>VWZE01014186.1:77407-88102 GCA_013396675.1 Eubucco bourcierii
CCCCATCCTGCTATAAAGCTTTGCTGCCAGCAATGGGGAAGACAGAAAGGTTTAAGGGGAAGGCCAGAAGCAACAATGCTCTCCTTGATGTCATTTAGGTACCTGAAAACCCTGTGCTCCTCCAGGCAGAGCTGCATGGGGCTGGACGGTTGCAGGCATTAAAGCAGCAGAGGACACTGGGGCTGTAGAACCAGAGGCTTGAGCTACTGGAAAGGAAAAGAGAAATCAGCATACCATAAAGCAGGCAGAAATAGAATTAACTCATCCACCAGTGTGAAAGGGGAAAAGAAAAATGAAAATCACAAAATAAACCCAAGTTTAAGACAATGCTGCCTGCAGCCCTGTGAAAGTTCAGTCCAGCCAAGGAGGTTCATCACTGTAACTTGGCCTTTATCAGGTCAAGAACAGGAATTTCACTTCTAGCTACTTAGGCAACCCCTTTTCATTCAAACAAAGGGAGTTCTGAAGTGCACTGACACAAGCTGCTATTCAAAATGACTCTTCAAGGCTGCTCAGCTGAGCAGCAGCTGACATCTCAGTTCCAGCCTGGGAAGACAAGTCAAGCTCCCTCCAGAGCTGCCACCACTCTGACGCCCTTCACTATTTCCATCATTTCCAAACAACCAAACTACGTCTGTTAATAGGGAGAGGATTTGTAACAGGTCCACTTCCAGATCATAAGTCCTACAAGTCTCAGGGTTACCCTAGGACATGTGATTGGCAGAGCAGCTCTTGCACTGTGGCTGCTCCTTCTCAAGCATCAATGTTTGCCCAAGATCACAGTGAGGAAATACTCCAAGGACTTGAGTCTTGTCCCTTATGGATTAGCGCACTTCTGGAACTGCTAGAAGGCTCACTAGAAGCTGCCAATTCTACACTCACAGAAAGGTTTGGGTTAGAATCATAGAATGGGAAGGTTGGAAGGGATCTCAAAGCTCAGACAGTTCCAGCTCCCTGCCATAGGCAGGGACACCTCCCACTAGCACAGGTCACTCAGGGACTCATCCAACCTGGCCTTGAACACCTCCGGGGAGGTTGTGGAGCACAGAATCACCCAATGTGATCAAAGATTATGTTGGGTGATCCTGTGCCAGTCTGTCACCACCCTCACTCTTAATTTCTTCCTCATCTGCACTCTCACTCTCCCCTCTCCCAGCTCAAAGCCATTGTCCCTCATCCTACTACTACAAGCCTATGTCCAAAGTCCCTCCCCAGTTTCTTGCAGGCCCCTGTTGCTGAAAGCAAGGCTCTGTGCCTGCAGTCCTTGCAGTGGAAGCCTGCAAATAAGAGAAGTTTCCCTGCCCCAGTCCCATGCTCAGTAGCTCATTACCTTGTGTGGAGACTGTGGGCAGTACTGCATGAGCTGGCTGTGATGGTCTCACTGAAGATGAAGGCATTGGTTGTGCTGCCACCCTCAGTGTATTTGGATCCTAAAAACATTGCTGCATGTTACAAGGAATGCCAAAGAATAACAGAATACTAAGGATTGAAAAAGGAGTTGTGGAGATGCTTTGAGTCCAAGGCCTTGGATCCAAGCAGGATCACCCAGGGCAGGTCACACAGAAACACATCCAGGTGGGTTTTGAAAAGTCTCCAGAGCAGGAGACTCCACGACCTCTCTGGGCAGCCTGCTCCAGGGCTCCTGCAGCCTCACACCAAAGAAGTTTCTCCTCATGTTGAGGTGAAACTTCCTGGGTTACAGAGAATCACATAATCAAGCAGGTTGGAAAAGAGCTCCAAGCTCACCCAGCCCAACCTATCCCCCAGCCCCAGCCAATCACCCAGTTCATGGCACTAAGTGCCCCATCCAGGCTTTGCTTGAGTATCTCCAGGGATGGGGACTCCACCACCTCCCTGGGCAGCCCATTCCAACGCCAATCACTCTCTCTGGCAAGAACTTCCTCCTAACATCCAGCCTGAGCCTGCCCTGGCACAGCTTGAGGCTACGTCCCCTCATTCTGTTGCTGGGTGCCTGGGAGAAGAGCCCAACCCCAGCTGGCTACAACCTCTACAGTCCATTGCCCCTTGCCCTATCACAGGGTACCACTGAACAGAGCCTGAACCCTTGTTGGCACCCACCCCTCAGATATTTATAGATGTTGATTAGATCCCCTCTCAGCCTTCTCCATACTAAACAGCCTCAGGGCTCTCAGCCTCTCCTCACCAGACAGATGTTCCAGTCCATCATCCTCTCAGCCTCTGGTAGACTCTCTCTAGTATATATCCCTGCTCATCTTGAGCTGGGGAACCCAGAACTGGACACACTTCAGCTATGGTCTCACCAGGGCAGACTAGAAGGGGAGGAACCTGCAGTTTGACCCCAAGATCACTTAAGTGTTATCCAATTAACCCAACCCAATTGGACAGGAATGGGGGAACAGCAAAACCCTCCTGGCACAGGAGCAGTCTGCTTTCCCTGGAGGAAGGAAGACCTCTTGCTACAGGCTCCCCTTTAAGGAATTCCCACTGCAGAAAAGGTATCCAAGGCAGGCACATTGCTGTGCCTGGAGCCATACCTCTATCTCTGAGTCACTGGAGTCCAGCTGGCTGCCTGCAGTGCCAGCAAGGAAGGGCAGCATGGGCTGCCCCATCTTCGCCATGCGGGAAATCAGCTTTGCCTTCGCCACATCTGGATTCTGTAAGAAATGTCTGCAGTTACTTCCTCTGTGTCTGCCAGCCCAGGCTCTCCAGACATCAGACCTCTCTCACTATTAGGTTCTCCCACTAATTCAGGTTCCTTCCATTGTTCAATGACTGATTTTCAAGTGTGCGTGACAGCGGCGTGGACTTGCTAATCTGCCTTGCTTCATACACTCTGAGACAGGACTGCTGTCAGGAGACAGAAGAGCTACCCCTGCACAAGGCACAGCAACAAGAACATGTGCTGAAGGAGCTGCTAGGCAGCTTTGTCTGTTCTGAGGAACGTGCAAAACATCTTCCATGTAACTATACAAACTTCTGAATGTCCCAATTACTGCTAGTTACATTTGTCCACTTATCCAAGAGGAGAAGCACAGATCCACAGACTGCTTCAGGTTGGAAGGGACCCTCAGAGGGCATCTTGTCCACCCCCCCTGCAGGCAGCAGGGACACCTCCAGCTAGAGCAGCCTGCCCAACGCCACTGCAAGGTTGATCTTGAATGTCTCCAGGGACAGGGCCTCAACCACCTCCCTGGGCAACCTGTGCCAGAGTCTCCCCACCCTCACTCTCAGGAATTTCTTCCTCACCTCCACGCTCAATCTCCCCTCCTCAAGCCTCAGTCCCATCCTATTCAAAATGTTGTCCTGAGCTCCTGTAGGAAACTGCCCCAGGCTGCACTGGATTTCTGCCTGGGGAGTGAGGTCCTTGTAGCACTTCCTTTGTTCCTCACTCAGGCTGTTTAGCTCCTGATGAGCGCTGAGCAGTAAAGCTCCAGTCCAGTTGTGCTGCACCGTTTGAGCCCTTCCTAGGAGCAGCTTTGTGTTCAGGTTAGCATAGCTCAGAGTGAGCTGTTCAGCTGCTGGGCTTTGTCTCTCTCAAGCAGAAGGTAATACTCTCTTCCTTAAACCTCAGAAGGCAACTTACTAAGCTGTCCTGACCCGAAGGCCTGGCTAAGCTTTGGGAGAAGAGTGGCTGATGCTTTGCCTTTGCTATAACTGTCCACAGATTTCATCTGGTTGGAAGGGACCCTCAAAGCTCATTTTGTCCAACCCTACTGCAGGCAGCAGGGACATCTCTAACCGAGCAGGCTGCCCAGGGCCATTGCAATCTGATCTTGAATGTCTCCAGGGATGGGGCCCCAACCACATTCCTATGCAGCCTGTTCCATTCCCTCCCACCCTCACTGTGCACAATTCCCTCATGTCCAACCTAACCCTGCCCTGCTCCAGTTTCAAACTACTGTCCTACTCCTATTCCCACAGGCCCTTCTGAACAGTCCCCTCCCCAGCTTTCCTGTAGGTCCCATGCAGATACTGAAATGAAGCTCTAAGTTCAAATGAGCTTTGTGAGTGTCCAAAAGGTCAAGGTGAGTTTGCATTTAAGAGTAGGAAACAGGACTGAAGTTCACAGCCTGGATTAGATTGGAAGGGAACTCAAGTTGCTCATATTCTGCTAATCCCTTCAGAAAGAAGACCCTCAGCAGCTGCCAGAAAGGTGAACATTTGTGCTGGTTTGAAGCTAATTGCAGTGGTTTTGAGAGAAATTATATTATTGGCATCTTTCTTTCATGCTGTTCACATTTACCTTCATCAACACAGAAGTGAAACCTTCTAAGCTTCCCTCCTTGAGGTATCAAAGTAGTTAAGAGGAAAAGACAGGAGCACTTACTGCTAGCTGCTCACTGATGGAGTTGGACTTGGCCCGCACAGCTGGCTCCCTGCAAAACCAAGCAGGGCTGGGTTGTTATCAGAGATTAACCAGAAATGCAGAATTGAGGTAATTTCTGATACTGCTCAATACACCTCCCCCTAGGAAGCCTTAGATCAGAAGCTTATCTTCCAGCTTTACTTCTTGTGCCTTTATCTAGATTTCAGAAGGCCCTTACCAGCAAGTTCCATGGCTGGGGAATAGCTGGGGACAGAAAGATGATTTGTGTTGATTGCTGCAACCAACACATTCTGCTCCAGCCAGCTTTAACCATTCCAGTTAAATGGAATGGTAATTCCATAACCAGCACCAGACTGCTCATGGTGACCAAAAGGGCACTTAGACTCCCTAAAAAAGGATGCCTGTCCTTTGCTTAATTTAATCACAGAACAGTGAGGCTTGGAAGGGACCCCTGGAGATCATCCAGCCCAAGCCCCTGCTCAGGCAGGGTACCCACAGCAACTTGCCCAGCAGCACAACAGACAGGTGGATTTGGAAGCTCTCCAGAGAAGAAGACTCCACAACCTCTCTGCCCCAGGGCTGCAGCACAAACTCTTGTCTTGCTTGTTGAGTCCAGCACCCTCACACCAAACAACTTTCTCTTCCTGTTCACATGCAAACTCCTCAGTTCCAGTCTGTGTCCACTCCTCTTTGTGCTGTCCCTGGGCACCACTGACAAGAGTCTGGTCCCATCCTCTTGCCCCCACCCTTCAGCTGTTGCTGAGCATTGCTCAGATGCCCTCTGGGGTTGCCCTTCTCAAACACCACCAGGGCTCTCAGCCTTTGCTCCTCACAGAGATGCTCCAGGCCCCTCAGCACCTTTGTAGCCTCTGATGGACTCTCTCCCAGTCTTAAACAAATGACAACGTAAAATTCACAACTCAAGGAGGTAGCCATGACACAGCCCTGCCACCTGAGATGAGCAAGCTGTTGCAGCAGCCCTAAAGCATCATTGTGCTGGCTCTCAGCAGTGCTGCAGGGGAATGAGCTCTATCCCCTGTGCACTTTTCTCTACCTCTGCAAGTCTGTGTTCAAGCAGAAACGTTCCTGCAAGTCTTGACAGCAAGTGCTCCTCTGCCACACACGGCACTAAGCTGGCACAAACAAGACTCATAATTGCCCAGGAAGCAGCTCTGTGCCAGACAAACACTGCCAACTTTTCATACAGGAGTTGTCTGAACCCTGCTGTTCTTACCCAGGCTTTGGAGGAATGCTAGACGGAGGCAGCAACCCAGTGTCTGCAGAGAGGCCTTCTGAACTGGGTACTGGAGAAGCCCTTGAGCTAACACTCTGCCCATCCACAGCAGAGCAGTCCTTCACCAACTTCACCTGGAAAAGCATGGAACCAAAAAAATCCTGGTTTGCTGGGTTCAGAGATTCCCAGAATGGTTTGGGTTGGAAAGGACCTCAAAGCTCATCCAGTGCCAGCCCCTTGCAACAGTCAGGAAGAAAACCTCCCACCAGCACAGGCTGCTCAGGGCCTCATCCAGCCTGGTCTTCAACACCTCCAGGCTGTGGGCAGCCACAGCCTCCCTGGGCAACCTGTGCCAGTCTCTCCCCACCCTCATTCTCAACAATTTCTTCCTCCACTCCCACCTCAAAGCCCTTGGAATTCCTCCTGGTACTCCCAGCCCTTGTCCAAAGTCACTCCCCAGGCTCCCCACAGCCCCTTCAGGCACTGGAAGATTGCTTTAAGGTCTTCCTGCAGTCTTCTCCAGGTTGAACAGCCCAAATTCTCTCCTCCAGAGAGGGGGCACCCACAGCCTCCCTGGGCAACCTGTGCCAGTGTCTCCCCACCCTCACGGCAAAGAATTTCTTCCTAATGTCCAGTCTCAATCTGCCCTCCTCAACCTTTAGTGCTCCCAAGGAGTTTTCAGCAACTTGTCTCCTTTTGATGAGCACTCCTTTGCCTGCACTTCAAGTAAAAGCATGCAACAGATTGAGAACTGGAGGAGTCTCTACCTCCTCCCATTCCTCCCCAGGGGTATTTTGTTTTCCCAAGTGACTCACGAACAGATCCCAAGGGAGCTCAGAGAGTCACCTCTTGGTGAACAGCCTGCAGGGATTCGATGGGGTTAGGGGCTGGGTCTTTCTGATTAAAGCTGAGCATCTCCCTCAGGCCCTCAGTGTCTAACAGTCCTGAGCTAAAGCTCTCATGCCAAGAGCTGCTGTTGGCCTTGCGAGCAGACACCGCCAGCCCTGCGGCCACGGCCCCACCGCCTGGCACCGGGCAGACACCGCCAGCCCTGCGGCCACGGCCCCACCGCCTGGCACCGGGCAGACACCGCCAGCCCTGCGGCCACGGCCCCACCGCCTGGCACCGGGCAGACACCGCCAGCCCTGCGGCCATGGCCCCACAGCCTGGCACCGGGCAGACACCGCCGGCCCTGCGGCCATGGCCCCACCACCTGGCACCAGGCACTCACCCGCCGAACCTCCACCTCAAACACCAGAGTGCAGTCTGGGGGGACGCGGCCAGGCACNGGCCACGGCCCCACCGCCTGGCACCGGGCAGACACCGCCAGCCCTGCGGCCACGGCCCCACCGCCTGGCACCGGGCAGACACCGCCAGCCCTGCGGCCATGGCCCCACCGCCTGGCACCGGGCAGACACCGCCGGCCCTGCGGCCATGGCCCCACCACCTGGCACCAGGCACTCACCCGCCGAACCTCCACCTCAAACACCAGAGTGCAGTCTGGGGGGACGCGGCCAGGCACTCCCTGAGCCCCATAGGCCCAGGCAGGAGGGATGATCAGATACCTTCTTCCTCCTTTCTTCATCCCCATCATTCCTTCTTCCCAGCCCTGTGGTGTTCAGAGACAAGAGAAGAGAGCAGCTTGATCAGTGCCTTTGGATCTTCTTTCATTACACTGCTACAGACAGCTTCAAGGACTCATCACAGATTTCAAAACACAATGACAGATTTTTGTCAAATCCTTCTTATTTCCAGTCTGCAGCACCAAACCTTTGTCTTGCAACAAAGCCTAATGACCACTAATTGCAAAACTGACTTAAGATTAAAGACGAAGCTCCCACAGAATCATACATGGACAGGGTGTGAGAGTTGGGGCTCTGTAGCCTGGAGAGGAGAAGGCTTCCAGGAGAGCTTGGAGTGGCCTTGCAGGGTCTGAAGGGGGCTGCAGGAAGGCTGGGGAGGGACTATTGACAAGGGCTGGGAATGGCAGGACAAGGGGAATGGGTTTGGAGTGGCAGAGGGGAGACTGAAAGTGGATGTTAGGAGGAAGTTGTTTGCAGTGAGGGTGGTGAGACACTGGCACAGGCTGCCAGGGGCGGGGGCAAGACACTGGCACAGGCTGCCCGGGGTGGTCTTCTGTGCTCCACAACCTCCCTGGAGGTGTTCAAGGCCAGGCTGGATGAGGCCTTGAGTGACCTGTGCTAGTGGGAGGTGTCCCTGCCTATGGCAGGGGGTTGGATGAGCTCTGAGGTTCCTTCCAATCTAAACCATTCTATGATATGTTGGAAAAGACCTTTAAGATCATCAGGTCCAACCTTCTAGCCAACATCTCCAGGATCATTAGACCATGTCCCCAGGTGCCACATCTACTAGTTTCTTCAAAACCTCCAGGCATGGGGATTCCACCACCTCCCTGGGCAGCCTGTGCCAATCCCTGACCACTCCTGCAGCAAAAAAATTTCTCATCATCTCCAACCTAACCCTCCCCTGCCACAATTTCAGGCCATTTCCTCTCCTTCTGCCACCTAAGACAAGGGAGCAGAGCCCAATCCCCAGCTCACTGCAGCCTCCTATCAGGGAGCTGTAGAGAGCAATGAGGTCTCCCCTCAGAGAGGAAAAAAAAACCCACCCCAAACAAGCAACTCTTGAAGAGGAATTCAGTTGTACCCAGGAGGACATCTTCCTAGCACTGCACTGCACAGGGCTGCTTGTGCAGATGAAGCAGTTTGAGTAAGTCTCTATCACACTGCTTCCTAGCAAATGAAACAAATATTTTTCCAAGTAAGAACCCTGAACAAGACCTTCTGTAACTCAAAGCTCTGAGACTTCCAACAACTGCAATCAAAGTGGCAGAAGTTCTACCTTGATGACCTTCCCAGATCCCAGCTTGAGGCGCAGCAGCTTGTCCTTGGTAAGGTTGGAGTCGAACACCTGCAGAGTTAAAGAACAAAAGGCCACAAATTACCTGCACCTCCCAACTGTTTCACCACTCTGAATTCCACCTCACACATTCCACAAGCTCCTACAGTCTCTTACATCCTAGTTACCATTCTGCTACTTTCAAAATTAATCCTCAAGAGAAAGCAGAATGTGGATACAGCTTCCAGGGCATTGCACAATACAGGCTCTTGAAATTACAGATTAAGATTTAGGTCTTAAAACCATTCTGAGCTTGATGATCAGCACAGGGCCTGCAAGAAAGCTGGAGAGCAGCCTTCCAGTACCTGAAGGGGGCTACAGGAGAGCTGGTAAGGGACTTTTTACAAAGGCCTGCAGTGACAGGATGAGGGGCAATGGTTTGAAATGAGAGCAGAGCAGATTTAGATTGGATGTGAGAAACAAGTTCCGCACCAGGAGGCTGCTGGAACACTCCCAACAGGTTGCCCAGGGAGGTAGCTGAGGCCCTATCCATGGACATATTCAAGATGAGGCTCAACAAGGCTCTGGGCATCCTGATCTAATGGAGAATGCCCCTGCTGACTGCAGAAGGGTTGGACTGGATGAGCTTTGGAGGCCCCTTCCAACCCAACCTATTCTGTGATTCTATGACAGGTTTAGGGCCAAGTAAAACACTGCACCCTGGGCTTTTGTCAAGCAGCAAACAACTGCCTGTAAAACACACAGAGCTAAACAAATCCTCCAGGAGACTACAACTGAGCTCTGCTAGGTACCTTTGGTACTCAGAGAGAAGTATGCCAGGCAGACCAGGAAACCCAAAAACCTCTCCTAGAGGTGAAAAAACAAAGTCCTGTTTTACACCTGCAGATGGATGCAAACACAAAAGCCTTTGGCATGAATCTCACCAACAGTAAAATGAGGAGCAGTGTTTAAAGGTAAAGCTTTGAAACATCAAAGTGTTTCTCCTGCTTATTAGCCAAGTGGATTGGACAAAGATGTGGAGGATATCAAAGCAATCTCATCAGCACCTGGAGATGTGCTTTGTGCCAGCCAAGACCCTTCTCACCACTTTCTCAAGCTGCTTCCAAAGAAGCAGAGCAATCTCCAATGTCCCTCCTCACCATTTTCATTACTGTACAGGAGTGAGTGCCTCTGAAAGCTTGAACCAGTCCAATCATCTCTTCTGAACACTCATGGGACCCCTCATTCTTTCTGTAGGCAACACAGGACCTCACTCCTGACTGCAAAAACACCTCCACCATCAGCACCTGTGCTGTGATCCTAAAAGTCTGCCCCGGCCTAAAGGGGCTTCTGTGATGCTATGCCTGATGTAGCAGGTTCCTGACAGAGACTGCCACACTCACTTGGTATTAATGAGGCAGCAAAAAAATCTTTACCTGTCCAAGGCTGTTGTTCTGGAACAGCCAACCTGTATAGGCAACCTCCAGAGAGTCTCCTCCTTCTGCTGCCTGCCCTTCTCCAAGCAGGAGATCCTGGCAGAGGACAGAGTCGAGCGCTGGGCAGCTGTTGCACTTGGCAATGCACACCTGCAGGAAGGGAGCCCAGAGGGTGTCTGGTCAGCAGAGCACAGCAGCAAGTCCTCTCTGATGGTACAGAGCTGATGCTTCTCCTCCTGTGCTGTTCAAGCCTAGGTTATTGCTGTGCTTATGAGGTGCTCCTCATTCCTTGTGCTGCGCCACAGAACATTTGGGCTTGCAGCACTTGAGGCTTCTGATCAAAAATCCCAGCAGCAGTAAAGGAGTTTGCTCATGGGAAGTGGTTCTGCCTCTCTGCTCTGCTCAGACCACACCTGCAGCACTGCCTCCAGTTCTGGGACCTGGAGCTGCTGGAGAGGGTCCAGAGGAGGCCACCAGAGATAAGAGGCTGGAGAAGCTTCCCTGTGAGGACAGGCTGGGAGAGGTGGGGCTGTGCAGCCTGGAGAAGAGAAAGCTCCAGGGTGTGCTGGTTTGAGGCTAATTAGAATATTTTAATAGAGAAAATTACACTCTAGGCTGTGAAAGGCAAACATCATGATGTCTGCTGCACTCATACACTTGCTGGAGAATTGTTTGGGAACACTAACCAAAACAATAGATAAGTCTCAGTCTCTCTCTGTCGCTTGCTGGAGCGATCTAGCAGCTTCTGGGCTCTGGCTCCTCTGCTGATTAATCCTCACTAACCACTTTTCTTCTAACTCTCTTGGCTGATCCTCCTAACTTACCTTGCATGTAAGGCAAGCCTTGGGGTAAGGTAC
>VWZE01014188.1:0-32605 GCA_013396675.1 Eubucco bourcierii
TCCACCTTCTCCCCACCCCTATACCTTATCCCAAGGTCTGCCTTACTTGCAAGGTGGGTTTGGAGGATTGGCAAGAGTGGTTAGAAGCAGAGCGATTAGTTAGGTTACACAGCAGAAAGCCAAAGGCACACCAGCTCCCAGAGAGAGAGAGACTCTCTATCTTATCTATATTTATGTCCTTGTTCTTATGTATCTCAGTAAGTGAAGTAGACATCACCATTGTTTTCTTTTCACAGCCTATAATCTATATTTTTTTCATTACATTATTCCAATTAGCCTCAAAACCAGCACAAGGTGCCATGCACTGGGATTGAATATCTCATTGTTATGTCCTGGTGGAAGATGAACATATAAACATACTATAACTTTATGCATACACTAATAAAAAATATTTGTATTTGGATTAAAAATATTGAAACCCAGTCTTCTTTGAGGTGAGCAAGAAAATGGTTATGATAGTCTTGGCTGTACGGATGAGTGAAAGAATCATAAATGCCACCTAGATAGGAAAGATTTGGTATTCATGCCAGTGAAGAAAATGAAGGCCACTTTGTATCAGCTAAAGGAAAGCATGATATAGGTGGAGTAAATTCTGGTTATTTATGAGATGAAATTCCAGAAATAGAAACAAAATCTTACAATTAGAAACTTAAAACATCTAGCAACCTGATGTTGGAGATTCCAAGAGACTCCAAGAATGGTGTCTAGCAGGGGAAACTAAGAATAAAATAAACCAATAGAAAACAAAACAAAACAAAACATATGAAAGCTGAAGGCATGAATTGTCTTCAGGGATCAAACAAAGCAAAACAAAAGGCCTGGTATTAGAGAAAATAACATCTCAACTGTGGTAGCTTTTTTATTGACTTAATAGTAGTATCAAGCTTAATATGCTTGTTGGAAAAT
Organism: Eubucco bourcierii; assembly: GCA_013396675.1. NCBI lineage: Eukaryota > Metazoa > Chordata > Aves > Piciformes > Ramphastidae > Eubucco > Eubucco bourcierii. Next base: position 907 of record VWZE01014188.1, read on the forward strand.
CAGCATTATCTAGTTGGCAACACAGGAACATAAAATGAATTAAATAAATAAATATAATGAACTACAGTTGTTGCCCTAAAAATATGAGATAAATTTAATATTCTGTGTTTCTAGGGGGAAACAAACCCTTCACATCACATTTGCAAGGGTGATTGTGAAGAGAGTAGGCATCTGGAAGCAGAAATCAGGAAAAGCTATTGGTAGGTGTTCCAGGTCATGAAGCATGGGGTCTGCAAATCATTTGGAATAAAATGATGTACTTTATTTTTTTTTTTAAATCACCATTAACATTTTAATGTCAAGAGTCAGAAGAAAGAACAGCCAGAGTTCTGAAAAGGCAATAGCAAAGTTACATGTCAGCCAAGTAGGTCCATTGCTGAGCAACCAAAAAACCATCAACTCCATTATCTCAGACTCCCACAGTTATTAAATATATTAAGTCTTTAGCTGTACTTAAGATGTTTCTATACATTCTTGTGCTGGTTTGGGGCTAATTGGAATATTTTAATGAGAGAAATTAGATCACTGGTTGTAAAAAGAAAATAATGATAGAGTCTATATCATTCATTGGTTTGCTGAAAGGGATAAAAAGCCAAAATGTAAATAATTTGCCCCTCTTTGCTCTGAGTCTTTCACTTCTCCTTTACTTCTCTTTAATACCTTTCACTAACAGATAACAAATAAACTGCTAATTGTTTTGTTTTATATGTCTGTTGTGGTAGGCCTAAATAGGCCAAAATAGGCTTATACATGTCCTGGCTTGCCCAGGCATGTTTTTCTGCTATCCCCGCTTCTGCTATGGGGAGAAGCAACTGTGGGAAAGAGGACAAAGAACCTGGAGCCACTGAGTCTAAGGACTGTGGCTTGCCCAGACATGTTCCCCTGCTCCCCATCCTTCTGTGCTGGGGGAAGCAGCCATGGGAAAGGAAAACAAAAACCCTGCCTTCACTTAATATCATCGAGCTTGGCAAAATGCCATACTGGTTGGGTAATCTATGTCCAAAGGCCCATTAGTCTCAGGCTGTATCGATTAAAAAGGGATGAGCAGGTAACACAACGTACTCTCTGCCATTCTATTCATGCCTGCTGCTGCCGCCTCATTGCATCCTGAACTGCCTGAAAACTCCACTGACTTGTGATTTTACCAGAACGGGTTCTAAATGCCTGCAGCCAATTGGCCTGCATAGCCAGTGTGAAATTGTGCCAAGACCGCACATGGCATTGCATCCTGCCCGCCCCACCCTGCAAGGCTTCTGCTGAATTAGGAATCAAGAGGAACCAGGTCAGAGACTGTGCCAGACTCCCAGCTTCCTGAGAAAAGAGCCTGGGAAAACTGCAAAGCCTCTAACAGCTTTGAGACCACTGACAGCAACCCCTCCATGTGCTTTGGGTACTGTCTGGAAATATTTTGTGAGTAAATACTTAAAGCCTCTTGTAATCACTAATTGCCTTCTACCTTAAGCAGACATGAGCTTCCTGTGTCCATCTGGCGGCTAAGCAGCATAATGAACCACAAATGGTATAGAGACTGCAAGAACCTTCTCTTCCAGTATAATGTTTGCATTTGCTAGTTACCTCTTAAAGTGTTCCAGTTTTGCCTGTTCCCTGTGTGTATAAATTTCCAAACTCTGCATTTGAAACCTTGTAAATAAGTTTTTGAGATTTAATGCTAATAAACAATCCTCATAGTTATTAAGAATCTCTATCTGGATATAAAAAATTAATATTGATTAATTTTGTATCATTCATAACACTGTGTAGGAGAGAGAGAGAGAAGCTCTGAGCCCTTTCTGGGCAGTTTCTTTGTCTGGTAGGGAGTTTGCGTTTCTGTATTATTTCTAAATTGTATATAATTTTAAATACTTGTAAACATATTGTGTATATATGCTTGTAAATTTAGTTTTGTTGTAAATATAGCTTTATCTTACTTCCAAGCCATCTGAGCTGGTCTGGTAAATTTCAGTAGTGGGAGGAGAGAGGGAAGGTCCTAATCCACCACAGTCTTAAAAGTATGGGTAATTATTTGAATAACAGATACCCAGAGCTTAGTAGCTAAAGCAGTAACTAAGTGTTCTAAAACTATACTCATTACTTAAAGGATATTCTTACTGAAGGGAGGATATTACCCAGTAGTAGTTAAACCGTATTTTTGTAATTTTTCTTAGAAAGAACTTGTGAATTGCTTTCTGTTTCAAATCTTCCTTCAGTGATTGCAACTACTGGGGAAAAAAACAAAACAAAACAAAACAAAACAAAAAAAGGTAACAGGACAGCATAGAGAATCCACATCAATTAGATGACAAATTCAAATTAAAATTATTAGTAATGCAGACATAAAATAATGATTGAATAAGGGTCTTTATTATAGATGACTTCTGGATTTTAAATGCCAGATAGATTATTCTTAGGATGATTTTTTTATTTTTTCCTTGAATGATTGGTAGCTCCTATATCTTTCCCAGAAGTTTCATTAGATAGTTTTGAATCAAGTTTTAGATCTCTTTTTCTATGTGATAGAAAATACCAATGAGGATGTTAAAAAATAGTACAAGCTAATCGCTTCCAAATACCAGGACCGGAATATGAAGGAGAACCATTTGTTTGAAATTCATTTTGCAATGGCATATAAATTTCTCCTGTTTCAGTTTATTCACACTTAATCAGTTAGCTAAATTTTTCACGAAATATTAATTACAATAAATACAATAGCTTTGGCAATTTTCCCATTAAACTCCTTAAGGTTTAGTCAACACATTGCACAAGGATGTGCAATTAAAAAGATATATTCTTGGTTTTATGATGCTATTAAAGACTATAACAAGGGTAAACCTCTCAGTTTAGTGCTGTTTCTCTGGTCGCCTTCTGAGCAACTGACCTTAAACAACCTTTTGTAGTTATGACAATAGAATTCATTAAAAATTATTTAAGATATTTTGTGGTAACATACTAGCAAAGCCACCATAACATAACAGTTAGCACTGAAATTTAACTTTTGTTTATAACCCTAAAGTAATTAATCTAATACTATGTGTAAAATAATTGTGCTGCTTTTAGGAGATTTTTCAGTCAGATTCCAGTTACTTCCAGTTCTGTGCTTTTCTTCCTCCTATGCACCACTGATAATCTCTCAATATTATGTAAGAGCCACACAAGCCAAAAGAGGGTCAGAGCCAAACAAAAAAAAAAAGTCCATGTCCTCATCTAAATACTGATTTCATGCATTCAGAAATGTCAGGAGTAAGTTCAATGATTATAGTGAAACCTGCAATGGACAAACCTTTCTAGGCTTTATGAATCCAGTTCATGTTTACTAATATTACTACAGATCTCAAGATCTTTGCAAAACTTTGCTCAGAAGGTTGTATCATTACTGACATTGAAAAGAACTTTTGCATGTCATTGATTCCAATACGCTGTTCAAATTAAAGCCAGCTTTCATGATTTAATTCAAGTCAGCCACTAAGTACCACAGTACTTACTCTCTCACACTGGCAGGATGGGGAGAGAATCTAGAGGGGGAAAAAAAAAGTAAATTCACAACCGATCATTAAGTTTCATTTCATGAAAGAGTTCTTGCATGTGAGCAGCTCCTTTGGATAAAGTACAGCTTGCTGTGTCTTTTATAATGTAGAAGGAATTTGTAGCCATTCATTACCTCCTTCTAGAAGGACAACCATTTATCCAACTCCATTGCTGTAATTCCTATGACACCACAGTTCTGTAACTGACCACAGACTTAGGGTTACCATAAGTTCTACTCATTTTCTCCACTCTTTTTCTTTAACCTTCAGCTGATCCAACATTAATCTCCTTCAATCTTTCTTGTTAATCTTCTCCTCACTTAGCTATTTCCCATTGAGGGCAGGTCTGTCATCTCAGGAGCGTGTTTGTTATATAGAGTGTGCATGTTTATGTGCTGATGCTTCAGGTGGGCCCTCAATTACCATTTTCTCAAAGGGAGTGAGAAGGCTCCTCCATCATGCCTTGGGTGCTCCCCCACTATATACAAACTTTAGCAAGCTCTTTACTCCTTGTCAAAATTAGCTTACATAACCTAGCCATGAAGAAATCAAATTAAAAGGTCAGAAGACCAGGTAATGCAGATGTTCTTTCCATCCTTAGGGTAGAAGTGAAAACTAGTCATGGTAAGCAAGTGGGAGTATATGAGATGTCTTCAGGGTTTCTTTTCTGTGCAGTTAGTTTGTAATGATAAAATCCATCAAACATCTGCTGTCACCTTCCTAGATTTTAAAATACATTCGATTTTTGGATAGAGTAATAAAATGTATGCAATTCTTACTGACTTATTATCAGAAATAATTTGCAAGTCTTGATCTACACACTCTCTTGGTTGAACATAATTTGCTAATAAAAAGGCCCACTCTTATGATCAAGAGGGAAATAAAACCCAAAACTGCTATAATTAGATCAAATCTCTGAACAACTCTTGCAATGCTCCCTTTCTCTGCTCTCTCCCCTTGTAGGTGGGACAAGGAGAAAGAGGATTCAGGAGGCAAATAACAGGAAAATCCTCAGGATTTAAAATCAGGAAAAAACAAAACCAAAAAACCCAAAACAAACAAACAAAAAACCCCACAAACAAAAAAAAAATCACACCAAATTTAAATACACAGAATTATAGAAAGTACCAGTGGATGTAGCAGGTAGGGGAGACAGACAGAAGACTAATTGCATACCATGAGTGAACCAAGAGCGAAAGGAGAGCACCCCAGCCCTGAAACAGGGAAAAAGCATCAAAACCAGGCAACAAAAACCTGAAACAGGAAACTTTATGAGCTGTAGGATAAACTCAAAGTCCCATAAATAGCTTTTGACTCCAGACAGCCCTTTTCATTTCCAAAGAGCAAAGCGGTATTGAATAACTATTACATTTTGTCCCACCCCCCAGCTTGCTGAACAATGCCAGTTCCCATCTTCCACTATGTCACTGTAGGGTGTAATATTCACCCCCACCCCCCTTCCTGTCCCCATCCCTCTTCATGAGATCAGTAAGCAATACAACACTTAAAATTACACTTCTCTCCTTAGAATTTTTAATGTTGTAGGGTTTCTTCCCACATGTTCCCTTCCTTCCATCCTTCTGATATATGGAACTGCTTTCTTCATAGTAAAGTGTTCCAAAGCTTTACTAGGAGCATTCAAAAGAGTTTTAATTCTGTCCTTGCTTGAAGAGCAACTCATTGCCATCCATCTCTTTATAACAACTGAGTATGAAACATTTTCCTGAAAAATACAATAAATAAGCAGTCCTTCCTTCTAACAATATGAACTATCCTTTAAATTTAGATATTTGAGGATTTAATTTTAGGGTATATGCTGTGGAAGGGGTAATTAATTACTGTGAGATGATATTTTTAAAATATTAATAGAATTCATTATTAAATCTTGTTTCCCTTCCCTATACTTTTGTAACTCCCTTTGCCTTAAATACCTTTTATTTATGATTGAGGTTGTTTCTTTTAACCTCCAAATCAAAGCAATACTATTCTTTGGGTGTTTTACGTCATTCCCCTCTCTAATTCTTGTTTTTCCAAAGGGGGAAGGCATCCTATTATTGTATTGTTCTGTTAGGGCTCTGGGAAACTTAACTAGACCAAATACAACTACTAAAGTCTTAATATTTACAGACTATAAAGAAATCAGTTTCAAATAGATGTTGGTGTTATTTACACTGAGTAATTTTCATATCATTAGCTAGTTATGTCTTCAGTTTATTGCTATATTATTCCAGTTTTATGCCAGTAAGCCCCAAATGGACTACTAATATAAATCTGGAGTAGCAGTAGGTTTTGAATCAAGGTTAGAATCCATTCGTTTATGCAGGTTTTCTCATTTCTGTTCCTGATCTGTTTCAAGTTTATTAGAGTACAAAGAATACAAGCTATATTATGCTGAATTTCTGATAGATTATATTCTCATATGCTGGTTTAGAAAATATATGTATTGATTTCATTTAATACAGTAGTCAACTCATTAATTCTATTAATTAAATTTGTTATATTCAGATAGAGTCTTCAGTGTAGGAAGTTTTAAATAAAATAAAAAAACTTGAGGGGATTTGTAATGTTTATTTTTGTATTGGAGAAATAAAATTTCTGTAACATTTTGATTTCAAGGAAAATATAGATTCACTTATTTTTTATAAACAGTCTAAAGTGACAGGCATTCAAAACCTGAAGTCCCAAGACCTTGAAGAGAGTCCATGGGACTATGAAAACTGATTAGGCAATATACAGTGGAAGGAAGAGAAGGAATAGAGAGGGATTAGGTGGAGAGGGGTACAAAAGGGATCAGTCATGTGTAAAGCAGAACTGCTCCCCATGCTTTTCTCACTGAGCTCTGCACCTGATCACCACAATCTGTCCTGTCTTCATATACTGTTTTATTAAGTAACGCTGGAACAGGCTGCCCAGAGACATTGTGGAGACTCCCTCTCTAGAGATATTCAACACCTGCCTGGATATGTTCCATTGTGATCTGGTATAGGTTATCCTGCTATGGCAGAGGAGTTGGGTTAGATGATCTTCTGAGGTCCCTTTCAGCCCCTAACATTTTATAATTTTCTTAACTCTGTGTAATTTCACTTTCTATCCCATGCACATGTTGTTGAAAGGAGTGAGACTTGGGGTGTGGGTGCCCCCATCCTGTGGTGTCAGCTTTTGAAGCCAGTGGCGTCTTCAACCTCAAGGATATGAAGCATATGTGTCCCCAGAACCAATTAGCAAGGTGTCTACTTGTAGTACATAGCTGTGCTTAAAATGTAGCAGTTGCTCTATCATCTGATGCCCCCTAACCAGCAGAGAAAGGGAATCAGGAAAAGGAGAGAAGTCCCACAGATTGAAATAAAAGTTGCTTTAGAGATATAGCTAAATTAGTATCAGATACATAAAGTTATAGGTGGCCAGCAAAAGCACATTGGTCACAATACCCAGAAAGACAGTTTTCAAAAAACAGGATAGAAGTAAGGAGAAGGCAAAACAGGCAACTCCACTCTTCTTCCAAAACTTTCTGCTTTATACTGAGTGTGAAGCTCCTGGTACGGGGTATACCTGTGAGCCAACTCAGCTGTCCTGACTGACTCAGAGCTGCTAATGATACCTGCAGCCCATGGTAGGCCTGTGATTTTGTCCCAGCAAAACCAGAACATGAAGGGACTGAGGTGAGTGAGAGAAGTAAAATGTTTATCCAGATTTATGCAGAGTTGGAGTACAGCTCACAGTTTACCTGGTGCCCACTACTGGAGCTGCTGGAAGACACCCCTTTACACTACATGACTAAATCGTGATTAAAGACAGAGAGTATGGTCTGCAAGTCACGACTGTAAACATAGGCCACAGCTTTAAAAACCAGAAACCTGATGCAGACTTATACTAGAGATCTCCATTTTCCTTGTAGTACTTTTATTATAAATTTTGCCCTTAAAAAAGCCTTTTTTCCCCACATGCATACTATCTAATGCTATAGCTGTGTATAAGAAAGCATAGCACAGCAAGAGTTTTCAAGGATCCATAAGTAGTGATTACCCCTACACTACTTGTCAACATGTAATAATGATCTTTTCTGAAGAAAAGAAATGTTGCCATCATGTCTAAAGTACTACAGCTGCCTTTTGCTTTGTAATGATCTACTTTAAATGAAGAGACTCATTTGGATAAATAAAGAAGTGTATTTCAAGTAGTTCAGTAATTTGTAGGTTTTCATTCTAGAATCAAATATTTTCTTTCTGTTGTATGCAATTTGTGTCTCTCAAGAACTCTTGTTTTCTCCCACAAATTTGGAGTCCCTTGAATTACAGTAACAATATTGTTTTAATAAAATCAGTTTGAATAAATACCAAGGAGTAACATGGTAGAGCATAAAATAAAACAAGTATTTATTTTGTTGCAACTGAAGGCAAAAGCTGGCATTTCAGTGATGACCATTCTAAATTCAAGAGTTGCCATGACATATTGTTACAACTGCTAAGTAAATGCCTAAGTAGATTTTTGTATGTCTGAGAAAGAAAAATATTTTAAAGGTAAATGTAAGGAGTAAAATCCTTCTATAGCTTTTTAAAATTTTTATTTTGCTAATGTTTATGCTATTTTTGGTCACAATGTGAAATCTGATCTTGTTTTCCAGTGCCTTCACTGTGTTGTTTATATACTATGTGTAGTGGAGGGGTGATTAATTAATACAATATGATATTTTCAGATTTTAATATTGTTTATTAATATTCAATATTCAAAACTTTCACCACCCTGATCACTAATTTTAATAATAATAATCAGTTCTTTGCATCACTCATGGAAACTTTATACAGGTGATAACAGGATCTAGAAACAACGTTAATTGAACTCAATTGAATGGGAAGAGAAGGTTGTTGTGGTTAGTGTACTGCTTGCAGTCAATACACTGCTTGCCCACTAGTCAGAATGGCTGGAGAGCAGCCAAACAGAAAGGGATCTGGGGGTGCTGACTGACACTCACCTAAACATGAGCCAGCAGTGTGCCCAGGTGGCCAAGAAGGCGCATGGCATCCTGGCCTGCATCAGGAATAGTGTGGCCAGCAGGAGCAGGGAGGTCATTCTCGCCCCTGTAACTCTGCACTGCTTAGGCCACACCTTGAGTACTGTGTCCCGTTCTGGGCCCCTCAATTTAAGAAGGACATTGAGGTGCTTGAGCGTGTCTAGAGAAGGGCAACAAGGCTGGTGAGAGGCCTTGAGCACGAGCCCTATGAAGAGAGGCTGAGGGTGCTGGGATTGTTTAGCCTGAAGAAGAGGAGGCTCAGGGGAGACCTTCTTGCTGTCTACAACTACCTGAAGGGTGGTTGTAGCCAGGAGGAGGTTGCTTTCTTCTCTCAGGCAACCAGCACCAGAACAAGAGGACACAGTCTCAAGCTGCACCAGGGGAAGTTTAGGCTCAAGGTGAGGAGAAAGTTCTTCACTGAGAAAGTCATTCACTACTGGAATGGGCTGCCCGGGGAGGTGGTGGAGTCACCATCCGTGGAGGTGTTCAAGGTGGGTTTGGACATGGCACTTGGTGCCATGGTCTAGTCTTGAGATCTGTGGTAACAGGTTGGACTTGATGATCTTTGAGGTCTCTTCCAACCTTGGTGATACTGTGATACTGTGTGATAGATGGACTCAAGGAGCTACCCTCTGCCTATGCCAGAAGGCCATGGTGAATTACAAGTGAATTACAAGAGGCTTCAAGTATTTACTCACAAAATTATCTTCCAATTTGCAAGGCTAGCTACAGCTTCAGACAGTACCCAAACACTTTCAGGGAATTCTGTTGCTGTCTTGTCAGCCACTGAGAATTCTGGTTCTTCCTGGGCTGCTGGGGAAAGGAGGCAGACAATCTCTGACCTGGTCCTGATCTCCTCTAGATGATCTGTGTGTCTCCAGGACTTCCCATCTTGACAGGAGACTTTCAGATGTGGGCAGGATGTCTTGTGATGTGCAGTCTCGGCACGATGTCACGCTGGCTGTGCAGGCTGATCACATACAGGCATTTAGAGCCTGTCATGGTAACCCTTTGGAAGGTAGTTTCCAGGGAGTTCAGGATATAAGGCAGAACAAATACAACGACAGAGAGCATGGATACAATGGCAGAGCACATTGTGTCACCTGCTCATCTCCTTTCATCAACACCGCCCTAATAGGCTTTTGGACACAGAATAGCCAACCAGAATGGCAATTAGCCAGGCTTGACCGTATTAGGTGAAGCTATAGGCTTGTTTTACCCTTTTTGTGGTAGAACACAGGCCTTGCACAAGGCATACACAGGCTGAGCGTGTGTACCTTGTTTACCACAGGATGCAAATGGCCAGGGTCCTTAGACTCAGCGGTTCCAGGTTCTTTGTCCTCTTTCTCCCCAAAACAGGAGGAGGGAGAGCAGAAAAACATATCTGGGCAAGCCAAGACATGTATAAGCCTACTCTGGCCTACTTAGGCCTACTATGCTAAAAGCAAACAAATAAATATGAACGCCACCAACCCCTTCAGAGCCCTTCATTACGGTAAAGAAAACTGCCCCACAAAAACTCAATACAAAAAGTACCCAAAGAAAAAAACAGTTTACAGTAGTGTTGAGAACTGAGGTAATTGTAAATGTAGCAAATCCACCTCTTGTCCAAGGTGTTTCAAGAGAAAAACAAACAATAAATGTGTCTGAAATGATACAAAATAGTAGAGCAGTAGCTGCAGCTTTCAGTTTGGTATGGCAGGAATCTGCTTCACCTTTGCCAGGTGCAGGTGAATTTCTGAAACAGAGCTCAAGGCTCTCAGTGCACAGACAGAGCTATGCTCAGTGACTATGGAAACTGAAGACATCATGCTAGTGAAAATGTACAATGTTGCTTCCCTTGTAGAAAGATCTAGTCTTGTACTCTCTGTGAACCAGTGTAACAGATATTATGTAGTTTATCAATGAGCTGATAAACCACAGCAGTGTATAGAGGCTCATGAACAGGATCTGGACTTTTCATTTGTTTATCATTGACTCTACGTCTCTGTTCACTTAGTGTGTTACAATATAAGTATAGTTCAACAGCACTACATAATGTTCTTATATGTCTGTAAAGAAGATTGGCAAGTCAGAAAAAGGTGGAATCTGTGAGTGGAAGGAAAAAATAGATTAAAATGGAGCAATTTGAGTGGTGTTTTGTCTATAAATAATATTGAAATATGAAAATGTTTGGTTAACATGTTTTATTTAGACTTTCAGGTTATGTTTCTAAAGACTGTCTAAGAAAAATCTTCCTTTTTGATAAAAAAATCATTAAAAAGTTTTTTAAACAAATAGATTGAATGTGAGATTAGTACTTGAAGAGACATGAAACTGACTTCCCTCCTTACTGTTAATGGACAGATGTTCAACTGGTTAAAAAGACTCAGGAGCTTCAGGAAAGCTTCAGGAAAGCTTCAGGAAAGTCACTAGCGCAGACTGAGCATGGAGAGTGAGCTACCTCTTGCATTCTGTTTGCAGTCAATCTGATTTCTGACAGAGCAAACTGGAGAACTCTATTACTCAGATGATAATAAGCCATGAGAATAAAAGATTTCAGTCCCTGAATTTCCAAACACATCATAATGGGTATGAGTGGCCTCATTTTTTTTTTCTTTTTTTTTTTTTTATCAGAGTGGAGGAAATATCTTCTATGGGATGTAATGTGTGTGTATATATGTATTTCTTATATTCCTATGCCTTTTCACAGACACAAATTGATATGTATGACTCAATCTTTTATAGATCTTATGGGAAATAGTTTTTCTGTCAGCAAAATAATTGCTTTCTATTGAGACCATCCTAACAAAGTTTAGCTGCAATTGTTTTCAGTGTTATTAGAATAAAATTAACTTTGTCATGTTTGTAAACTGACTACAATAATCTTTTTCAGGAAATTAGTCTGGTGGTACCTGCAGTAACTTGGATAATCTCAATGATTTAGTCAATATCTTTTAGAGCTCTAAAGAGTTTTCTAAGTAATTGTACAACAATAATTTACATTCTTTTCAGTGCATTTATTATCTCTTTATGTTGCCTTTAGTTGATAAAATCCTTTAGGGACCTACTCATGAAACGTCTACCTCTAAAGAGCAAGGTGAAAGCATTAGTAAAGAGCACAGTTATTGCACAGTTAACTTTTTTTTCTACTGTTATATCAGCTGAGATCTAGTTTTCTGATTTTTTTTAAGTTGTTCTGAAATTGATAACACTGTGTAAAGAATTAAATAGGGAAAAGTGCAATGAGTCACATACTCGAGCGTGTTAGCAATAGCAGCTTGCAAACACATGAAATGTAGTAAAAAAAGAAAGAGAATGTTACGTAAACTTAAGATTACAAAAGGAAATACTTCCTTCTGTGGATGAAATGTGTAAACTCATTTTTGCCACTAGTATTTGAATTAAGATTGTAGTTGTAATTCTCCTTGTCTCATTTTAATTGGAAACTTACCAAAATGCTTTCGTTTGTCTCAGAAAATACACACTGGTAACAGGACTCTTCTGAACTCTGAAATGCGTTACTCATAGTATCAGCAAAACTAGTTATGTTTTACAGTCAAAATATAACTCAAATTACTTTCTCATTTCATTATTATTCTATCAAATATTATACATAGGCTTTTATGTTAGACACTTGTTGAAAAAAAAAATTAAAACAAAAAACTTAAAAGATGATGTGTTTAATACATTTTGTATATTTATTATCAAAAAATATTTAAGTAAAATTTCAGATTGATGATTTTATCTTTTTTTCCTGAAACACCCTTCATTTTATAGGATAGGAAGGGTTGAATAATTATATGTGCTGTTTTATTTACTGTGTTTAGAAACCTGTATGGCCTTGTTGACACAGATCACTAACTCTGTTAGAATTAGTAATTTACTCCCTAGCTTTTACATCACATTCTGCTATATTAATGAAGACTCTGAGTTTACATCTGATGTGACAATAATGATAAATATAATAACAGTTAAATGAGAAGTTTAAGACAGAATGTGTGAGAAAGGGAAATAGATCTATGCTATTAGTTTCCTAAAATTATTTCACTTGGAACAGATAATTGAAATAGAAGATTTTCAAGTTTTGGAAATTTAAACTTCTTTCTAAAGAAAAATTAATCAGCAACAAAGGCAGGAAACCATAAAAAGTCAGAACCACAGAATGGTTGAGATTGGAAGGAACTCTGGCATCATCTGGTCCAACACCGTTCTTCAAGCATGACCACCAAGAACAGGTGGCTGACATGGGAAGATCAATCGAAACCTAATAGCTGATAGCTATTAAGCCAGATATTGCCTTTATTAATAGTGTGCTGGATGCAAAAGGGGTAGCCCTCCCAGTTTACATAACCAAAGATGGTCTCCGTATACCTTATATACACTTAAAGTAATAAATATTAATTACATTTCTGGGAAATTATTTACATGTGCATGGAAATCACTTAAATAGATAAAGTTCTTTCACTTCTTGGTCTCTGCTGTCACTTTCTGACTTTCCAACAATGTTACAGTCTCTTGTTGATGTTCTAGACAGCTTTTCAGTGTTTGAATTTTTACTGCTTTAGCCCCCACAAAGCTTTCACTGTTGTTCTGCAGCCGTGTCTTACATTTTTCTCTCTAGCCAGCTCAAGGCCTCACTATTATTTATGTCTAGAAGACTAGCAGCTAATCTCTCTTAACTACGGGAAAAGTTTCTAAATGTAAGAAAAACAATTACTAAGTCTTCCTGCCTCACTACCTACCTTTCAAATATTTCAAAGGCAGACTGTACATCCTCTCTGGGCAACTAATTCTAGTGCTCCCTGGGCAACCTGTGCTGGTGCTCAGTCACCCTATGCGTGAAAAAGCATTTCCTGATGTGCATACAGAGCCTTCTGCGTTTCAGTTTGTACCCATGGCTTCTGGTCCCATCACAGGGCACCACTGAAAAGAGCCTGGCTCTGTTCCCTTTGCACCCAAATATCAATATATGTAGATTATACATGGGGTTGCTTAGCCTGGAAAAGAGGAGGTTTGGAGGTGACATCATTGCTGTCTACAACTACTGGAAAGGAGGTTGTAGCCAGGTGGGGGTCAGTCTCTTCAACAGGCAACCAGCAACAGAAGGAGGGGACAGAGTCTCAAATTGTTTTGTTGGGTTTTTTTTTAATTTCCCTTCTGCCCAGTCTTGCTCCTTTCCCCTCCATCTCCTTCCTTTTCCCCCATCTTCCTCTTTTCCTCTCCATCCTTTTCCTCTTCATCTCCCTCCTTGTAGCACGATCTCCGCTTTACCACCATGTGTGCCCTTTTCTGAGCCTACACCTCATTTTCCCCTTTTTCCCCCAAACCCAGAGCACCTGGGTTCTTTTGGAGTCTCCTCCAACCCCAGATGTGACGACTTTGCCCTCTCTGCCCACTCTCCTTTTTAAGCTGCTCCAGTAAAGGCAGAAGTCCCAAACTATGCCCAACTGGGCAGAGGAATCCTCCTTCCATTTTCACTGGTGAGTCTGCTGGTACACACTGGGTGAATGGGAGTGGGACAAACGCCAGGGGGTCTACTGGCCTCCTGGTTAGGCAGGAATAGGCTTGATAGTCCCTCTAATATCACTTACGGATGCTGGCTGGACCACAGAATCACCAAATCACTGAGGCTGGAAAAGATCTCAGAGATCATCAAGTCGAACCTATAACCTAGTACCATGACATCAACTAAAGCATGCCGCCGTGCTACATACTATGTTTTCTTAAAGATCTCCAGGGATGGTGACTCCACCATCTCCCTAGGAAATCCATTCCACTGCCTAATCACCCTTTCTGTCAGGAAGTGCTTCCTAATATCCAACCCAAACCTTCACTGATGTGACTTCAGACCATGCCCTCTTGTCCTGTCACTAGTAACACATTACTGGCTCATGCTAGTTTTACATCCACCAGTATTCCAAAGTCCTTTTCAGCAGAGTTGCTCTCACTCAGTTCGTCCTCCAGTCTGTTTTGATATTAAGGATTGCTCCTACCCAGTTGCAGGACCTTATGGAATTTCTTGAGATTGACATGGGTTTGCTTTTACTTAAAATCCAACCAGTGTTAATTACCTTTCCATTAAGCTTTTTCCTTAGCATTGGACTATTTATATTTAAACATAAAGCATTCAGCTTTCACCAGCATAGAGAATCTGAATCTTGATATTTTTTTTTAAGAAGTACTGGTTTTACATTTACTGCAACACACAACTTTTTATCATCATTTCTGCTATACTCATTTTTTCATCTCTAGTCATAAGACTTATCTTTCATTACTCTTAGGCTTGTCATAAACATATATTCTTAACATAAACATGCCACAATTTTCATTTCTCATAAGTAATGAGAAGTAAACTATTACCTTTACTTACTAAAAGCATTCCTATGTAAACAGCAGTAGAGAAAATAACAGAAATGTAATTGTGTGACTAGTGTTTTGCTAATAATGAGGATCTTGTTTCTGACAAATTAAGATATTTTTCCAGTAATATCACTTCAGTCAAGGGATATCTGCTTGTGGTCTTAAAATTACTAAAATACTTGCATTTTGTTTGGATTTTGGTTTGGGTTTTGGTTTGGGTTTTTTTGGTTGGTTGGTTTTGGGTTTAGGGTTTTATTTGTTTGTTTTGCTTTTTGTTAGTTAGATAGTTTGTTTATTTATGTTAGGACGGTCCTTTAATGGCAGAAATATTTGAAGAAATACAGTGAATTCTTAAGAAAAAAAAATACCCAAATTTTCATGAATATTGAAAATGTGATGATGAAAAAATGTGGGTAATGGAATGAGAATTTGCCTCTCGTTACATTAATTCCAAATAAGACAAAGAGTCTTTTTTAAAAAGCCCTTCTGTTAATATTAACCCCAACAGCAATATGTGATCAGGTTTGATGGTGTGTTATGGTTATGAATTATTGATAAGGTAGATATTAATAAAAATATTAAGGATTATTTCCCAATATAAAAGTTCTCACCTTTACTTATTTATAGGGTCATTATTCAGTTGTGAAAGATATTTACAATGGATATGTACAGTATATGGGCAGCATTAAACAATTTAAGCAAAACCAGGAAATGCAAATATTCAACTAGGAATGAGATATCTGCAGTGCAATATGCTGCTTGACCTCTAGGAAAGGGCAAAGCAGTTTCCCCTGGCTCTCTTTCTTGAGGCTCTCCCAGTTCATGAGGCACTACCATGGTTGGCTCTCTTTCTCTTGCACACCCAGCGATAGGTTCTCAGGGCTTGAAGGCTCTCTGGGCCTCAGGCTCTTGGACAGTGGTTTGTTTCTCTAACCAGAGGTCTAATCTACAAAGCTCCTTTCACTTGTGGGTTGCAGTACGTACAGCTTACCAAGGACATTCAGCTCTCCCCATCTTCTCCCCCTGCATGACAAGAGGCTTCTGACTGCTGGTGGTGGCTGTGGTTTTGGACAGCAATTGGCTAAGTGTATTGCCTACAGCGCCGAGCACTTGTGCTTCTTTCTGGGTAAGCTGAGGAATGGCAAAGAGTTGGGGTAGACAAGGCAAGGCATTTACAACTTTGGTTTGTATTGATCAGTTTCCTGAGAATCAATTTGGTCAATTGGCAATTGCAGTAAACAGAACGATTAACCAATGAAATGGCATTAAGCCAGGCTTTACTCAAATTTGGGAAGGCGCGAGACTTAAACTAGAGGAGGGTAGGCCAAGTGTGTCCACCATGTTTAGCACAACAAAGGCAGGTTCAAAACCAATCCTGGGCAAGTCCCTGTTTATCAGACTCTCTGATGCCAAGTCCTTAGTCTTTTTCCCCACATTTCCCTGGACCCCAAAAAGAGGAAGAGAGAGAAGCAGACTATATCTGGACAAGCAAGGACTTGTACAGGGTTTACTCTGGCCCAAATTGTCCCTTCCATCATGTGTTGATGATTCTGGAGAACAAGAGCACGGAGAGCTGAAGTTCCTCTTACATAAGAAACACTCTTAAGTTTCTTTGGATATTTTCACTAAACTGTAATCCAGCCTAGAACTTTCCCTTGAGGAAATGTATTCTAGAGACAGAGTGCATGAATCATTCTCTGAAGCAATGATCAATGACTAAGAAGTCAAATACAAATTCCAGCTCCAACAGTAATTATCAGGCTGTCTCATTCATTAAGTTTGCCAATATCCTGACCAAAATAAATGACTGAGTTGTAAGAAAATAATTTCAATTTCAAAGGTCAAGTAGATGTGGTCCAACATAGTCTTGACTGTAGGAAGGTGAAGAAATCTTACAATGTTTAGCTACAGTGTTTCTGGAAATATAACTTCTTTAACCTTGTTGATTTTTTTAAATTTTTTTTTTTTTTAACATCCAATTATATGTATTTCCATTTTCTCTGTGTACTAAAGTCAATGACAGTATCAAGAACTTTACCCATATTTTTTCTTCTTCTTAACAATTAATTATGTAAAAACAATGATCTGATAATATCAGACTACAAAGACTGCAACTACAATTTATACTATCTCTATGTCAAGCAGGGAAGATAAATTCTAAGCACTGTTGAGAGGAAAAAAAACAAACAAGAGAATCAAACAAAATAGTTGAATTATATCTGAAATATCTTTCTTTCAAAGAATCAAAGAATTCCTAAATTAACAGTAATACTTCTTTGAGATGATACTTCAATGGGTGTGCATATCAAAACAATCTTCAGTATTAAATTCAGGTAGTTTTTCATGTTTGTATTTCATACAACTTGAGTTTTGGTTACAAAATCTTTTCTTCCCATAGCATGGGAAAAAGGGTGAATTAGTCAATATAAGTCATTTTGCACTGCAGATCTCCTTGACATATTCAGGATGAAATTAGATGTGAATTTGTCACTATTTTCCATTTTACTGAAACTTCTTCCTTTTGGATGAGTGGATCACCTGAAAATGTCATTTTTGTGGTCTGAAGTAATATTATGCATTTATCCATCCTAGCACTATAATATATATCTCCCTATTGATCTATCAATCTATTATTTATGATCTGAGCATTCAAGCTACCTCTATGTCTCTCTATCCTGTCTATCACAGTATCACCAAGGTTGGAAGAGACTTCCAAGATCATCAAGTCCAACCTGTTACCACAGACCTCAAGACTAGACCATGGCACCAAGTGCCACGTCCAAACCCACCTTGAACACCTCCAGGGACAGTGACTCCACCACCTCCCTGGACAGCCCATTCCAGTAGTGAATGGCAGTATCACAGTATCACCAATGTTGGAAGAGACCTCAAAGATCATCAAGTCCAACCAGTTACCACAGACCTCAAGACTAGACCGTGGCACCAAGTGCCATGATATATCTCCTAGAACCGTTGCTAGTGGTGTAATGAAACTGGAGAGGGGAGAAAGGATCTAAGAGGAAGAATTTGGAAAGTTGTTCTTTTTCTGTGATTATATGTGTCTCTCTGAACTCTAGGTACAATGAAGAGGTATTTAATAAAACTAAAACAAGAATATTGCTATTTGATTATACTTTGACTGTCACAACTATCAGGAAAAAAAATGCATTCTAATGATTTATAATAATGGAAGACAGGGAAAGGAAAACAAAGCAAAATAAAGCCAAAGACCAATACAACCCAAAAGTCCACCCTTCAAATACTTCACTAACATATTAAAAATACTATTTGCTCAGCAAAAGTATTTTTTGCCCAACCAAAATTTGCTGAAAGTCAATGTTAATGTACCTTGAAAAACACTAACACACAATGGCTATCAAGATGCTTTATTTTAAAATTTTAATATTGTCTTTGGGAAACAGTAATTAAAAGTCAGTTTTAGAAAGTGTCACAATATTCAAAATAATTGCTCTGTATAACTGGTTTTATTTTTCTTTTTCTTCTAACACTTCTATGAAGGCTAAGAAGTTAAAATGTAGAAATGGCACCTTTATAACAGATTTAGTTCTGTGCTTCTTCAAGAATTTTAGACAATAAAGGTTTACAATCATCGCTCTAAAAAGAAAATACTTATTAAAAGAAAAGAAAAAAGTTTTACTTTTCTTGTATCTCATCAACAGAGAGGAAAAATCAAGGTCACTTAAAGATGTAGTTTGACATCTTTTATATCAGGTAATTTTATTATAGGGGCTGGAGAACAGACTAACCTTTTAGATTATGGATTAAAGGTATGAAAGTTTGTGAATGATTTCTTTATGGAAATATAAAGGGATTAAATTAAAACCATTTCTTTGTTCTACAAACTCTTTGCTCAAAGTAAAACTGTATTTGACATACAATTTCCAGTCTCTGAGCTGGCATAATTTACAACAGAGGTTTAAGTGTTTACAACCATAGAGGGGTAACAAATCACTAAAATACACACAAGAACTGGAAGAAATATTCTAATGTTTTTTCTCATAGAATCATAGAATTATAAGCTTGGAAGGGACCTCAAAGATCATCTAGTTCCAAACCCCTGCCATAGGCAGGGACACCTCCCACTAGTACAGCTCACTCAAGGCCTCATCCAACCTGGCCTTGAACACCTCCAGGGAGGGAGCAGCCACAACCTCCCTGGGCAACCTGTGCCAGTGCCTCACCACCTTCACTGTAAAGAACTTCCTCCTGACATCCAGTCTAAATCTTCCCTCTGCCAGTTTAAAAACCATTGCCCCTCGTCCTGTCATTGCAAGACCTTGTAAATAGTCCCTCCCCATTCCTTCATCATTCCCTGAATATCCGTTCACCATTCATATTAATACAGAAATGAATGCAATTACATGGTTTTTAAGTAAAATTTGAATATTCTTTCCTAATAAATAATACTAAGTATAGAACTTTGTTATTAGACTCTTGGTTTTGCTAAAAGCATCAATGGCACTGCATACTGCTATTAAGTTGTTTCATATTGCTAGTAAGTTGTTGGATAATTGTCCTCGAAGGAAAGTACAGCCAGCTTTGTTCCACAGCACATTGCTGGAATGATCTAATGCCCTGATTATTGTTTCCTTTACTGTAAATGTGGGTGATAAATATATTTTACATATTGTGTTGCACTATTTCCATTCTGGCCCACAGTATGAAACAGATTGTGCAGTAATGCTTTCAGATCAAGTTCTATTATCATGCCTTTTAGACCCGTTAAATTGAGACAAGAGGGAGTCCCTTTAAGATAAGTGTTTATGTCTCTACAAAATGTATGGTAGAGAACAGGCCTACTGGAAGAAGAGATAGGTAAGACGTCAATTCCTTTTTCTTTTAATTTCTTTTTTTTTGGACAGAGTTTATTTGCTTATTACAAGCTTACTTGTCCCTTCATTGCTATTGGTAGAAGAGGAATTTGCACATATATGCACACAAAAAAAAACCCTGTATATATATAGTTTCACAGCTGTCTCTCTCTCTGTGTATATATATATAGTATACATACACTATATATAGTATATACAGTACATAGTGTCTGCAGGCATGCGCTGTACGTAGCAGACAGTATATGTCCACCCTATACGTGTAGCCTATGCATACAAATGCACATCTATGTGGAAATCCAGAACTCATCTGACTCAGGGAAAAAAGTAACTATCAAATTCACTAATGGTGGATAATCATGTATTATTGTGTGTAATAATACATTATTGTGTGTACGATTGAGTGGTGAATGGCTGGAGAGCAGTCCTGAAGAAAAGGACCTGGGAATCTGGGTTGGTGGAAAACTCAACACGAGCCTGCATAGTGCACGTGCAACCCAGACAGCAACCGAGTCCTAGGCTGCATCAAGAGCAGTGTGGCCAGCAGGGCAAGGGAGGTGATTCTGCCCCTTTACTCTGCTCTCGTCAGACCCCATCTGGAGTACTGTGCGCAGTTCTGGAGCCCTCAGCACAGGAAGGACATGGAAGTGTTGGAGTAGGTCCAGAGGAGGGCCACGAAGATTATCAGAGGGCTGCAGCAGCTCTGCTATGAGGACAGACTGAGAGAGTTGGGGCTCTTCAGCCTGGAGAAGAGAAGGCTTCCAGGAGACCTTAGAGTAGCCTTCCAATATCTGAAGGGGGCCTACAGGAGGGCTGGGGAGGGACTATTGACAAGGGCTTGCAATGACAGGACAAGGGGTAATGGGTTTAAACTGGAAGAGGGGAAATTTAGACTGGACGTTAGGAGGAAATTCTTTACAGCGAGGGTGGTGAGAAACTGGCACAGGTTGCTCAGGGAGGTTGTGGCTGCTCCCTCCCTGGAGTTGTTCAAGACCAGGTTGGAGGAGGCCTTGAGTGAGCTGTACTAGTGGGAGGTGTCCCTGCCTATGGCAGGGTGTTGGAACTAGGTGATCCTTGAGGTTCCTTCCAACCTTACCACTCTGATTTTCATGTGAAAAATGCCAAGAGATATGTGAAGCTATGAATAACTTTAAAGGTGCTTTAAGGGAGGTTTTTCATTTTAAGATTTTGGTTTTTATTTTATTTTTCTTTTTATGTGATTTTCAGTTTCCTGAAAAAAAGCCTTAATAATACTGTCCTAAAATTTAAAGCCAATGATAGTAACCATTTTTGGTTACTATGCTGACCCTCTTAAACTTTTCCAGTGAAAAAAGGCTAGTGGAATGTGGCTAGGACTTTCAAGGATTGCATGAAGTAATATCCATCCAATTTTAAGTCTAAATGTAGGCAGATAAATCTGCCCAAATTTTATGCTGTAGGCTGCAGCTATCATTTAATCCTGATGATGTAAATATTTAACAGAGAACACTCACATAGAGTTATTTTTAAAGTGGCAAGAATATGCGAAGAATAAGTAGTTCTTGTTAAGAGTACATTGGTCATTTCATTTCAATGGGCAAAGTCAGAGACTTTGAAAAGGTTTCATGGTACCTGACTTAGATGTTCTTAATGCAAATACCTTACCCGCTTCCTGGTTGGTTTCCCTGCTCATCATGTATAGCTGAAGGAAAAGAATAGTCAATCACACGGAAAGTAAGATTTGTCTAATTCAGTTTATGCTTACTGTTGCCCAACCAGCAAAGACTTTTTGGACACAGAATCCAATGTTGTTTAACCTAGCCATTTATCGATTCTAACCAAATAATGGCTTTGTCTTTTAAAACTGTGTTTCGCAGTCACTTCAAAAACATAAAAGCTGCTCGAGCACACTGATCTAAAAACTAATTAGAGCCCAAAGTGATTACTATAGACCCCTATTCACCTTGTTCAGGAAAATTTTCAGAAAAGTTATGAGGTTAAGGAAAACAGAAAATTCATCAAAAAGTATAAACCAGATATATTATAATCAAATACTAATAATTAGTCCACTGCTATGTAGGGATGATTCACGTGCAATCTCCTCTGACAAAATATTTTAATTCAGTTTTTGATAAAATAAACTTGACACTGGTGATATGTAGGATAGCTCACACAAATACGGTGATGGATGATAGAACATGAACTGTCCAATGAGGAGGCTAACCTCAGTGGTGTCAATTGCTTACATCAAAGAGACCAGATATTTCATCATTGTAGAATCCTGAGATGGTTGCTACATAAATTTGTGAGATCAACATGTCCAGTAATGCAGCACCATCGAGTATGGTCCCTTTTCATAGACAAATGAAACTGTAGTAGCTGTATTAGATAAAGATTAAAACATGAAAGAAAGTGTCAGTGCAATGGCTAAAATTGGAAAGAAAATTTACTTAATGATGTGGAAGACAGTGAATTAAATAGAAAGCAGACAAAAAGTGGAAGGGATATATCAAAGTAATAGATTAAACTCATATGTTTCTTTGTTAAGAAAACTTTTTTTCTTCTTCAGACAAAGTCAATGTTTTATCTAAACTACTTTATCTGGACTTCAGTAGAGCAGTTGATATATTGCCAGGGGAGATGTTATTAATTAAGATGAAGGAGATGGAGATTAATGTAAGAATAGCTGGACCAATCAGTCTGTTCTGGAAAGGAAACAACTGGTAAGGAAGGATGTTACTAGCAGAGTTTAAGAAGGAAAGATTTTGAAATATGCTGATGGTACAAAACTGCAATGCAGCAATATAAAGAAAATATGAACAGGGTCAACTAGAGGACAGCAATAATAGAACTGAGTTAAAATAATACAGTGCAGCACAAAATTAGATACTTGGAAGTAATAGTAGAAACAAAATCTGTATCAACCTGGAACTGCTCAAAAAAAAAATAAATCTATATATTAGTAAATCACAGAATGATGCAATCTTTGGTCTCCTATATCTCTTACAAGCACAAGAAAAATATAGTTTTATTCTCTCAGAAATATTTTATTCAAGTCTGATCACCTCTGTTCAGACAAGATACCTTCAAAACTGAAAAGTACGAAGAAATTTCCCTTCTGACGAGTTGAAGAGTTAACCTGGTCCGTATGGATGGCAGTGCTCATTACTGGATGGCAGTGATAAGAATGTCTGTGGGAGGTGTGCTGAGCTAGAAGAGCTCCTACACTTGGTGATGGAGTTCTGGGAGGAGGTGGTTAGGCTAAGGAACATCAGGGAGTTGAGAGCATGACAGACCATTTGAGCCACACCCTGCCTTCCACAGGATAGGTCAGATGGTCAGACTGTGTTGGTGATGCAGAGGGTTCCCTCTCCTCTGTCCACCTGGCTGAACGTGATCATTGCATTGACTCAATGGATAGGGAATGATGGCACCAAGTTCCTGCCCAATGCAGCAGGCATGGCACATATGTTCCCCTGGTAAGTGCTCCACCCCTGCAGGTGACCCAACAAAACAGGTACAGCAGTTTACAAGATGATCCTAATCAAAACAAAGATCTCAGCTCACCTACCTTCAAGGTGTTACTGAGGCCAAGACAGACTACATCTCACAGTAAAACATCAGTAAAGAAACAAAAATCGGTGCTCAGTGTGGAGGACTTGCTTCTGAAAGAGGTAGAAAGGTCTGTATGCAGACTGTACCTTCTTAAGGAGGTCTGCTGCCTCCATGGGGCCAGTATTAGGGATGTAAATAGAAAACTCCTTACTCTAGTTTGGCCTTCAGACTACTACTTGATTTTTCAAGTATGCAGTGATGAATTTTCAGCAAGAAGTCTGAAGGCTATAAAGAGAGACTTCAAGGCCTTGAAAGAGCTGGTTTAAGGGATCAGGAGTGCAAGTGATGTTTGCCCCCATCCATTGTTGGGAACACAGGAAGGAAATTGCAACTGCAGTTGCAGGAAATGATGAGGAGACGATTTTCCAAAGGCAGCCATCCTTCTAATATAAAAATTCATCAAAATCCATGTAGTTTTCATTCCACAGGTACATGCATTTTTATGATGTAAATTTAAGTAACAGCCAGAAAATTCAGAGACGTAATGAACCATGACCACACCAGCTGTCAGTTTATTTTCTTTAATCCTTGTGGCATTCATAAGCTGATCATTTTTTAAACTGAATGTAGATGGCACTAAGTTGGAAGAAAGTGTTGATTGGCTTGAGGGTAGGACAGCTCTGTAGAGGGACCTGGAAAGACTGTATCAATGGGATGAGGCCATTGTATGAGCTTAAACAAGGCCAAGTGCTGTGTCCTACACATGGATGACAACAACCCTGTGCAACACTACAATCTTGGGAAAGAGTGGCTGGAAAGCTACCCAGTAGAGAAAGACTTTGGGATGTTGAGTAGCAGCTGGTTGTGAGTCAGCAAGTGTGCCCTGGTGGCCAAGGTGGCCAACAGCATCCTGGCCTATATCAGAAACGGTGTGATGAGGATGACCAGGGAAGGGATTGTTCCAGTTTACTCAGCACAGGTGAGGCCACACCTTGAGTACTGTGTTCAGTTTTGGGTCCCTCACTACAAGGAAGACATTGAGACACTGGAGTGTATCCAGAGAAGGGGAACAAAGCTGGTGAAAATTCTGAAGAACTAGTCCTATGATGAATTGCTGAGGAATTGGTATTTACTGTGGACAAAAAGAGGCTGAGGAGAGACTTCACTGTTCTCTTTCATCCTGAAAGGATGTGGTGGCAAGGTGGGTGTTGGTCTGCTCTCCCTTGTAACAAGTGATAGAAGGAGAGGAAACAGCCCCAAGCTGCACAAGGCAAAGTTTAGATTGGATATGAGAATAGTCTTCCTCACTGAAAGCACTGTCAAGCACTGAAATAAACTCCCCAGGGAGGTGGCTGAATCCCCATCCCTTGAGCTATTTAAAAGACAGCATAGATGCAGTGCTAGGGGAAGTGGTTTGACAGCAGGCTTGGTAGAGTTAGATAATGATTGGACCTGATAATCTTGAAAGTCTTTTCAAACTAAAACAATTCCATGATTCTGTTCTTTAAATCTTCTGAGAAGTGTTAAAGGAAAGAGATTCTATGGGTATTCTTAATGTATGTAATAATAATTGAACTCACTATAATGTAGAATACCCATGAATGGCTCTATTAAATCTTACAGGGAAAGCAAAGCTGTATTATCTTGAATCTTTCACACAATTATATAAAGCAACCAACCAGGAAATGGACTATTTTTAGCTGTTCTTCATTTCTCTTTTTCAATTGCTTTATGCTTCCTTTTAGTGTTGTTTGCACATTTATTTGACGGGTTTTAATTAAAACTCTGGAAGCAGTATTCCAGTAAAACATTGTGTTCTAGGATTACTTTTCCCTTTTCCTGCACGTAGGGTTTCTTAGGTCTGAATTTCAGGGTCACTGCTTTTTTTGATTGATTTTTTTTCTTATTGGCCCCATGAGTCATTCCTTTCTTTTGGCACAATGATTGAAGTGTAAAAGGAAGAGTAGGATATAATTCAATTCTGTAATTTTCTTTTTAGGGTTCTTTGCTTGGAAACTATTTTAGTGTCAAGAAATGCCAATGTCTCCTTCACCTGTTATTAAACTTTGAAAATACGAAGTCGGTTACAAACATACCTTAATCCTATGTGATATGTTCTCACTAAGCAGTGAACTAAAGAAAGACAAATATCTCAAGAAGTGAAAGGTAAGGAATCTATATCGAGTCTCTTACTCTAAGTTCAGCAAATATTTACACTTTTTACCTTGAGGTTAGCGGTATCTGAAGTGTAATTTAAAGTGTTAGAAAAACTGTATCTCTGCCCTGCACCTGAAATGACAAATGAGTAAACAATTTCAGATGTCAAATCTCAAGCACTATTCCCATTTCAGTATTAACCTCGATTCTGGGTCATGCAATACTGTCAAGCAGTGACAGTTATTTTCAAAGAGAAGCTGTTTGTCTCTTGTTCTGTACAATGAGAACATTAAGACAATACTTTGTGTTATTCATATCTGATTTCAGTGTTTGAAGGACTTACTATCAAGACTGCTTAGAGGGGAGGTTAAGGTGATGAGTAGGTGTGAAATTCCAATGGCTTTATTGCCTCAAAGAGGATGTGACAAGTCCTGATGCCATGGTTTAAAAGCATTGAAAGGCCAAGGTGTACATCACACTATGCACAGCTCTGGAGGCACCACCTCTGCCCTACAAGGGGTGATGGGGGAATGGCTGCTTCCAACCAAGTGAGCATGTAAGCACCATACTCAAGAGATTGGCTCCTTACTACCCACACAGCTGGCACAGATGAGCCACTCCCACCATGCTCTGCACCACTGCCATATTGTCCACCAGCTCTGTATCCCCTTGGCTACTGCTACCACTCTGCTCTGCACTGCCTACAGCTGCCTCTGCCGGCACCACTCCACCCAGCTCAGGGCTGCTCCATTTCTGCCACTGCCATGGAGGGTTCTCTTTTCAAAGTATGTGTTTGCTGTTAAGGACTGTTTCTGTGATAATTCTACATACTGAATCTAGGAAATGGTGATAGCCATTCCTTTGCTCCCTGATTATTTTTCTCTCTCTCCTTCTATCTCTCCTTTTCCATCTCCTTTTTCTTCCTATTTTCCTTCTGCTCTGGTCCAATCTAATAAATCCTATTAATCAGCCATTTGGTGTCAGTTCATCTTTGTTTACCCCAAGACAATGATTTGACCTTTATCACTATCTTCCACTGTTGGCCATGATTGGTGCAGGATACCTGAGTCATGACAGTAGGCACATGGA
Source organism: Eubucco bourcierii (assembly GCA_013396675.1). Lineage (NCBI taxonomy): Eukaryota > Metazoa > Chordata > Aves > Piciformes > Ramphastidae > Eubucco > Eubucco bourcierii. The sequence goes on from VWZE01014188.1 coordinate 27,408, forward strand.
AACAAAAATGAGTTCCATAACGAGCAAGGAGTTTAGGGTATATCTGTGTTGAATAAAAGATACGCAAGTGTGATGGTTTGAGAGTTCCCCACACCCCCCCCAACCCCCACTTTGTAAAATCACCCAGACTAGGCTCAGCCAGCTGAAAGGTAAGAAATGAAGCTATCTTTACAGTTTAGCACAATGTACAAGCAGATATATACACTATATATAGGAATATTTACAGAAATATACAAGTTAAAGGTAATACAAAAACACGATACCCCTCCCAGAAATCAGAGATCCCAGGAGGGGCTCCCAACCACCCTTTCACCTTCTCCCCACCCCTATACATTACCCCAGGGTTTGCCTTTTGCACAAGATTAATTTGGAGAATCAGCCAGGGAGATTAGAAGAAAAGTGATTAGTGAGGTTACTCAGCAGAGAGGAGAAAGCCAGAAGCTGCTAGACAGCCCAAGATGCTGTGCCCAAATGGCTCGTCTTTGTTTTGTATTCTTTTCTTAAACATCTTAGCAAGCCTATGAGTGAAGTAGACATCACCATTGTTTCCTTTTCACAGCCTATAATATAATTTCTCCATTAAAATATTCCAATTAACCTCAAACCAGCACATCAAGGAATAATGGACCAAAATGACATAGATGTAAATGTTGCTTGCTTTATTTATTTATTTATTTAAAGTGATGCTCATCTCTTATTACTTACTAGTTTTTCCAGGTGCTCATACACTAGTCTAAGAGGGGAAATAAAACTTTTACATTTGACTTTTCACTAGTTATTTAATAGGAAAAGTTTGTTTAAAGTAATGAAATATCCTGAAAATGTACCAGGGGACGTTCAGATTGGATATTAGGAAAAAGTTCTTTACTAAAGTCCATTGGAATAGGTTTCCCAGAGGAATCCCAGGGAGGTCAGGCATTGCAGTGGGGTGCCCAGGGACAGGTTAAGTCACAAACCCTGAATGTGTTTTAAAGTTGTTTGGATATGGTGCTTAGGGATGTGGCTTAAGGGTGAGCTTTGTAGAGTAGTGATAATGGTTGGATTTCATGATCCTGAGGGTCTTTTCCAACCAGAATGTTTCTGTGACTCTGTGATAGTAGTCATATCATCATGATTTAATGATCGTGGTCTGAGAGGTATTTTTGATCTGGTCCTTTGACTTGAAGGGACAGAGATCCAACTTGTCCTGTAACACACATCAACAAGTAAACCTAGATTCAGGTTATGGGTATATTGTAGTTTTGAATCATTTCCTGTTTACCTTCTATTTCTAATTCAGGAGGTGTATTTTCCTCAGTTACTTACAGAAGAGCCATGCTGGGGAAAATGAGGTAGGTCCCCTTAATGGCACTGTTATAAATAAGCTGATTTGTGAGTCAGTCCTCTTACTATCTTTGGAGGTGAGGAAGGAAAAAAAAAAAAAAGCAAATTTCAAGTCTTTCAGGGCCTTCAGACATATTATTTATTCATCTTTCAGTTGAAAGAATATTCCCCAATTACACAGAAACCTGACAAGGTTGTTTGATACAGAAAGATTTCAATAACTCTCAGCAGTACTGCCTGAAATTAGAAACCATTGGGGTACTATAAAGATGCAAAGAATTTCATCAGAAAGGTTAAGAAATGTGTGAAGGGAAAATGAATGGGAATGTCTGGGTGTGAAGGCACCGTCAGGAATGCGTAGCCAGGAAAGCGCTTTCCGTGCCTGTGTTAATGGTATTCAGAACATCAGATGCTCAGCCCTAAGCACATCTACAGGCAATTTCATAAACTGCCCAGATTTGGATCAAAGACGGTGCTGGCTCACAAAAAGGTAAAAAAAGGCATATCTGAAACCTTCATTGGTCACTGATCCAGAAGACACAGAATCATAGAAGGACATTAAGAAGGACATTGAGGTGCTTGAGTGTGTCCAGAGAAGGGCAACGAGGCTGGTGAGAGGCCTCGAGCACAAGGCCTATGAAGAGAGGCTGAGGGAGTTGGGGTTGTTTAGCCTGGAGAAGAGGAGGCTCAGGGGGGACCTTATTGCAGTCTACAACTACCTGAAAGGTGGTTGTAGCCGGGGGAGGTTACCTTCTTCTCTCAGGCAACCAGCACCAGAACAAGAGGACACAGTCTCAAGCTGTGCCAGGGGAACTTTAGACTGGAGGTGAGGAGAAAGTTCTTCACTGAGAGAGTCATTGGCTACTGGAATGGGCTGCCCAGGGAGGTGGTGGAGTCGCCGTCCCTGGAGGTGTTCAAGGCGCGTTTGGTCGTGGCACTTGGCCCCATGGTCTAGTCTTGAGGTCTGTGGTGATGGGTTGGACTTGATGATCTTTGAGGTCTCTTCCAACCCTGGTGATACTGTGATACGGTGATACTGTGATACTCTGATACTGTGATAGAATCAGCCAAGTTGGAAGAGACCTCCAATATCAGCCAGTCCAACCTATCACCCAGCCTTGTCCAAGCAACCAGACCATGGCACTAAGTGTCTCATCCAGTCTTCTCTTGAACATGAAGAGGACATTGTAGCTATCTTCCTATTTTCCACATAATTGCTGAAGGGTGTATCCTAACATCCGGACACAAGCACTGAAGTGGTCAGCTGCTGGACAAACAGCCTGAACACTCTCACCCTGGTCTCTGACCTCTTAGGCATTATGTACATTCTAGTGTTCGTGTGGTGAGAGTCGAAGAAAGTAAAGGAAGTTTCATTTTTTTTTTCCTTTTAAATAATATCACTTTTCCCTCCTACAATACCTTGCATCTATGTTTGCCACATTGTGGATACAGTGCCACAGCATTTGCCACAGAGGTGTTCTGTGTAACCACAAAATTAGAGAGCAGGTGAAAGATATAGTGGGAATAAGGTCTTACAGCTTTGCAGATAAACAATGAAGTAAGCCTATAGTGTAGTGAGAATCACACTTCACTCTATACACTATGCAGAATGCATCAGGCCAAACTTCATCAATAAGCTGTGAAAATGCAAACCACTTTGCACCAGGTGTCCAAGAACAGAGTGTTACTCTCCGGTTGTTCCCCAGGGCCATTAAAAGGAGTTTTTTTAAGGATACCGTTATAATAATAAACAGATTAATATTGTTATGAGGTAAGTATATATAGGACAAGGACTCGAGTGGCAGCTTACTGGCCCATTTCACAAAAGAAATGCTTTGGGTTATATATATGTAAATGAATATAGAGCTTTTTCAAGGCAGAGAGCCTGTTCTTGTCTCTTCTAATCTGCCATAAAAATTCATCATGTGAGAAATATGCATGAGGAATTGAATGGGCATGCATCCAGTGTATTATCATAGCATAGGCATTGGAAACCCTAATTCTTAAGTAAGGAAAGACTATCTACAAATTGCTGACATAGGAAATGTCTCTGTATTGGCATTTGAGCACTGTAGTCTTTTCAGAAAAATTAAAAGGATGAATGGGGACTGATGTGGTATCTGATCAACTTCTTCTAGTCTGTCACATTTTAAGTCAGGTTTCTTTGACAATGTAGGCACCTTTGTGCTCCATGCTGCTGCTAAATTGCTCAAAAAAAATTAACACCAGAAAGAGAAAATTGGAAGACTTCCATACGTAATATTCTTTCCAACTTTGCAACAACTCTAGTTTCCTTATTTACAAGTTTACCTTATCAAGCTATTCCAGAGACTGTTTTTCTCACCATTCCAATCTGAATATATTCACAGAGTGGTTTAGGTTGGAAAAGACCTTAAAGATCATCTAGTTTCAGCCCTCCTGCTGTGGGCAGGGACACCTTCCACTAGACCAGGTTGCTGAAGGTCTCTTCCCACCTGACTTTGAACACCTCCAGGGAGGCATTTTCCCTGGAAAAAAAACCAACAATTCTCACAGTAGAACACGTTATATATGTTCATTCTGGAAATATAGAATGGTTTTTGTTTGTTTGTTCATAATTTAGGACTGTGGAACAAAGTTTTCACATTTCTTTATTTTTACAATGTCTGTCACTTCATCTCAAAACTGATTTTTCTGCTTCTTTCTGTGATCAGTCTGACATCCAAAAATTAATCTTCCCCAAAATTGATCTTCCTTATGTTGCTAGTGCCAACATAATGAAGGCAGTATGACCACTAAATACAGTAGTACATCATGACTGCTGGCTGCTTCTGGTACAACATTATCTTTTTTGCAAGTTTAGTTTAATTTGTCCTTGCTAAAGAAAGCTCAGATTAATCACATGGTTTTTGAACTAAGCATTCCTACGAAGTATTCCTATTCGATCAAAATTTTTGTCCCAGATGGACTGTGCTGGTTTGAGGCTAATTGGAATATTTTAATAGACAAAGTTGCACTATAGGCTGTGAAAGGAAAACATCATGATGTCTACTTCACTCATACGCTTGCTGGAGAATTGTTTGGGAACACTAACCAAAACAATTGATAAGTCAGTTGCTCTCTGTCGCTTGCTTGAGCAGGAGCTGCTGGTGGGATCTAGCAGCTTCTGGGCTCTGGCTCCTCTGCTGATTAATCCTCACTAACCACTTTTCTTCTAACCCCCCTGGCTGATCCTCCTAATTTACCTTGCACGTAAGGCAAACCTCGGGGTAAGGTACAGGGGTGGGGAGAAGGTGGAAGGGTGGTTGGGAGCCCCTCCTGGGGTCTCTGATTTCTGGGAGGGGAGTTGTGTTGCTGTATTACCTTTTACTTGTATATTTCTGTAAATATTGTGTATATAGTGTAGATATCTGCTGTACATTGTGCAAAGCTGTAAATATAGCTTCATCATTTAACTTCCAGCCGACTGAGTGCTAGTCTGGGTCATTTTACAAAGTGTGGGGAGGGGGAACTCCCAAACCTTCACATGGACATCTCAGGTTTATGAGTTAAAGAGAATTACAGCTAGCCAAAAATTGAAATTATTTTCTGGTAGAAATTTTGGGACTTTGAAAATGGAATGAAGTAGAATCAAGACAAAATCACCAGTCACTGGTGGAAGAAAAGGAGGAAATTCTATGAGAATATTTTGCTTTCATACCACTGAGACACTTTATTTTTCATAAGATTACAACATGAGAGGTTTTTTTGGTTTTGTGTTGTTCGGCAAATTTTTTATCTTGCTCTCTACATTGCTGTTCAAAGAAGAAATTGAAGCACTTGTACCAAAGTAAAGAAAATAGGAAAGAGGGGGAAGGGAAGGGAAGGGAAGGGAAGGGAAGGGAAGGGAAGGGGAA
>VWZE01014188.1:38761-54387 GCA_013396675.1 Eubucco bourcierii
GTAGCTCTCCTATGAGCACAGGCTGAGAGAGCTGGGGCTCTTCAGCCTAGAGAAGAGAAGGCTTCCAGGAGACCTTATAGTATCCTTCCAATATCTGAAGAGGGCCTACAAGAAGGCTGGGGAGAGACCATTGACAAGGGCTTGCAATGACAGGACTAGGGGCAATGGGTTTAAACTGGTATAGGGAAGATTTAGACTAGATGTTAGGAGGAAGTTCTTTGCAGTGAGGGTGGTGAGGCGCTAGCACAGGTTGCCTAGGGAGGTAGTGTGTGTTCTCTCCCTGGAGGTGTTCAAGGCCAGGTTGGAGGAGGCCTTGAGTGAGCTGTACTAGTGGGAGGTGTCCCTGTCTATGGTAGGGGGTTGGAACTAGATGATCCTTGAGGTCCCTTCCAACCTTACTGTTCTATGACTCTGTGACTTCTTTCTTCATGCTGTCAAATTGGTGAATATAGCAAGCATCTAAGTTTTAGGTAATGTCATTCACAGTTACTTAAAGTAGTCCGAATATACTCCTGTACCTCTTTTACTTAAAAGAAAAAAAAAAAAAGAAAAGAAAAGAAAAAAAAAAACTTCAATACAAACAGTACTTTCATGTTGAGAGTTTGAATCTTTATATCATGCTGAAGTTATAAGAATTACTAGTATTAAAACAGCATTTGTTGTGTCTGCTTTTATGTTGTCAGATCTGATCACTGGCCTTATCAAGATTGCGCTGTTGAACCAGTCCTTCCATTGTTCCAGTAATCTTTTTGGTTGGTACTAGCAAATATTTCCACTGACAGCACAAGCCACCAGATAGCAAAAAGATGCTGTGGCAGGGCACACCCAAGTCCCTGCCCCATAGCAGCTTTGAATGGGGCATGAAATTGTTTTGCTCCCCCCCACCTCTGGTTCCAGAGGTTTGGAATGTGGAAAGAAGTAGGTGGGAAGTTCCTTACACAACCCCTGCAGGCTTGCACAGGGAAGAGCAAATATACCCAGCGTATATATATGGCAACTGGACACGTTATCTAGTCAGACTTTGACTCAGACTTTGACCTGGACCTTGAGCCAGACCTTGAAGGGCACCTGGAATCTGACCTTGAGGGGTATCTGGAAGAACGATGACAAGAAAGCGCACAGTCCCCACTTTCAGACCGCCACATCCTGATGTCCTGCTGCAGGGACCTGCCTCTGCCGTAAACTGCCACTGTGGGCACACTGCCAAAGAGCCCAGCATTGCCCTATGCAGCCCCATGATCTTTCTGCAGTGTCTGCAGTCAGTTTGGACTCTGGTGGGTTTACTCGCATTGGATCCTGAGCCGCATTGATCAACTGCTGGATTACAATTTGTAGTTCAAGACAGTGCCACAAAAGACACTGCCACAGAGGAGCCAAGGGACCAGCTCCAAATCTCTGCTCCACCACCATGAGTAGCACAGATGTTCCCTAGGGCTCCAAGATACCTTTATTTTTATGTGGGGTAAAGCTGTTTTGTGGCAAACCTTTTCCAATTTTCTGATTTTCCTGAATTACTAAATTCCCTATAAGCATCCTTGTGAAGATCTTCCCAAACAAATTTTGAACCCAATCTAACTGATTTGTATATAGTTTGTGGGTGGGGCTTTTCAGAAATAACTAATAAAATAACTACGTATTTCATAATTCCCACCTCGTTAATTCTCACAACCAGTTCAGATGTTTACCTGAAGAAAGTAGTTATAAGTGACGTAAATACCTGGTCATTTTGGAGACTCTGGGCTATGCTTTTTTAATGTGAATGCATAACCAGGTAAGAGTTGTACTGTATCTATTTATGTTTCCAGGCAAAGATACCAACCTTTTACTAGTAATGTACTGAAGTAGATACTAAGACTTAAAAATAATTACAAAAACACTTATGAAACCCTTACAAAACAAATGGAATTGAGCATAACCTTCAGAAATACAGAAATAAAATACAGCAAAATACAGCCAAGCAGAATCTGGGAGCAGGGGATTGTATATGGTTGCTTGAGTAGAGTCCTTGTGAAGTGTTGGAAAAAGAATAGAAGTAAAAGTTTTTGGTGTTTTTTGGTTTGGCCTGGTTTTGTTTTGTTTTGTTTTACATAAACAGGAAAAACCCTGTCCCAGTTATCTGGGGCATAGCTTAGCTGTTGTGCCAAATATGGATTTGTCCATGCAGACAGAGCCCACAATCATCAAAAAGGAGAAAATTCTGCATGAAAGGCAGTGAGATATTTTAAAATGGGAAGTTCAGATTCTATTGGTTCTTAACTTGAAATTTCTTGTTTTAATACTATGTGCAATATTGAAAGAACTGATTGCCATTAAGTTAGAGGATGTCCATCAGCAAAGTATTTTAAGATGTCAGATGACAGATGTTTACAGGTGGGTTCAAGTGAAAATTTGTAGGTAATGATGTCAAAAAAAAAAAAAAAAGAAAGAAAGAAAGAAAGATACATTTTCTGAAGAAAAAGAAACAAAGTTTAGGAAACTAGGAATATCGATGTTCCAAGTGCAAGGTCCTGCATCTGGGTCAAGGCAATCCCAAGCACAAATCCAGGCTGGGCAGTGGCTGGTTGGAGAGCAGCCCTGAGGAGAGGAACTTGGGGGTGCTGGTGGACAAGAAGCTCAACATGAGACAGCAGTGTGCACTTGCAGCCCAAAAAACCAACCAGAGCCTGGGCTGCCTCAGAAGCATGGCCAGCAGGGCCAGGGAGGTGATTCTCCCCCTCTACTCCACTTAGGGGAGACCCCACCTGGAGTACTGCATCTAGTTTTGCAGTCCCTATTACAAGAGGGATGCAGAGAAGCTGGAGCATGTCCAGAGAAGGGCCACGAGGATGTTCAGAGGGCTGGAGCACCTCTGCTATGAGGACAGACTGAAAGAGTTGAGGATGTGCAGTCTGGAGAAGAGGAGGGTCCCAGGTGACCTTCTTGTGGCCTTCCAGTATCTGAAGGGGGCCTACAAAAAAGCTGGAGAGGGACTTTTTAGGCTATCAGGGAGTGACAGGACTAGGGGGGATGGAGCAAAGCTGGAGGTGGGGAGATTCAGAGTGGATGTGAGGAGGAAGTTCTTCAGTATGAGAGGGGTGAGAGCCTGGAATGGGTTGCCCAGGGAGGTGGTTGAGGCCCCATCCCTGGAGGTGTTTAAGGCCAGGTTGCATGAGGCTCTGACCAGCCTGATCTAGGGTAGGGTGTCTCTGCCCATGGCAGGGGGCTTGGAATTAGGTGATCCTTGTGTTCCCTTCCAACCCTGACTGGTTCTATGATTCTAAGGTCACATACAACTGCCTGGTTTTACAAACTTTTCATCCATACATATACTAAAGCATTTGCTACAGATGGGAACAGTACTACTCAGCTGAAAATTTGAATGATTCAGCCTTTTAAACAAAAAAAATGTCATGTTGAAATGAAAAGATATACTGAGAAAATTGAAAGCAGGTCAATAAACTCTAAATGTAAATAAAAATACTGAACACAGACTTTTATCTGTTGAACTGATTTTTGATGTGATGTCGGAAAACACTAGTGCTGTAAGTAGACTTCATCCAAAAATCTCTTAATGGAATGGTAGACAGCAGGAATAAAGTTATGAATGTGGAGGTGTACCTCTTTATTTTTGGCATCATAACATTATACCAGCTAAAGGCAAAGCTGTTCAACACAATCCTACCAATTCTACAAAACTCTGTGTAAGTATAAAGAGTATTTTCTGGAATCCTCTTAAAATCATGTATCAGTGAAAGAAAGGCTTGATTGTATACTGGAAAAATGATAAATTTGGCACCTCTCATCAGGTTACAAACAGTACTCTTAGCAAGGCTGAAAAGAAACATGCACATACACCACAACACAAACCAAAACAGATGTATTTGATTTCTGTAAAATACAGCACAGATAGAGTGGGACATGATGGTAGATTTGCTCTCTGTATTTTGTTGTTATAATCTGGGACAGAATGCTATCAAACCAGGAAAGGAGGTGGCACATCAAGACTATCTTTCCCTTAAAATGTGCCATGTCTTTCATACATGTATTAAAAGAAAAGTATTTGTCGTATCTTCAATGTGCATTTTTGATTGCAGTTTCTTCCTCCAGCTATCTGTGTACACACAAAAGGGAAGAATTAAAAATGATTCAAAACCAATAAAAATTGTAACAGTAAGGTCAAGTTGGGAACGTTTTTACTTTAACCAAATTTTTGCTTCAGTCTTTGTGTTTCATTCTTTATGATTATATTCTAGAAGTATGAATGAGTTATAATACTTTGGAATTTTTAGTGTAACATTATATTTACCTCTTTACCTCCACAAGGCAAAACCTTCCATCCTACACAGCACGAAGCACTATGTCAAAGTATTTAAATCAATGTTCTTTAGCAGGAAGGAAAACTGTGCTTTCTTAACACACCAAATACAGTGTTCCTGGAAATTACTCAACATGCTTAATACAGGATAGCTTCCATTTCATCTCTCTTACTTAACATGTTTAAACCTTTCATTGGTTTTACCGTACAGGACTGATGCTCTCCAGCAGAGTTAGCTTATCTCTGCAAGTCATGCTCTGTTGTGAGGCCTACCTCAAAGGAAATGTAAAACACATTCTGAACCTTTGATTCATCAATGCAAATTCTGTAATGTGTCTTAAAGAATGGAAAACAAACTGCACCATATTATAATTGGTGGTTAACACTATCTCAGCTGATAATCCATGTATGTTTCCTCATAAATCTGGATACACAGAGAGGAAAGAGCAGACAATAAAATTAGAAAAATAAAACATCTCATAAAATGCAGAGTATGTGATTTTATTTATCTTTTTTAAGATCTATGACAACATTTACTTCTATTTCTTTGGGCAGAAAAATATTTTACTTTACAATTGCTACAAAATTCCAATGTGCTCCCAGTATCATCTTTACAATTAGTGAATATCTTTCCACCTCAAGATACTTTTCATAATTAAAAATTTTTCAAGATATAATTCTTTATGAATTGTTCCTTATGAGTGCATTCTTAATATTCTAAATCTTAAAGAAACTGACAGAGAAATGATTGACTATGTTTAAGGTTTTGACCTGCAAATGATTTGGTTCATACAAATCTCTTTTAGAGTCTAACTGGTCTAATCTTCCAAAAAAAATTGCAGTATCAAGTCTGAATTCATTAAGCAAACAAACCTGTAAGTTTTGGATACACTAGATATGGGAAATTTCCAGCTTTTATGGACAGCTTGTCTTTATTCCTGCACTCAGTATTCACTTTTTTCAACCTCCCTTGAGGCAACATAGCGGTTGCTCCAGAGGACAGATGCCACCAATGAATGTCCCCACACTTTCTTCATTCACTTGGCTTTTATGTCTGAGCTGACATCATATGGAATGGAATATCCTTTGGGTCATTTTGGGTCAGCAGGTCCAGCAGTGTCCCCTCCCAAGATTCTACCTGTCCCTCAGTTTCCTATTGTGAGAAGAAATTTTGGGAAAACACAGCCTTGGTGCTTGGCTCAATGGTAGCCAAAACACTGATATGTTATCAATACCCAGGTACAGCACTGAAAAGCACAGCACTACCTTCAATGCTCTGGGGAGAATTAACTCCCTCTCAGCCAAACCCAATGCAATCTTAAAAACATAAGAGAAAATGAATTCAGTGTTCAAAATACTGGGGGAGGGTGAGGTGTGTGTCAAGTTGATAACACCATAGAAATATATTCTTGCACCTTTGAGATTATCAAGATTCCACGTAGATCTAACAGGTATATCACTGCAATAGTGAATGTATCTGTCCTTCATCGTTCTTTTCAAAGCATCATGATAGTGATACTGGTTTCCACATAGCATAGTAGGCCTAAATAGGCAAAAATAGGCTTATACATGTCCTGGCTTGCACAGACATGTTTTTCTGCCTTCCCTCCCTCTGTTTTGGGGAGAAGCAACTGTGGGAAAGAGAACAAAGAAAGTGGAGACACTGAGTCTGAGGATCCTGGCCTTTTGCATCCTGAGGTAAACAAGGTACACAGGCTTAGCCTGTGCATGCCTTGTGTAAAGCCTGTGTTCTGCCCTAAAAAGGGTAAAGCAAGCCTATGGTTTCACCTAATATGGTCAAGCTTGGCTAACTGCCATTCTGGTTGGTTATTCTATGTCCAAAGGTCCATTAGTCTCAGGCAGTATTGATAAAAGGTTATGAGGTGCCAACACAATGTGCTCTGCCTTTGTATCCATGCTCTCTGCCATTGTATTTGTGCTGCTACCCCACTGCATCTTGAGTTATGTGGAACTCCAGCAACCAGGAACAGGTTCTAAATGCCTGCAGGCAATTGGTCTGCACAGAATCATAGAATCATAGACTGGTCAGGTTGGAAAGGACCTCAAGGATCATCTAGTTCTGACCACCTGCCATAGGCAGGGACACCTCCCACAAGTACAGCTCACTCAAGGCCTCATCCAACTTGGCCTTCAACACCTCCAGGGAGGGAGCAGCCACAACCTCCCTGGGCAACCTGTACCAGTGCCTCACCACCCTCACTGGAAAGAACTTTCTCCTAACATCCAGTTTCAATCTTCCCTCTGCCAGTTTAAATCCACTGCCCCTAGTCCTGTCATTGCAAGACCTTGTCAATGGTCCCTCCCCAGCCTTCCTGTAGACCCTCTTCAGATACTGAAAGGCTACTATAAGGTCTCCTTGAAGCCTTCTCTTCTCCAGGATGCAGAGCCTCAACTCTCTCAGCCTGTCCTCATAGGAGAGCTGCTCCAGCCCTCTGATTATCTTTGCGGTTCTCCTCTGGACAGCTCCAACAGTTCCACATCCTTCCTGTGCTGGGGGTTCCAGAACTGCACACAGTACTCCAGGTGGGGTCTGATGAGATCAGATAGCCAGCATGACATTGTGCAAAGACTGCATATCGCAAGATGTCCTACCTGCCCCTCTGCAAGCCTTCTGCTGAATTGCGAGTCAAGAGGAACCAGGTCAGAGACTGTGCCAGACTCCCAGATCCCTGACAAAAGAGCCTGGGAAAACTCCAAAGCCTCTAATGACTTTGAGACCACCAACAGCAGCCCCATCATGTGCTTTGGGTACTCTCTGAAGCTGTAGCTAGCCCCACAAGTCAGGAGATCATTTTGTGAGTAAACACTTAAAGACTCTTGTAATTCACCATTGCCTTCTGCCATAAGCAGAAAGGAGCTCTTTGAGTCCATCTAGTGATCAAACGAAGTGTTGACTGCAAGTGGCCACTAACTGCAAAGCCTTCTCTTCCAGTTCAATCAAGTTCAATTAAAGTTATATATTATTACTAGTTATTTCTAAATCCTGTTGTAACCTGTATAAAGTTTCCATGACCGATGTAAAGAACCAATTATTATTAAAATTAGTGATAGGGGTGGTAAGAGTTCTGAATATTGAATACCAATAACAATATTAAATTTCAAAAATATCATCTTGCATTAATTAATTATTCCTCCACTACACCACAGCAAACAGTAGAATTTCCCACATCCTCCATTTCCTCTACTATCTTACCTGGCTGCACTCCCTGTATGACTGATGAGTCTTTGTGTGAAAATAACCAAGTACAGTTATGTGTAATACTGTCCAAATAATCATGCTGTGGTACCTGGATAAACTATGTATTTTAACAGCCTAATGATAGGTGCAACTCCATCATTAACCAAGGTTTTATGCTCCCTGTTTTTTCATTGTTTGTTTGTTGGGGGGTTTTTCGTTGTTGTTTTTTTTCACAGATTATATGGGGGGGGGGGGAAATGAAAACCAACCAAGAAATCAAGGAATTCACTAGGAAATGCAACGGCTGCTTGTCACAAATGAGCCATAAACAGCTTATAAGGCTAATGGTCAAGCTCTTGAAAAAAAACCCAGAGAGTTTGTATGAATTCCTGCATCAATTACAAAGTGATTCTAATTTCTCTTACTATCCTCACTACAGATCAGTATTCTCAAAACAGCTTTAATCACTTATTTTCAGCCTACAGGTTCTGCATAGATTGCTTGTTATGACTAGTTCTCGTTCATTATTCATCCAGTGTAACTGGTCATATGAATAACACAATATCACTTCTCTCAATGCTGATGTCCAGAATTTATTCAACAAGATGATACCGAATATTAAGCTCTTTATATAAATATGAGCATCTGACTTTTAATAAAATCAGTAAAACTGATTTGTGAAGAGTTTATTAATATACTAGAAGCCATTTCTATGTAGTGATCAGGATGTGTTTTCCAAGATAATAGATTAAAAATAATATAAACAAATTAAGGGAGCTGAGACTTTATGAGTAGTTAGTTGCTGTAAATAAGCCTGCTAAAGCCATCCTTGTAACTGTATTTAGATCCATAGATTTTGCCTAGTTAAAACCCCTGTGATAATAAAATGAAGCTAATGAGTATTCGTATCATAGAATAGCCATATAGTAATCCCTCCAAGAAAATACTTTTAACATTTTATGTAATATATTGTGGGTTACTTAATAGGCTCACTTGTAAAGCTACCTGTTCAACAGGCATTTGTTACAAGAAATAGTTATTTATACTGTCAATGTCAAGTCTCTAGCAGTAATGAATTTGCCACCAATTCTTTACATTGAAAAAATGTTCACAAAAATCCTCAAATGCATAGGACCACTAGATTTTTCTCTGCAACTATAAACCCAGAAATGTAGGAAAAATGGAAGAGAAGGGGTTCTTATGCCAAATCTATTTCCAGACTTCAAGTTCTAGGATTAAAAAAATGCCTATTATATAATTGCTAATGAAATGAGTTCCAAGAGCTGTCAACATGAACTGAAAAGTGGGATTAATAATTTTTTTAGTGTTTTTGTGCTACCTCTCACATTTTCCTTAGTCCTGTAACTGCTGTTTTGTATAAAAGTTCCTAATATTCTACAGTAGGTCTTAGAAATGTAAATCTTGTTCACCAAAAAGATTAATTTTGTCTTTGCTTCTCTGTAGGTCTGTTATTAATTTCTCAAATTTACACATTAGCAGATTCTCAAATTCTATAGCTTTATGATGGAAAGCTAAAAAAAAGGGGGGGGGATGGTGTTATTATGCCTTTTTAAAATTTATAGCAGTAAACTTTTGTCTGGTGAAAGTGAAGGTATCTTTGTCAGACACAAAATCATAAGATTCTGCCCCTTTACTCTGCTCTTGTCAGACCCCATCTGGAGTACCGTGTGCAGTTCTGGAGCCCCCAGCACAGGAAGAACATGGAAGTGTTGGAGGGTTCAGAGGAGGGCCACAAAGATGATCAGAGGGCTGGAGCAACTCTCCTATGAGGACAGACTGAGGGAGTTGAAGCTCTTCAGCATGGAGAAGAGAAGGCTTCCAGGAGACCTTAGAGTAGCCTTCCAATATCTGAAGGGGGCCTACAAGAAGGCCGAGGAGGGATTATTGACAAGGGCTTGCAATGACAGGACAAGGGGCAATGGGTTTAAATTGACAGAGGGGTGATTTAGACTGGATGTTAGGAGGAAGTTCTTTACAGCGAGGGTGTTGAGACACTGGCACAGGTTGCCCAGGGAGGTTGTGGTTGCTCCCTCCCTAGAGGTGTTCAAGGCCAGGTTGGAGGAGGCCTTGAGTGAGCTGTACTAGTGGGAGGTGTCCCTGCCTATGGCAGGGGGTCGGAACTAGATGATTCTTTATGTCCCTTCCAAACTTACCATTCTATGATTCTATGATTTGATGATTTAATGGGTCCTTGCTTATATTGTATATATAATGTGTTATGTTCAGTTAAAGATCATATGGTTGAATGTTTAGAAAAGTAATTTGGTTTTGTTGTCCCGACTGCTCCACATGGCAAGAATTGGGACCCCTTTCAAAGTCCTTCCTTGAAGAAGTGAGAACATTCAGACTGCGCAATCTTCTCAATGGAGTGAGAAGAAAAATGAAAGACACAGCAAGATTGCAAATTTACACTATCTTGTGCACATCAGAACGCTTGCATGCAGCAGGGAGCAAATATAAACCCAAGACAAGTCTCAGAGACCATGAACACAAAGCTTCCTTCATAGGAAAAAAGATGGGACTATGTGGAGTTTTTCAACCTAGGAAGAAGACATTAAAAACTTTTGGATGAGAAAACAAGATGAGAGAAGTAACCTACAATATATGGGGAATAGTTAGTGCCTGAGATAAAATTTTACTTTTATGTCTTATACAAAGAGAGCAACTCAGATTTTCTAAGACTAATTCTAGTAAAAAGCACATGAAAGAGCTTTTGACAACACACAGGGAACATATACATACAGGGTAGCAACCTGAAATTCATATTTGTTATGAATATAGAATAAGTCTCCACTCTCAGAATTGGCTGTGCTATGGCTACTAGCCATGAGTGAGTTGAACTAGCAGTAGTTGGTTGCTTGAGCATAAGGGAAAGGAGATTATTTCTTTTCTTTCCTGTAGCAACAACTTCTAGAAGCCACTTCTATGAGTTAGGGCCTAGCTCTGCACCATAAGTAGTTTTATCAAAACTGTTTGTCCAGAGGAATTAATACTGACACGATCATGTGTCAATATATTTGAAATAACAGAGTCACACACATGACCTGTAAATTCTACCTTCTGATTTAAAACTTTGTCCTGTCATATTCTATATCTCAGCTAAATGCACAGAAAACACATATATGTCTGTTAGACCTTAATAACCAAATTACTGTCTTTTTCTAATACAAGAAAAGAGAAATTTGGATCAAATGAGCACATAGTAACAGATAGTGATATGCATGAGGAGAAGATCTAATGCTAAAATGCAGATAATAATCTTAATATACAGAATGTATTTTAAGAGTTTTTTATCATATGTCTAAAAATTTTAACAGTAAAGTCTAAAAATATTGCAACACATCTATGCAGTACATGGACGGTTCCATGTGTGCTTGCAGCCCAGAAGGACAGTGGCATCCTGGGCTGCATCAATAGATGTGCTGCCAGCAGATTTAGTGAGGTGATTCTACCACTTTGCTCTGCTCTGATGAGATCTCACCTGAAGTACTGCATCCAGGTCTGGAGCCCTCAGTATAAGAAGGACATGGACCTAATGGAGTGGGTCCAGAAGAGGACCACAAAAATGATTAGGGAGTTAGAACACCTCTGCTATGAGGACAGGATGAGGAAGCTGGGGCTGTTCAGCCTGGAGAAAAGAAGGTTCCAGTACCTAAACGGGGCCAGGAAGAAGGATGGAAAGAGACTGTTTACAAAGGCCTGCAGTGATAGGACAAGGAACAATGGCTTCAAACTAAAGAAGAGTAGATGTAGATTGGATGTTAAGAACAACTTCTTTAGCATGTGAGTTGTAGAACACTGGAACAGGTTGTCCAGAGAGGTAGTTGGTGCTCCTGCTCTTGAAGATATTCAAGATGAGGTTCTACAGGGCTGTGGGCAACCTGATCTAATTGAGGATGCCCTGATAACTGCAGAGGAGGTTGGACTAGATGACCTTTGAAGGTCCCTTCCAACCCAGGTCCTTCTATGATTCTTTGATTCTGTTGAATGTAAATGACAAAACACTGTTTATAATTAAGTCAAGATATTTTCACAGTATTAAATTAACAGTGAATTACCTTATTAGTTTGGAAGATACCTAGGTTTTAAGGCTTTCAACTCCATTTCCTTGCAGCATTTCCTCTGAATTCCAATTTGTTTGGTTTTTCTTTTTTTTTTTTTTTATTTCTCATATTAATGGGATTAAACCAACTGGATTATTTTGTTTCTCTTCCAAATTTTTGCTGACTACTTTCATACCACTTCACTTATAGCCAAAAAGAAGAGAAGTGGATCAACAGCTCTTCCACTTGATGGACCAGCAGGGCTTGCTTTTAGACAGACAGATGGTATCTTGCCTCTAGAGATAGACTGTCCAACTGCACAAGTAAGCCTCTATTAGTCCTGAACCAGACTACTGCCCAGTATACTTGTTATAGAAGAAAATATCACGTCGACCATCTTACAGAGACTAAATTTAAAATATGATAATTTAAATATTAATAGAAATTCTAATCTCCTTGATCTTTTTACTTTTTTTTTCTTCAGTATGATCTTTATCCTAGTGATAAAGTCTTCCAGGACTTTGTAGTTCAAATTCTTCAATGCAACGGCACAGAGAACACTGTTCATTTTGAAGACTGAAGCATGGGTACAAATAACAAGATTCTTTCAAAGTTTGCTTTAGAAATGTTTGTGTGTTTTAAAATAAAGTTGATATGCATGGAACAGGCAAAGAGTGTGGTTATGGAGGTTGAAGTCAGATACGAACAAAAGCATTTTCCCTAGACAGTATGCATCGAGACAGGCAGAGATTGTGGAACATACATTTGTGGATGTTTTAAAGATATATCTAGAAAAAAATCATAACTGCCCTGATCTGGTACTGATTCTAATTTCACAGCAGGACTACATGGCCTCCTGAGATTTCACAGAATCACAGAATTTACCAGGTTGGCAAGGACCTTCAAGATCAGAGGCCAACCTATTACCTAACACCTTCTAATTAACCAACTTATGGCACTAAGTGCCACTTTCAGTCTGGTTTTAAACACCTTCAGGGACAGTGATTCTACCACCTCCCTTGGCAGCCCATTCCAATGGCCAATCACTCTGTCTGTGATGAACATCTTCTTAACATCCACCGTAAACCTCCCCTGGTTTGAGACTGTGTCCTCTTGTTCTGTCACTGGGTGTCTGGGAGAAGAGACTAACCCCCACCTGACTACAACCTCCTTTCAAGTATTTGTAGACAGAAATGAGGTTGCCCCTGAGCCTCCTCTTCTCCAGGCTGAACAACCCCAGCTCCCTCAGCCGCTCCTCATACGGTTGTGTTCCAGCCCCCTCACAAGCCTTCCTGCCCCTCTGTCTTCCAATCAGCATTTCTATGACTTCATTATAATATCTATAATAATATTGGTATTCCCAAAGACAAGAATTCTCTTCAAATGAGTAAGTTCTTTTATATGTTTTCAAAATTGACAAAAAATTTTGCTGCCATTATGTACATTGAAACTGGTGAAAGCTATTGTCTTTCCTGTGTGATGTTTTTTGTTCTTAACTACAGATTTATTTTAGGCATGTATTCTTCCATTAACATGTTCTTTCCACTCTAAAGTCATCATTTACTATTAAAAAATAAATGTTAATTATGCTGCTCATTTCTTTTTGCTATCAAGGTTGGTGTAATTCCAAGGAAGAATTCCAGTATCTGAAGGGGGCCTACAGGAAGGTTGTGGAGGGACTATTTACAAGGTCTTGGAATGACACGACAAGGGGCAACGGGTTTAAACTGGCAGAGGGGAGATTTAGACTGCATGTTAGGAGGAAGTTCTTTCCAATGAGGATGGTGAGGCACTGGAACAGGTTGCCCAGGGAGGTTGTGGCTGCTCCCTCCCTGGAGGTGTTGAAGGTCAGGTTGGAGGAGGTCTTGAGTGACCTGTGCTAGTGGGAGGTGTCCCTGCCTATGGCAGGGGGTTGGAACTAGATGATATATATACATATATACATATATATATATATATAAAAAATTGTTAGGTACTTTGATAATTTTGAATCAGAATGTCACATCTTAAAAACAAAAGAGTTACAGACATTCAATACTTTTGGAGATCTGGCCATAATATATTAATTCTCCATCCGAATAAATTAGATCTGAACTTTTTTTGACTACATCTTTTTACCTTTTTACTATAATGTAATATGCAGTATTAATATAACGACAAATGTTGTTTCATCTTGAAAGCATGAATATATTTTATTTTAATGTCATTTAAAATATTGAGACTGTTCTTCACCTGAGAAAATGTGAAAATAGCAATTCATTCCAAAATCTAGACTGCTAAAGTAAATACTAAAATAAACATCATGGTATATAAAAATTAGATGTTCCACCTGATCAGGAGGATCAATTAATTAATGTGAGATAATTTTAAAAGATTAACATCATGTATTAATAGCCAATATTCAGAACTCTCCCCACCCCAATCACTAATTTTAATAATAATCAGTTCTTTGCATCAGTCATGGAAACTTTATGCAGGTAATACCAGGATCTAGAAACAGTTAATAATAATATATAACATTAATTGAACTTGATTGAACTGGAAGAGAAGGTTGCTGTGCATGTACCGCTTGTGGTCAATACTCCACTTGCTCACTAGATGGACTCAAGGAGCTCATTTCATCTTATGGCAGAAGGCAAGGTTGAATTACAAGAGGCTTGAAGTATTTACTTATAAATATTAATCTCCTGACTCATGGGGCTAGCTACAGTTTCAGACAGTACCCAAACAATTTCAGGGAATTCTGTTGCTGTCTTGTCAGACGCTGAGACTTCTGATTCTTCCAGGCCGCTGGGTAAGGAGGGAGACAATCTCTTACCTGGCCCTGATCTCTCTGGATGATCTGTGTATCTCCAGGACTTCCTGCCTTGGCAGGAGGCTTTCAGGAGCAGGCAGGATGTCTTGCGATGTGTAGTCTTGGCACAGATCTCACACTGGCTATGCAGGCCAATTGCGTGGAGGCTTTTAGAGCCTGTTCCTGGTAAACTCTTGGAAGGTAGTTTCCAGGCAGTTCAGGATACAATAAGGCAGTCAGTAAGCATGAATACAACGGCAGAACATGGATACAATGGCAGAGAGCACGTTGTGATGCCTGCTAATCCCTTTTTATCAATACAGCTCAAGACCAATGGGCCTTTGGACATAGATTAGCCAATCAGAATGGCACTTTTCCAAGCTTGACCGTATTAGGTCAAGCCATAGGCTTGCTTTACCCAAATTTGAGCAGAACAGAGGCCTTGTACAAGGCAACCGTGTGTACCTTGTTCCAGGTTCTTTGTCCTCTTTCTGGTGGTCGCTTCTCCCCAAAACAGAAAGAGGGGGATCAGGGGAACATACCTGGGCAAGCCTGGATATGTATAAACCTATTTTGACCTTCTTAGGCCTACCACCACAGCAGTAGAATTTATTATCCATCTTAAAAAATAAACCAAGAAGGTGTCACATTAGCCTGTTCTATCTACATAGAACAATCCTGCCCTTTTTGTTCCTTGACTTGTCTCTGTTATTTAAAAGAATGAAATCAAATTAGAAGAATTCTGACTTCTGTATCTAAGTCCTTTTTGACAATAATGTTTGCTCAACAACACAGGAACTATTATACCACTGCTATATTCCTTTTCTGAATGAGAATTATTAAAATTGAAACCAGTGAGTTCACCTGATATTAAAATATGGATAGTACTGTATTTCTTTTACACTTTTACCTTAATATGTTTGTATGTAGCCTCATTTATGAATAAAATCCTATTCTTATCTGTTGCTATCTCTAAATCTCTGTCTTCTTAAAAATATGTCCATTCCTTCTCTTGTAAAGTTTCCTTTGTAGAATTTTCACTTGCCATAGTATTTTTTCTTAACATATGCTTTCTTCTCATCAAAGTAATTTTTGTTTGTTTGCTCCTCTGTTTTGCTTGCATGGCAAAAGTCTCATCAAGTTTGAGAAACTATAACTCAACAATTGCTTAAACCTATAACATGAATCAAGTATCTGAAGGCAACTAAATAGTTCAGTCTGACCTAGAAAGTATTTACATGTATTAAAAAAAAAAAAAAAAAAAAAAAAAAAAAA
>VWZE01014189.1:0-12728 GCA_013396675.1 Eubucco bourcierii
TTACAAACCTCAGTAGTCTTCTCATGGGAGGGCATGACCTGGATAGACCTTATATTGGTGGTTTCATTTAAGAATCTGTTACATTTTATAGGCATTCAATACTATACTAAAAAAAACCCAAAACCCACAACAAACCCACCAAAAAACCTAACAAAACAACAACAACAACAAAACCACACAAGGAAAAAAAAAAAAAAAAACCAACAACAAACCCAACCCCATAGAATTCCAAGATCAAATTAGGCTGGCCATGGCCAAACTTAACAAAGTTTGTCTATTTCCTGTCAGACACACAGACTGTTCTGCTCAGGAATTTGTGCTTTTCAGTCTACATTTAATTGCATTTGCTGCCTGACTTCTATTTATAATGCACAGAGCAATATTATTTGCCAGTAATACTTTCAACAATGCCAGCAATATGCTGCAATGTGAGCAGTACAGGAAAGAGGAGAAGGCCTTCCTAAATAAGTTAACTCACTACATTGCTGTCCTATTTGGATATTCAGGGAACTAGAAGTATTCAATGTTCACAGTGGAGCTGGGCAATTCTGAGGTAGTATGTGGCTGGGGAATGAAGGTTCTGTTAAGCATGTGGTGGTAAGGGGGTGAATGCCTCCAAAAAGAGCATGGTTTTCCTCAGGTTTTGTAATTTTTGTGGTCCATGACTACCTTTTTTCTGTATACACATTCAGACCACAATAGTGCAAACTGAGCACAGACCAGTCTAAAGCACTGAACATCACATTTGTTTTGTTCCCCCATTCCACTGATACCTCTGTCTATACTCTGTGCATGTGCCTTCTCCAGATCTTTGGAGGCATTCCTTTTGCCTCTCACAGAGCTGTTTCCTTCTCCTGCAGAATGTCTCTCTACCTGCTTTCATGTTTCTTCTCAATGCTTGAGCATGTAATCACAGAATCATAGGTTGGAATAAGGTTGGAAGTGACCTCAAAGATCATCTAGCTCCAACCCCTGCCATAGGCAGGGACACCTCCCACTAGCACAGGGCACTCAAGGCCTCATCCAGCCTGGCCTTGAACACCTCCAGGGAGGGAGCAGCCACAACCTCCCTGGGCAACCNAGCCCTCTGAGCATCTTTGTGGCCTCCTCTGGACCCACTCCAACACTTCCATGTCCTTCCTCTGCTGGGGGCTCCAGAACTGCACACAGTACTCCAGGTGGGGTCTGAGGAGAGCAGAGCAAAGGGGCAGAATCCTCTCCGTCTCCCTGCAGCCACATTGCTCTTGCTGCAGCCCAGGACACAGTTGCTGTCTGGGCTGCACTCACATTGCAGGCTCATGTTGAGCTTTTCATCACCCCAAACTCCAGGGTCCTTTTCCTCAGGGCTGCTCTCAGCCATTCACCACCCAGCCTGGATTTGTGCATCCAAACATTTATGGAGTGCCTCAAAGGGTTACACATAGAAAAGCAAATTTCTTAGACCATTGAACTTATGACTGACTGTCTGTGTTTTCAGACAGCATATTCTTCACATTGTTTCTTTCCTCAGAAGGAGCTGAACTTCAGGTTTATTGGTCAGCAGTCAGAGATGAGCAAAAATTGAGACAGCCAGATCTCTGTGTCTGATCTCGAGTATATTATCCTCTTGGTCTCAAGTACATAATTATGTCAATTAAACTACACTATGCACAACCCCCTAAATGTCACATAGGAAGTGGAGGGGTTGACAAATAGCAAGTGTAAAACAAACAAAAGGAGGTGGTTCTTTACATAACATTTGTTTGAGCTGTGGGATGTTTGGGCTGCCAGCAGTTTACAGAAGTTCAGGAAAGGACAAATTTGTATAAATCAGTGGTATAACTGGAGGTTACTAACATATGAAGTCACAGCTTGTTGAGAACTGGGAAAACACCACAGGTTTGCTCTGC
Source organism: Eubucco bourcierii (assembly GCA_013396675.1). Lineage (NCBI taxonomy): Eukaryota > Metazoa > Chordata > Aves > Piciformes > Ramphastidae > Eubucco > Eubucco bourcierii. The sequence goes on from VWZE01014189.1 coordinate 1,890, forward strand.
TCCTGTGTTCTTCCACATATCTTCACTGTTGGCCCTTGCTGAAGACACAAACTTAGAAAAGGCTGGTGAGGGGCCTGGAGCACAGCTCTATGAGGAGCGGCTGAGGGAGCTGGGGTTGCTCAGCCTGGAGCAGAGGAGGCTCAGGGGAGACATTATTGCTCTCTACAACTACCTGCAAAGAGGTTGTAGCCAGATGGGGTTGGTCTCTTTTCCCAGGCATCCAGTGACAGAACAAGAGGACACAATCTCAAGCTGTGCCAGGGCAGGTTCAGGATGTTAGGATGTTAGGAAGAAGTTCTTCACAGCAAGAGTGATTGGACATTGGAATGGGCTGCCCGGGGAAGTGGTGGAGTCACCATCCCTGGAGGTGTTTAAAAGCAGACTGGATGAGGCCATGGTTTAATTAATTAGAAGGTGTTAGGTGATAAGTTGGACTCGATGATCTCTTTTCCAACCTGGTAAATTCTGTGATTCTGTCAAAACAACCATAATTAGACTAGTGTCATATTTTTATAACAACTTAAATGACAAGAAAATATGAAGTTCTTAAAAAACAAAACAAACAAAACTGGATTTTCCACATCCTCAGAAAAGGGAAGTGGCATCTTACACAGGAGCAGAGTATGTCTTTGGCTTTGCTGTTCTCTTAGGTTTGCTGTTCAGTAAAGTTACAGTAATTTGGAGCAGAGACACTCACATTCCAAAGCAGTTGGCTCTTAGTCAGGAAGTTTCTCCAATGTCAAGAGCATAAATCTCCCAGCCCATGCAGAGCTTTACATTCCTGTAGCACATGGGGCCCATTAACACTCCTCGCAGCCTGGAGGAATGGCAGTGCTGGAGCAGCTCCATTCCACTGTCTTTCGGCTGCTACATCTACACTGTGGGGCCTAGATCTCTCTAGGGCTATTTCTCATTTGGTTAGTAGGTCAGATGTTGGCATGGTGGCAGATCCCCTAGAAAAGCCTTACTGGATCTTCTGCCCTGACCCTTAGCCAGTGCCAGGAGCCGCTGGTAACTCTCTTACTTTGCTGACTTTGAGGAGGTTCATGGTGCTGAATTGCTGAGCAATGCCAGAGAACTCTGTAATTTTGCCTCATTATGTTCTAACGAAGCAGAATGAGACAGAGCTTCAGTTTAGTGCTGTTCCTTTTTTGACAGGGCTGGAGGAGAAATGTCATCTATCATTGAGTTATAACACTCAGAGGACTTAGAATTGGCCAAGTTAAGATTCACTCTGTTCTTCTAAAAGAAGTAACAGGCTTTTACTATAAGAAAAAAGTCCTTCCAAACATCATTCTTTGCACTTAAGCTTTTCAAGACCACATTTACAAATAGGGCAGGACTAGTCTGCAGCCTCAGTTGGGGAAAGTGCTAGTATGTGGTCCTGGTTGTAGAGTAGCATGGCCGAGTCTGAGAGGACACCCACGACGAAGGACCTGTATCAGTAAAAACTTGTGAGAGATGTCTCACTCCTTGCTTTGGCCTCATCTCCACAACTCAGCTGTGCTGCAGCATGGAAAATGAAGCAGCAGCCAGGTGTACAGCCACAAACACCTCTTCATATGGCTTCACTTCCTTCAGCTACAGCTGGCCAGAGCTATTTTTTTTTTCTAGGTGATTACAGTCTTGTCAGAAGAAGGAAATGAGTTGTAACAGATAGTTTAGGAAACCAACCCCAGCAAAGCTTTCTTTCATTCTGCCTTTTGTTCAAGAAGATGGGATGCATGGGGTGATGTATAATGTTTTGGTCATTATATACCACTTTCAGACTAAAGGGTTTCTTCTGAAGTCAGGTCTCTGGGCTTTGCTCCAAGGCAGTATGTCTTTAGCTAACTGCACAAGGTGTGAAGACTACTGGGAGCTTCTTTGCTCAGCATGAGAACCTTCAGAGCTCCAAGTTAACACTTGGAGGGAGGCAATCACCCAGAACCTCAACTCTTGTCATTTACTTCTTGTCAGAAAGGTTTGGGTGTGCACCATCTGGGGCTTTACCCTGTCTAAATGAAGACCCAGCTGCAACCCTCAGTCTTAACTCCTGTGAGCAGTGAGGCAGTCATCCAGACTTACTAGAGCAGACTCAGTGTTTTAGATGAGACCATTTTAAAGACACTGGGAAGGAGTCTTTGGTAGCCTTGCAGGCAGGGTACACAATGGAGATGTGTGACCTCAGAACCAATTAAGCAAAGTGAGATTTGACATTGGGCCCCACATTTTAAGTAAATGCTGTAAATTCTGAGTTTTTGCTATTCTGAGGTGGGAAAAGCTGCTTACCATTTTGTATGCTTGTTCCCACAAATGTCATCATTGAAACTGCTGTGAACATTTATCAAGAGCAGTGTGGCCAGCAGGGCAAGGGAGGTGATTCTGCCCCTTTACTCTGCTCTTGTCAGACCCCACCTGGAGTACTGTGTGCAGTTCTGGAGCCCTCAGCACAGGAAGGACATGGAAGTGTTGGAGTGGGTACAGAGGAGGCCATGAAGATGATCAGAGGGCTGCAGCACTTCTACTATGATGACAGACTGACAGAGTTGGGACTCTGCAGCCTGAAGAAGAGAAGGCTTCCAGGAGACCTGATAGTAGCCTTCCAGTATCTGAAGGGGGCCTCCAGGAAGGCTGGGGAGGGACTATTGACAAGGTCTTGCAATGACAGGACAAGGGGCAATGGGTTTGAACTGGCAGAGGGGAGATTTAGACTGGATGTTAGGAGGAAGTTCTTTACAGTGAAGGTTGTGAGGCACTGGCACAGGTTGCCCAGGGAGGTTGTGGCTGCTCCCTCCCTGGAGGTGTTCAAGGCAGGCTGGCCAAGATCTTTAGTGCCCTGTCCTAGTGGGAGGTGTCCCTGCCTATGGCAGGGAGTTGGAACTAGATGATCTTTGAGGTCCCTTCCAACCTTACCATTCTATGATTCTATGATTCTATGGTTCTATGATTCTATGATTCTATTCTTGCTCTGGAGATCTGAACTATCAATGTCAGAAGCACTGAAATTTTGCCTGCTTCTGTAGCTATAAATAGCTTAGGATTGTTTTAATTGGCTTATGTGTTTAGTTTAAATGAGCACAGGGTAGCTCTAAGCAGTCAGTGATTAATAAGATTAACAAAGGAGGTGGACTGCAACCAGAATCTTTTAGCTAACACTTCCCAGTCAGGGATTTTTGATTACATCCCAGTCATTCCCACTTTGGATTTTGCAAAACAAGCCTCATCTGGCATATGTTGTCATACACAAACAGGGCTTCAGATTTGGTGCTCAGACTGGTAAAGTCATGTTTGTATGCAAGACATGGCAGGTCACAGGAGAGCTAGTGACACATGGTAAGCTTCAGCTTGCTCTCTGTGATCCCTTGATCCCAGTGGCCTGTAAATTAAATGTGTCATGGACCAAACTTCTGCCAGCCTTTTCCCATTCATTTAATTACTAACAAAATGAGTGTCTCGGCTCTGGATGCTGTGAGACCAAGACAATGAAATCAGCGGTGAAAACCAAAAGGCCATGACTGAACACCGCTGAACTTCCCTCTCCAAAATCCATTCTGCAACACATAGACTAACAAAATCCCTCACTGAGCTTCCATTTTGTGTCTTTCTGGGAAGGAACATATGGAAAAAAACAGCAGGCATCACAGGAGACAGAGGAAATACTCCTCCACTGCCATTAAATCCAGGAACACAATGAAATACACACAGGGGACGACTTGGTGTTAAAGGCAATGGATATGCCATTTGTCCAGGGCTTAATGCATAAGATGCCCACAAGGAAGAACAAACTGAGAATTGCCCATATTACAGGGGCTGCCTAGGATGACCATAAGTCTAAAATCAGATTTTGTGGAACTGGTATCTCCAAAAGAAGACTTTTCCAGAAACAGGCTTTTAGGCTAAATGGAAATACTTGTCAAAAGCTTTAGAAAGCATGTGGGGTTTGGATAATATATAAATAAATAATGGGGGAAAAAGAAAAAAAAGTTTTCTTTTAAACTGAAATGAAATTATTTTCAAGTTTTCATGCAAATGCTTTGCAAGAAAACCAGAAATTATGTCTAAACAGCTCCTTTCATCAGATCAGTCAGCTTATGTGTGTGTACCAATAAAGACATAAATTTGCAACTCAGTAAAGCACAGCAGAGCAGTTTATAGCCAAAAACTCATCCCATAACTATGTCCATCCAAGGCACAGACTTTCCCTTTGTGATTCCCACAGTACAAGGATATTTAGTCTGAGGAAAAGATTTAAGTGCTTGCTGCAGGGCCAAGATGGTGAGTGAAGGCACTAAGAAAACTCCTCTCTGCAGGCCCATTTACTATTTCACTTCTAGGACTGCAGTTTATAAAAACTTCATTTCTGATATTTTCAAACTACCCTTTATTTCCACAGGACACTAAAGGGAATTATTTCACTTCTCTGCTTCCAGGAAAAGCTAGCAGGAAGCTTTTTGTTTCCTTTTCTTCCTTTTTTGTGCTAAGGGGATTTATTTAATACAGCTGGGATGCTAGGGCCCCCTGAGGTCTATTTGTATGTAGCTCTACAACTGACTTGCATTATACAAGAATGCAAATGCAATACATATGGACTAGATGGGTCATGGTGGCACATCTAGTTTGGACAAATATTGAAGCTATCTGTAACTACATAAATAAAGGACTCCACTCAAGCATACTGTATTTACAGGGTACCTCTGTTTTAGTTAATAGCAGAGTAAAAAATGAGCTGATCAAACCCAAAATACAAAGAGTATAAATTTGAGGGTATTACAAAGAGATCATCTGGATTTAAACCCTTGGATAAAAAGGGGACACAATTTGGCTGTGTGAGTGCTGTAGCTATGTAAATGAGACCAAAGCTTTTTATTGGACTTATTTGTTTCTCTAATTGGTAGTGAGGCAGCCCCACTCACCATGCAGCCTTTCATCTTTCCTGAAGAAAGAGTCTGTAGCTTTTTTTTTTTTTTTTTTTTTTAATCTATGTTTTGAAGAATCTTGCTAAAAATCCAAGCAGTATTACAAAAACAGAACAGTGTTAAAGGATATTGGCTACTTAGGAGAGGATAAACCTCACACTGACTAAGTCATACTTAGAAAAAAAATTAGTTTGGTAGCTGGGAATTTTGGACCTAATTAAGAGTAAGAATCTCTTGTGGGAATCTCCTCTAGTGGGAGGTGTCCCTGGCTATGGCAGGGGGTTGGAACTAGATGATCCTTGAGGTCCCTTCCAAACTTACCATTCTATGATTCTATGATTTTGAGGGGACTTGGGTTAGACAACACTGCTGAGATCCATCACTGGAGAAGCCTACAGATTTTGTCTCCATTGATTGTAGGAATACATTTCCTACAAGAAAAACTGTCCTAGGTGATAGTGATCAACATTTATATGTCCTCCCATGAGAAGTCTTCTCATGCTCTCCCATGAGAAGACTACTGAGGTTTGCAAATTTACAGAAGCACAGAATCATACACAGAATATTAGGGGTTGGAAGGGACCATGAGAAGTCTTCTCATGCCCTCCCATGAGAAGACTACTGAGGTTTGTAATTTTACAGCAGAGAATCATACACAGAATATTAGGGTTTACAAGGGACCCCTGAAGATCTATTCCAACCCCCTTGCCAGAGCTGTGTCATCCAGAGCAGGTCACAAAAGATCGTGTCAAAATCCTACATGAATTTAAGGGGAAGCTGTGGATGCCCAAGGCAAAAAGACCAATTGAGAGTTATTTACAGAAATCTACAACTATTTGCAGAAATCAGTAGAAATCTACACCCAGCTCAGGAAGCTGTGGGTGGCTGGAGGCTGTGATTGTGGAATCATGTATGTTTGCCCTTTTCTTGAGTGTTCCCTGGACATAGAATCATAGAACCATAGAATGGTAAGGTTGGAAGGGACCTCAAGGATCATCTAGTTCCAACCNCTTGTCCTGTCATTACAAGACCTTGTCAATAGTCCCTCCCCAGCCTTCCTGGAGGCCCCCTTCAGATACTGGAAGGCTACTCTAAAGTCTCCTCAAAGCCTTCTCCTCCCCAGGCTGCAGAGACCATACTCTCTCAGCCTGTCCTCATAGCAGAGCTGCTGCAGCCCTCTGAGCATCTTTGTGGCCTCCTCTGGACCAGCTCCAACACTTCCATGTTCTCCTTGTGCTGGGGCCTCCAGAACTGCACACAGGACTCCAGGTGGGGTCTGAGGAGAGCATAGCAAAGGGGCAGAATCCCCTCTCTCGCCCTGCTGCCCACACTGCTCTTGCTGCAGCCCAGCACTCAGTTGCTGTCTGGTCTGCACTCACACTGCAGGCTCATGTTGAGCTTTTCATCAACCCAGATTGCAACTCATATTGCAATCCAGGACATAATTTATCTCCCTAACACATACAAATGGGATCATAAGCTTGTACTTTTTCCACTTGCTCTCTGGCATTCATTGATCTCATAAATGAAATGTCCTTCCTGTATCGTGGTGTGGAGATGAAGCATCTCTGAGGGCTTTTTTTGGCAGACTGGGGATTCTAAAGCAAGTGACTTAATCAGTACCTTTCCTAGAGCTGTCACCTGAATTGTCACACACTTTGTTCTTGCAGACAGAAACACAAGTAGTTTTCCTGGCAGGTGCATGGACATCTGAATTTTAACTAATTTTGGTGGTGAAATAGCAGTCAATATTAACAGGAGTGGTGAGATGTCATTCAGTTGGGAACCACATGGCAATCAGAAGGAGGCTGGCCTGGAAAGGCTTAGCTTCTCCCTTCAGCATTCATGTTTACCCTACTTAGGAACAGTTTATGTCATTTCATGTTCACTGGGAAAGCCACTTCTTGAATTGTATTCTCCAATAATTGAAGAGACATGCAGGATTAGATCAGGTTTCAGAATGAGGGGAGAGCAGCCCTGAGGCAAATGCTCTTAAGCAGAGCTATAATTTACCAGCAACCTTATCTAAGATATGGTTAGTCAATAAGAGAGCCTCTGAGGACTCCAGGGTAGCCACAGCCTCAATCAACCTGCTGATTTCTTTATAAGGAATGCCAGCTGGTTACTAAACCACAGGAGGTGGGCAATAAAAATGAAGGATAATGATTTATTTCAAGTGGGAAATCAGGTAAAAAGTTGAACCCCTTTTTCTGTTAATTGCTTGTGTTGCTGTCATTACTCTTTGTTATTATTTGTATGAGAACTGGTGACCAGAGACTCAGCTGAGATCACAAAGTGATTAAGCTGAAATGGATCTATTGTGTTCACACTGTGCCCTCACTATCCACTGTTGAAGGCTCAGACATAGTGTTCCACATATATTCTTTCCTGATCATTTACAGCATGCTCTCACCCAGCTTTGAAACCATGGTTGGAAGCACAGGCCATGCTTCTTTTTTCCCCTGGGAAGCTAACTCACCAGCTTTGTCTCTACAGTTTCTTCCCACACTTTTCCCCATGTGTCTAGAATACCAAGACAAGCACTCCTATGATAAATGACTCACTGAGAAAGAACCAGAGAGGCTTTGAACTTATTTTAGCACAACTTCCCCAGGAAGAATGACCCCAGAAGTTCTGTTAGCATGCAGGGTCAGAGGCAGTGCAGGCAGAACTTCATCGGGTCACTACCGAAGATGTGCCTGAGTGAGTCAGAGATGCCGTAAGCAGACCATAGACCTGAACCAGCTCTGGGGTGGAGGCACATTCCAGTGTGTACCTTACCTGGTGCTGGGACACTCAGAGCCAGAAGCTCTGACTCCTGTTTCCAGAACTGCTACTAGTATTTTGACTTCAATGTCTCTGTTGAATCAACCACTTCTCTAAGTCATTTGTGGTCCTGGGGCTTTTTCTGGGTTTTAGGAATTTATGAAGACTCAGAGTAATTTGGCTAACAAGGATTTATAGGGGCTCAGCCTAGTTGTAGTATGAGTTGCAAGGATAATCATAGAATCATAGAACCATAGAATGGTAAGGTTGGAAGGGACCTCAAGGATCATCTAGTTCCAACCCCCTGCCATAGGCAGGGACACCTCCCACTAGCACAGGGCACTCAAGACCTCCACCAACCTGGCCTTGAACAACTCCAGGGAGGGAGCAACCACAACCTCCCTGGGCAACCTGTGCCAGAGTCTCACCACCCTCACTGCAAACAACTTCCTCCTAACATCCAGTTTCAATCTCCCCTCTGCCAGTTCAAACCCATTGCCCCTTGTCCTGTCATTGCAAGACCTTGTCAATAGTCCCTCCCCAGCCTTCCTGTAGGCCCCCTTCAGATACTGGAAGGCTACTCTAAGGTCTCCTCAAAGCCTTCTCCTCTCCAGGCTGAAAAGCCCCAACTCTCTCAGCCTGTCCTCATAGTAGAGCTGCTGCAGCCCTCTGATCATCTTCGTGGCCTCCTCTGGACCCAAAGATGTATAATCTCAGTTGTAGTATGAGAAGCAAGGCTGATCTGTTCATGCAAGGGGACTTGAACACGCATTCATAAGTATTTTGACATGCTGTGCATGTGCCCATTGGTTGTGCAGAATTTACACAACAGTTCGAGATTCTGAGCTTACACAAGACTGCACAAGATTGTTGATGCAAGGGGACTTGAACACACTCAAAACTATTTTGACATGCTGTGCATGTGCCCAATAGTTGTGCAGAATTTACACAACAGTTCTGAGATTCTGAGCTTACACAAGACTGCACAAGACTTAGGGATTTCCGCCTAGGAAATCCTGCACAGAAATACAGGGAACTGTACACCTCAGGGTTGAAGTTTGTGACTTTAGATGTCAAACAGCATCTGATATGATGTGGTTGGAGTTGGTTTTTTTTGCACTTTATTTTCAGTTGTAGTGACCTCTGAGGTTCCCATTAACTTCAGTGAGGTCTGGCAGTTGTTGGGAAATAAAAATGTGTATTTTTCTATCTCTAAATGAGACATTCTGGTGACAGACATGGTAGAAATGGCATGGTTCTTGTTGTTAGGTTTAACCAGCAGTTTGAGATCCTGTAATGGAAAATGCTGTAGACTATTGATCCATGTGCATGCTCCTCTGCAAACCTGTATGTGGCCCATGGAAATACTTTGAAGTATAATCTTAATACATGAAAAACTACTTGCCACTTGCAATTTCATGTACTCTCTGTCTCAGAGCACAGAGGATATTCAGACCCCACCGGGAGTCCTTTGTGCTGTTCTGGAGCCCCCAGCACAGGAAGGACATGGAAGTGTTGGAGCAGCTCCAGAGGAGGCCACAAAGATGCTCAGAGGGCTGGAGCAGCTCTGCTATGAGGACAGGCTGAGAGAGTTGGGGCTCTGCAGCCTGGAGAAGAGAAGGCTTTGAGGAGACCTTAGAGTAGCCTTCCAGTATCTGAAGGGGGCCTCCAGGAAGGCTGGGGAGGGACTATTGACAAGGTCTTGCAATGACAGGACAAGGGGCAATGGGTTTAAAGTGGCAGAGGGGAGATTTAGACTGGATGTTAGGAGGAAGTTCTTTACAGTGAGGGTGGTGAGGCACTGGCACAGGTTGCCCAGGGAGGTTGTGGCTGCTCCCTCCCTGGAGGTGTTCAAGGCCAAGTTGGATGAGGTCTTGAGTGAGCTGTCCTAGTGGGAGGTGTCCCTGCCTATGGCAGGGGGTTGGAACTAGGTGATCCTTGAGGTCCCTTCCAACCTTACCATTCTATGATTCTATGATATCTGCCTGTCCTTCCTTTCATGGGAGGCATTTGGTTATTTGCTTTAGTGGGAAGTGATGTAAGATTGTCTGTTTCAATTGCTGTGAGGACATCCAGTCTGCTAACAGCCTGTCATCTTTGGTAATAAACCAGCTTGGAAGTGGAAAAATTTGCCCAGCCTGTGTAACAGTCCAGATGTGTCCTAGCTGGAGGTAGGGACAGATCTCCTCAGAGGCTCAGAGGCCTTGTCTCACGTTTTTCTGTGTCTCCAGCTATTACAGCTGTGTTTTTATAGACTTCTCTGTGTCATCTCTGGGAAGACAGCTGGGCATGTCTTTATAGGCCCAGCAAAATTCCTTGTGATCTCCACAGGAGCAGAAGTAGTTTCCAAGACTTCATCAGGCTTTGTTGCTTCATCTCATCTAGGAGGAAGGCAGAAATGAGGAGTTAGTCTAAACTCACTTGAGGGCTCTGGCAATTTTGGCAGTGGCTCTAATTAGACACTGTGTCAGAGAAGTCAAATGAGGAGGAATTCTAATATTATTGACTGCAGCAGCTCAAAGTACAGCAGACACCAGTGACGTGTTTGAGTCTGTTAAAATGTTCTGCCTGACAACTCTGAGCCTACCTATTACTAAATGTTTGAGGATCCAATTTCTCCAGAAAAGTGCCCTGGAGTGCTTTGCACTGTGTATTTGCAATATATGGCATGTGCACTGTGTCTGCAGATTCTGTGTCCTTCAAGAGCAAATTAACCCACAGACTCAGAAGTCTTGGTGCCTGCTTCTCTGTGCTGGGGCCAGTGGTACAGTATATATTGAGAGAACAGCGTAAGACTGCCACAAGGACATGAGAAGGCAAACACAATCTGTGGCATACAAGAATTGCAAGATCAAGGGAGAAGATGGCCAGAAAAATGTGATCCAAGCACAGCTATGATTTTTGGCCTAATCTTATGAGACATCTAGATGTCAGAATCTAATTTTGTCTGATGATGAACCTTGTTTAGTGACTTCAAATCTCAGACTGTGTCAGCAAGGAAATCAGTATTATTTTGTGCCTGGGTAGGCACAATCCCAAGCACAAATACAGGCTGAGTGGTGAATGGCTGAGAGCAGCCCTGAGGAAAAGGATCTTGGAGTCTGGGTTGATGAAAAGCTCAACATGAGCCTGAAGTGTGAGTGCAGCCCAGACAGCAACTGAGTGCTGGGCTGCA
>VWZE01014189.1:19124-54141 GCA_013396675.1 Eubucco bourcierii
ACGTTTTGTGTCTCCTCACACAAAGGCGCGGCGCTGGAGGGGTGGGACGGGACGGTCGGGGGTGGTTGAAGAAAGGCGGCTCCCTGAGAGGGTCCCCTGCGTGGGGCGGGGGTGTCCCGTTGGCGCACCCCCTTCCCGAGCTGTCGGAGTGCCGATAGTGGAAGGGTTGTGCGCGGCGGGAGGCGGCGGCCCTGCGGGCTCGTGGGGCTTCGGCCGGAGAGCTCCGTCTCTGCTTCATTTATGAAGGGAAACCCGGGGTGGGTTAATCGTGGCTGTGCGAAAAGCAAGCTGGGCGAGAGCCAAGTAGAAGGGTGCCCGGGGTGTGTGTGGAGTCGCGGGAACGCTGTCGGTCTTGCCAAGCGGGCGCCCGCCAACCCCCGTGGCCGAGCCGGGAGCTGCTTCACGGGTTTGCCCCCGGCTCGCTGGGGCTGCGGGGCCGGTTTCGGCATGTCCACGGAGCAACTTTTATTCTCTGGTGACTTTGGCTGAGGTTGGGGCACCCCAACGGCACGATAAGGTCCGCGGGGTGCAGCCTGCTGGGACCAGGGGGACGTGGTGTTGGATCGGAAGAAGTAGTGAAACAGCAAATAAAACATATACCTACCTCCTACACATCCTACCCTGTAAAATCATAAATCAGAGCAGCTGAACTTTAGGTGTGGACAGCGGATGTTCCCTTACAAGTCTTTCTAAAAAGTAGAAGCTGGGAGCACTGTGAGCTGGAGGAGTTGTGCTGTTTCCCTGTCTCCATCCCTCCATCCTGGTTCGGTCAGTTTCCAAGGGCCCTGGGAGTCCAAGTGTCCACATTTTCCTATGCTTTGTGTTGAAAGGTATTGCATCTGGCCAGGACAGCTGTACAGATGAGTGTGTTTTGGGGCTTCACAAGGGGAAAGTGTACCATGCAAGAGCTCTGTGGTACTTAACTACTTGTTTGCTTCTTCACGGATTGGATTTTTTTCATAGCTTAATGAGTTCTGCCATATATCGATACTGTGCAAGTATGATGTACAAAGTCTGGTCCTTTAAGTTCAGGGCAATGCTTGTAGCAAACTTGAAAGCGAGACAGGAACCTGAACTTTCTGGGGTTTATTGAAAGTTTGCATAATTGAACAAAAATGCAACAAAATGAGGAAAAGATGCTTCTGTGTGAGTATAATGTGGTCACCGTGTATAGTTTGTGGAGGGAGTAGTGTTGAATAACTCTTTGNAGTTCTGGAACCCTCAGCACAGGAAGGACATGGAAGTGTTGGAGCGGGTCCAGAGGAGGGCCACAAAGATGATCAGAGGGCTGGAGCAGCTCTCCTATGAGGACAGGCTGAGGGAGTTGGGGCTCTTCAGCCTGGAGAAGAGAAGGCTTCGAGGGGACCTGATAGTAGCCTTCCAGTATCTGAAGGGGGCCTACAGGAAGGCTGGGGAAGGATTATTTACAAGGTCCTGCAATGACAGGACAAGGGGCAATGGGCTTAAACTGGCAGAGGGGAGATTTAGACTAGATGTTAGGAGGAAGTTCTTTACAGTAAGGGTGGTGAGGCACTGGAACAGGTTGCCCAGGGAGGTTGTGGATGCTCCCTCCCTGGATGTGTTCAAGGCCAGATTGGATGAGGCCTTGAGTAACCTGTACTAGTGGGAGGTGTCCCTGCCTATGGCAGGGGGTTGGAACTAGATGATCCTTGAGGTCCCTTCCAACCTTACTATTCTACTATTCTATGATTCTATGATTCTATGATTCTTTGGGAGCAGTACTTTTCTGTCTTGTGGCACTTAGGTGTGTGCACTAAGTCCTGTAGCACCAATGACGATATTTAACTTTCATTGACTTGGCAGAGAAATGGGAGCATGGAAGAACTCTGTTAAAAACTGGAAGAATTGCTTGTGAATCTTGTAGGCAGTTTGTCAGGGCTTTTAAACTGGCCTTAGTCTCCCTGTGATATGAAGAGGACATTGAGACTCTCTTGCTTTATTAATGCTTGTTTTCCTGGCAATATATGGACAAGCAGCATGTCCTGTGAATGTGAGAGCTGCTTGCAATATTTGCTTAGGGACAATAAACAGTTGTTTGCTGGGCTTTGTTAAAAAGAACCACAAATGCCCTATATCTCATTAAACAAAGCCTTTATTGTATTAAAGGAGCAGTGGGCCACTTTTCATGCTTAGTGTAGTTCCACTGATGTCAGTGGAGTTTTGCCAGGGATAGTTTTAGCAGGTGAAGTGTCACTTCTGTTTTTCAGAGTCCAGAATGCTCAAGAGTCGTGTTGCTGTTTTGCCTCCAACACTTAAAATATTGCTAATTAAAATGGTATGCTGATGCTTCCCAATAGTAAGAGGTAGAGATGAGAGTCACCTCATCAGGTCCTTAAAATACTTCCCCACTTGCTTTCTTCTTTCTGATCTTTTATCTCTTAATTTACTTTCTTCCTTCTTTTCCAATCTTAGCATCTTTTTTTCTTTCTTCACAATTAAGAAGTTTCTCTGAACTCCAGTTCACCCCTGAGTCTCTAAAGGTTTTGAGACTGACCATACTGAACCCTACACCATCTCTGCACAACTGGTAAGTTAAGGGAGGAGCTGTGTGGCAGCTGCAGTTGGGAGATCTTTCTCACACATGCACATGCCTCTTCTTTACAAGCCGGTTTCTGTGGTGGCTATGGTCAGAGCATTTGCTGAAGTGGCAGGTTGTTTGACGGTCACACAGTGAAGCGGCCAGCAGACTGGCATGGGAGTGGGAGAGTCACACAGTTTTTACATTATGCTATACTTGGGACATTGAACAGCCATTGCTTTTGAGAACACCTCTTCATAACATCAGTAAGGACAGGAAAATCATCTAAGAATTGGAGCAGAAGGAAAACCAGGGAAAGATAGAAGGAAATAGTCTTGTTTACTAGCGATGAGGAGAAGAGTGGAACTGTTTAACCAGTCATTTGCTTTAGGAGAACTTTGGCTCTGTAGAAGTTTCAAAAATAAAGATTTTATTGAATAAAACTATGTTATCTTTGTATGCTGTTAACAGTATTCTATATACGTGGCCAGCTCTGAGGCTTTGCTGTCGCTGTGGTAATTTTAAGCAGAACAAGTTTCAGTGCTCAGCTTTCCAGAGTCTCTCCTGAACCGTTTCTGTATCTGACATATTTCCACTGTGCGACTTTGGATATGTTTGCATTTCATATGTACACAGAAAGAGCATGTCAGCTACAACTCACAGCTGATACTGTTCTGACACTTTTGGAAAAATGCAAGCATCAGAGAGCACTGTTTAACTTTGGAGGGGGGGGGGGAAGTGTGCTTAGTACATCAATTCAGTGATTAGTCTAAAGTTTATTCTGGTTTGGCCAGACCTCGTGTGTTCATGAGTATCAACACAAGTGTGGTTTGTGCCTTATTGTGATGTTGCAAAGACCCTGCAACTCTTCTGTGTTTACTTGAAGAGCATGTAAGTTGTGTTTTGGTGTTTAATTCTCACATAAGAAAATGGAAAGCTGCAGGTGTAGAAGGGGAATTGATCACATGCTAACCTGAACACAGAACTGCAAATGTGATAGGGAAAAAATATTCAGGAGAAGAATAAACAATCTGGCTAGAACTATGTTTTGTGGTGATACTTCCTCTTTCTACATCTTGCATGTTCTTGTCAGGCTTACCTCTGTGAGCTTCACTTTATATTAATGCTCTCAGAACCATGCTGAAGTGGGAAGGTGTGGGGAAGACACCTTCCCTTTGCAGATGGGAAGTAAAAGGGTCATTTGTGACTATATAGGAACTATGCAAGAACTCAGAACTCTTGTTTCTTCCCCCTTTATGAACAAGTAAGACAATAGAAGCATTGCCCAAAAGGCATAGTATGAAAGTTAGTTTGGTTACCTGACTCTGATGCCATTAGTGGTTGTCTGTCCTTCCACCAACAAAATGTATGTTGTCTTTGTTAGACTATGAAAAATAGGATGGCTTAGTAATGGTAAGTGCATAAAGATGTTCATCATACACAGTAGGTTAAAAAAACCCCACAACACAGTAAGGGACATGACAGTTTTCTTCTCCTTTATACCTACCTGTTTTTACAGATGGGTCTCTGGGTGGATCTTTGAAGAGATACTTTCTTAGCTCATTGTACAGTTGCGTGCCAACAGGTGTCCACAAAAAGGAAGAGAAAGCTTTACAGAGCTGTGAGAGTCATGGCAAGAGCAGAATTGCCTGTCTGTGACCCCAACAGCTGGGTAAGATGATCTGGGTGCAGATGCACACCCTGAAAGACCAGACTTTAATAAAAACAAGTTTATTTTCTGAAGGAGTGGCTGCTTTTAGTTTTGATCTGCACAGACAATTGTGTAACTGCGGCTCTTGCTCAGCTGCTCTTCCTCTTCACAGTGTTGGTGTGAAGGGCGGTGTGTGTTGCCTGACAGTGACAAACTGTGCATGGCAATCCTCTAGTGCCAGAAATCATACAGGGTTTATATGAGCAGGAAACGCTGACATCTGCAAGAGAAGGAAGGATGTGGTCTTCCCCTTTCTGTGTAACTAAAGCACCGCAGGATACCTGTTACCTCTATGTTTCATCGCACTGGGAAAACTGAAGTTTGAAGTAACTCATTTCCTTACAGCATGGTGTTTGGTGGTTGACTGTTGTATTGCAAAGCCTGTCATAGTTTTTTTTTTTGTTTCAGTTTTGAAATGTGTTTCAAGGAGGTTCCACTAGATGATTTCTGGAGGTCCCTTCCAACCCCTGCCGTTCTGTGATTCTGTGACATCTTACTTCTTGTCTTTAGACCAACACTGCAGGTTTTGTGCAATGAAGAGCAAGAAACTCACGGGTGGAAAAGCAACACAGTTGTGTCTATAAAAGAATAAGACTCTGTCCAGTGCCTGTGTCACTGTTAAAATTATATTTTAGTTCAGTAGTTCACTGATCTTTTTAGCCTGGCTCTATAACTGAAAGGCCAGGGTTTGTGATGGTTTGGTGCAGTTTCCTTTCTAGTATAGATCCAGTCTGGTTTGGAGTTGAGATCATCAGCTCGCTTAGATGAGACAAGGATCCTGGTTTCATGATAACAGGAGGAAGCACAAACATCATAACTTTTGCCTTATTTAGCTTTATTTATCCTAGAAGCAAAGCTCCTGGATTTGCTTACATTTTAAAAATTTCCCTGAAGACCTGAAGTTGCCTTTTGTGCAAATACACATTCTTCAAAGAACAGAGCCATCCTGGAGGAACAGTGCAACAAATTCCTTTCTTGCAGATGAAATAGAGTTCTGTATTTTTACATTTATACTGCAATTGCAGGCAGTGTATATGTTCTGTCCTTGAGCAAATCTCAGCCTCCACTGTTCTATCCTTTAGCAAATCTCAGCCTCTTTTACTGCTCCTCTTGTATGAACTGCATTGGAGTCCTGTAGAGAACTGTATTTAGGATGACAAAGCATGAAATGTGCCCTTGCTCTGAGGGGTGCTTTAATGTCCTGGGCAGCAACCTTGCTGCTTGTTGTGGTGGGATGGGTCTTATTTTTTTAACCTTGAACCCAGAAATTACTCACCTTTCCTGTAAACTGGAAAGCTAAACTCCACAAATGCTTCTGAAGGAGAAACCACCCTTATGTTTAATTCTGGTTGAAGCAGTCCCTCTGCTTTGTAGTACAATGTGTTCTAGGGAGAGGAAACTGTGTCCTGAAACTGCTTACCATTGTGTAGAGGGAAGCCCCATATTAAGGTGCTTTTACTTGCTTGTATGTTAAGAATTATCCTTTATGCCTTGGGAGGACATTCAGTTCACCATGATCATGCCCACTGGTGCCAGCTAACTCACCAGATCCAGTGGCATCTGCTCTGAATGGGAACCAGACACAACCAGTTCCAGGTATTTCCATAGTGATGGCATTCAGTGGGTCTTTCAGTGGGTTGGTGAGAGGAGGATGATGATGGGAAATAACAGAACAATTATTTTCATTGCTTGCCTGTACAGTGAATGAGCATTCATAAGACCTCATGTATACACACAGGCTTTTGTTCTGGTGCTAATAGTAAAACAGAGTTCACAGCTCAGAGTAGTCAAGATGATGTGGTGAGAAGTGGGTCAAGACCACTCGTGTGTGCATAACTGCACTCCTAATCTAGGCCAGTGCTGGGCTGCATGATTCTAAACAAGCTGAAAACATTTCAGGGGAGCTGGAGTTTATCCTGTTGGATGGGTGAACTGCACCCCTTGCTGAGCAGAGCACTTAAGAATGGAGATCAGATGGATGGTCTTGAGTTGCTTTGCATGTTAATGTAACCAGAGAGTAAAAGCTTTACTGTTTAGTACCTCTGAGGAGCAAGGAGTTTAGTTTGAGCCAGAGGAGATTTTCTTCTTCCTGACAGGATGAGTTGCTGAGCAGTCTCTCAAATATGTGCACTACTCTACTGTTTCAACTGAAATACTTCTCTGCTCTTCAGTGTTGTTAGAGTTCCCTCTTCAGTGTCATTAGTGTAAATAAGACTTTCCAAGTATCCCCCTGCCTTGCTGCTGTGTTTTTCAGGCTTGCCAGGGTAGTTCAGCTCCTTGGTGCCATTCAAGGAAGAGTGGGTGCCTGGGCTCACCCTGAGACACAGTTTGAGGTTTGGCTGTTGGTAGAGGAGGAAAGCCAATTTTCATCTGAAGCCACTTGGATTTGGTGGGTGGTTTTTGGTTGTTTTTTTTGTTTTGTTTTGAGAGAGAGTATGAAGGAGCTTGATTTGGTTATGACAGTCTTGGCATAATATTATGATAGGTTGGGTTGTTTTTTTGTTTTTTTTTTTTCCATCCTAGAGCTTTTCAAGGTAACATGCCCTTGAAGATGAGCTGTGTCATATAATGCAAGCTGTAATACATGTGTTTAGCTCTTGTAATACCTGGCATATCACTATTGCTCTCTGAAAACAGTCTGGCAGAAATATATTAACCTTCCAGTATCTGAAGGGGGCCTGCAGAAAGGCTGGGGAGGGACTATTGACAAGGTCTTGCAATGACAGGACAAGGGACAATGGGTTTAAACTGGCAGAGGGGAGATTGAAACTGGATGTTAGGAAGAAGTTGTTTGCAGTGAGGGTGGTGAGGCACTGGTACAGGTTGCCCAGGGAGGTTGTGGCTGCTCCCTCCCTGAAGGTGTTCAAGGCCAGGTTGGAGGAGGCCTTGAGTGCTCTGTACTAATGGGAGGTGTCCCTGCTATGGCAGGGGGTTGGAACTAGATGATCCTTGAGGTCCCTTCCAACCTTACCATTCTATGATTCTGTGATTCCATAAGTGACAGACTGACACAATCCAAGGCTTACCTTTGGGATTCATTATAGGAAATGAATCCAGAAACAAACTGGAGCACTGTGGGCTATGACTGGCTTCCTAATTGTGCTGGCAGTAGGTATTGCAAAGTGAAGAGATGACCTTCCAAAGGTGGCACTTGGGCAAAGTGAGCAGTAGGCATGACTTGTCTTGCTGCTTTCACACTTTTCTCCTGTGTGCTTCATCATGGTAAGCTGTGCAGTAATAACTACTCAGAAATACTCTGATGAAGAGAGTCCTGTATATTCTGGAAGGAAGCCGTGGCTCTGTGTGCTGTTTGCTACCACAGATAGTGACTGTGGAGAGCAGGGTAACTCTGAAGACAGTCTAAGCATGCCTATTACTCTTGGGTACCTAAGCAGCTGAATTTTCTGCTCAAATTATAATTTGAATGTCTACTTAGTGTCTCCCTAATCTACTGCCATGGCTTTGTAAGTAGCTCATCCTGTCCTCAAAACTGTTGTGGTGTTACTAGCATGAGATGACTACAGCCAACATCTGCCAAGGAGAGGCTCTCACTTCTGTGATGCTGAGATTTTGGTCAGCTCAATCTGTGCTCTACTCAGCTTTGCACCCAGAAGGATGTCCAGGTTTTATAATGCTAATTAAGGCCTTGGTGTCTCATGTACAAAATTCTTGATTGCTGAAGCATCCCCATGTCGACTTCCAGTATTACATTTTTTTTTTAAGAACTTATTTTTCCTTTCTCTGAGTTACTGAAGGAAAAAAAGACTCCAGATGCTGAAGCACAATGCCATCAACTGTATTAATTTTCTGTGTTTTTTCTGTATTAGTGAAAGGCTTTGTTTTGGTCCTTAATTCTTTTGACTGTTGTCATCTGCTAGCATATAGGACGAAAGCTCTCTTTGTGATGTCTGTTCAGTGTGCTGGAAGGCAGGAGCATAGAATGAACATAAAGGTAGAGGGCAGTGTACTTTCAAAGGGCTTATCACTTCCAATATTAACTGAAATCAAATTTAATGAATAATCTTATCAAATGAGGCATAACATGCAGTGATAAAATGGTGCTTCATTAAATGGCTGCTCTAAGGGATCATTTAAACCCTTTTCTCCCATTTTCCTATTGCATCTTAATCTCTATAACAAGTAACATCAGGACTGGTTGAATTCAGTATTCATGTTTGAGCTGGTGATGACTTCATTTATTCTTTTTTTTAATCTTTAAGATAAAAAGAAGCCTTAGCTGACATCCTGTTCAGGTTTGGTGCTTTACAAGGCTTGAGTTTCATCTGCATTTTATCTCCAGAATCACACTTTAGTTTAGGCTATTTTTTTTCTTTTTAATAGGAAGCTGATTAATTGACTGCTAAAACAGGAACAGATGTAGTTCATTTGCTTTTGAAGTGCAGATGTTCAGAGTGCTACAAAGTTAGGGAAAGATCGGATTTAGAAACATCAGATTAAACAGAATATTACAAATTATCACAGATAACTCATTACTGTGAACACAATTAAATAAGGAGCTCCCACTCTTACTGATGATTTCCTCCAGGAAGAAAACTGAAAAAAATATATATACTCTAAAATCATAGAATCATAGAATTGTAGAATGGTAAGGTTGGAAGGGACCTCAAGGATCATCTGATTCTAACCCCCTGCCATAGGCAGGGACACCTCCCACTAGTACAGGGCACTCAAGGCCTCAGTGCCATGGTCTAATCTTGAGGGCTGTGGTGATGGGTTGGACTTGATGATCTCTGAGGTCTCTTCCAACCCTTGCGATACTGTGATACTGTGATATACCTCCAGGGAGGGAGCAACCACAACCTCCCTGGGCAACCTGTACCAGTGTCTCACCACCCTCACTGTAAAGAACTTCCTCCTAACATCCAGTTTCAATCTCCCCTCTGCCAGTTTAAACCCATTGCCCCTTGTCCTGTCACTGCAAGACCTTGTCAATAGTCCCTCCCCAGCCTTCCTGTAGGCCCCCTTCAGATACTGGAAGGCTATTCTAAGGTCTCCTTGAGGTCTTTTCTTCTCCAGGCTGCAGAGCCCAAACTCTCTTAGCCTGTCCTTATAGCAGAGCTGTTGCAGCCCTCTGAGAATTTCATGACCTCCTGGACCTGCTCCACCAGTTCCATTTCATTCCTGTACTGGGGGCTCCAGAACTGTACACAGGACTCCAGATGGGGTCCCGCTCTGATTCTTTGGGGTTATTTATTTGTTGTTTGTTTTGGTTTTCTGTTTTGTTCCCCCTCCCCCCCCAACTGCTGTGGTTGAGATGTTATGAACTCAGCTTATGATTTACTAAATGGGTGGCTTAGAAGCCTATTATAGGAAACAGTGTCCCTGAGGAAAGAAAGGCTATGAAAGCTGAAAATCTCCTTATAAAAATTACAATTATTCCTGTTAATTTGGTTAAACTAGTTAATTTCTGCATAGAATTTTATGGAGCCATTGTATATTTGAAAACCAAAATCTCTCAGGGTAAACAAATTCTTCCAGTATCTTATTTAAAGTAAATAAATATTTATTATTTTCCTTCTTTTTACAGATTGATAAACAAAGACTGAACTAACTTGCCTGCAACTATAACCAGTTAGTGCAAGAGTAGAATTTAAACTCAGGACTTTGAACCAAGAGGAAAAACAAACAGGATGAAACACTGCAAACAGAAACATAATGGAAAGATAACAAACATTGCATTTCAAGTATAAACTCACTACCACAATATAGAAATCATCTTCTGAAGGCCTTTAGGCAAGGAGACAGCCTAAAAAGCTGCTTCTTACTGTAATCAGGACCATGATGCCAATGCTGTGCATCTTGCACTATCCCCCTTAAGCTTGTTGCTTCTGAGAAAATTCCTAAAGATAAATTTGACTTCAAATTTTCAGCTAATAGAAGTTCAAATGAGGAGCACTAGTCAAATTAAACTTCATCTTGAAATACTGCAACAAAATCATGGTAGAGATTTGCTTTGCTTCCCTCTCAGATAATTGGTGTGAGTCATCCAAAAGCAGTTGCACTAAATATGGAAATATAGCTGACTTGAAGACAAGTGGTTGGCATCATTTTATGGGTTATAACTAACAATAAATTTCATTAAATTGCTGTTTCTCCTCTCTCCTGGTCAAATGCTGATTTTCATTAAAAATTGGGCTGAGCATAGAACAAACTTTTCCCTTTTTTTGCCTTTTTTAAGTGCTCAGGATGACAAAGACCTTGGCCTTTATTTCAGTGGAAAGGAAGCTCTTTACAGTGAGGGTGGTGAGACACTGGCACAGGTTGCTGTCCCAGGTTGGGAACTCTAAGGTTAAAAAGAGTCCTCTGGGGACTGGCAGATTGTTATTCAATCCCACAATTCTGCTATCTCTTCATAAGCTCACGGCAAGGCCAGCTTGTGCTCCTTTCCTCCCCCTCCAGCCTTGCACCAGGCAGAAGCTGCATTATCAGGATAAACATGTAAGGATAGGTGTTGTTCGGGGCCTCCAGAGGCTGTGCTGGAGGATGACAGTGGCATGGGTTGGGGGAGGCCTGGAGCACTGGGGATTGTAGATTCAGTTTTGGGTTGGGGGAAAATTCAGGGGGTTCGCTAATGGCTTATGTATCTGCTTTGTAATTTCTGTCTGTAACTCTCTCTCCAAATACAATTTCTGGGTTTTTTTCTCCAATTTGTTTGAGAGCTTTACTCTGTCGGCTCTTTAAACCCACAACAGTTGCCCAAGGAGGTTGTGGCTGCTTCCTCCCTAAAGGTGTTCAAGGCCAGGTTGGAGGAGACCTTGAGTGACCTGTACTAGTGGGAGGTGTCTCTGCCTGTGTCAGGGGGTTGGAACTAGATGATCCTTGAGGTCCCTTCCAACCTTACCATTCTATGATCTTGCAACACAATACTCTGAATTGCCTGCTGGAGGAGTGGTAGCACTTCCCCTGTTATTGCACCACTTCAGTCTTTGTGCATTTTGGAGAGAGCAGTGTGGCCCTGTAATAGGGTTTAGGTTCCTCTACCTTCCAGCTTCTGCTTTTCTGGGAATGCTTATAGAAATAATTTGAATTAACATCAAGACTTAGTGCTTTCAGTCAGTGCCTTTGTGCCATTGATGAAAACTAAGAGAGTTTTTAGTGGCGTTTCTGTGTAAGCGATTTTCAGACTTTCCTAATGATGAGCTGTTGTTTTGGAACATGCTAAGTTATAAAGCAAAGCAAACTTCTCC
Source organism: Eubucco bourcierii (assembly GCA_013396675.1). Lineage (NCBI taxonomy): Eukaryota > Metazoa > Chordata > Aves > Piciformes > Ramphastidae > Eubucco > Eubucco bourcierii. The sequence goes on from VWZE01014189.1 coordinate 30,583, forward strand.
TACTTTCCTGGACTTAAAAATATGTTGTGTACTGGATGCTGTTGGAATTGGATTCCTTTGCCTTAAGGGTCTTGTTTGCTCTGGTACTTGTGATTGGGTTCAATGTGTGCTAGCCAGCACTTGACTAACGGAAAACCTACTGTAAATAAGTGATAGTGTGTGCTAGAGAATCAAAAGGGCCTACAGGGAACCATGGTGCTCTTCAAAACAATTAAAAATCTTTCCTTAAACCAGTTGGAGTCTCCTTAACCAATGAGAAGTGGATGAATTGAAGTTTAAAAGCTTGAATCACTAAAGTTTGGGACATCTAAAGCCTAGACTAGGCTATGCTTATAAATATCTGAAGGGTGAGTGTTGGGATGATGGATCCAGACTCTTCTCAGTGATGTCTGTCCAGTGATAGGACAAGGGGCAGTGGATACAAGCTGGAGCAGAGGAGGTTCCATGTGGACATATGGAAAAAGTTTTTCACTGTGTGACAGCTCTGGAACAGGCTGCCCAGAGAGGTTGTGGAATCTCCTTCTCTGGAGACATTCAAAACCTGTCTAGATGCATTCCTGTGTGACCTACTGTAGGTGATTCTGCTCTGGCAGGGTGTTTGTACTGGATGATTTTTAAAGGTTCCTTCCAGCTCCTAACATTCTGTGATTTAAGTATAACTCCCCTTTTATTAAGGACTCCAAAGCAGTAGAAAGGCATTTTTAGAAGGCTTTCTTTATCTTTGCCTGGGGTTAGTCATTGAATCTAGGGGTTGGAAGTACATGAAGTATCAGCATTGGTATGAATATAAACCTACTATTCAGATGTAGGGTGGTCAGTTGGAATGATCAGATCTTTTTCTGTTGTCTTCCTCTCAACTCTAACAATTTAGCTTTTACTGAGAATTGCTTTTTTTTTTTTTTCCTAATGTGCTTATCTTCCACATCTCTTTTATGGGAGGCTTAAATTTACAGTGCAGTTGCTCTCTCCTTTGCCTGAGTAGTTAAAGAATATGCCTTTTTTTTTTTTTTTTAAATCCAGAACCTGCTATTTGGAAGCTGAAAACCTCATCGTGCAAGTTAAATGCCCTTGGCTGTAATCTGGCTAAGGTGTGCACACATGTTTGCACTAACTAACAATGAGCTGCCCTGCAGCTGTTACTCATGGTGATACCAGGCTGCTTCTCCTCCCAGCTCTGTTCTGGACTTTATGGATTGCTTTTCAGAGGTGTGGAGGATAAAGCATAGGGTGAAGCTCTGTGGCTCAGTGTTCAGGTTCCAACCTACTGAGCCACAGAGCTTCACCCTGTGCTTTATCCTCCACACCTCTGAAAAGCAATGTGGGTGTTCAGGTTGGACTGCAGCTGAGTCCATGCCTTATTCTGCTCTGAGCATGGACTGCAGCTGAGTCCATGCCTGATTCTGCTCTGAGCATCAACAAAATAAGCAAAAGAAGTAAAAGTGAAGTAGACAGTATCTGGAAAGACTTTGAGCAGTATGAGATGAACTCAGCTGAATGACTGGCTTGGGATTGGGTGGTGAATGGCTGGAGAGCAGCCCTGAGGAAAAGGATCTTGGAGTCTGGGTTGATGAAAAGCTCAACATGAGCCTGAAGTGTGAGTGCAGCCCAGACAGCAACCGAGTCCTAGGCTGCATCAAGAGCAGCGTGGCCAGCAGGGCAAGGGAAGGGATTCTGCCACTTTACTCTGATCTCGTCAGACCTCACCTGGAGTCCTGTGTGCAGTTCTGGAGCCCTCAGCACAGGAAGGACATGGAAGTGTTGGAGTGGGTCCAGAGGAGGGCCACAAAGATGCTCAGAGGGCTGCAGCAGCTCTGCTATGAGGACAGGCTGAGAGAGTTTGGGCTCTATAGCCTGGAGAAGAGAAGGCTTCGAGGGGACCTGATAGTAGCCTTCCAGTATCTGAAGGGGGCCTACAGGAAGGCTGGGGAGGGACTATTGACAAGGTCTTGCAATGACAGGACAAGGGGCAATGGGTTTGAACTGGCAGAGGGAAGATTTAGACTGGATGTTAGGAGGAAGTTGTTTACAGTGAGGGTGGTGAGACACTGGCACAGGTTGCCCAGGGAGGTTGTGGCTGCTCCCTCCCTGGAGGTGTTCAAGACCAGGCTGGACAAGGCCTTGAGTGCCCTGTCGTAGTGGGAGGTGTCCCTGCCTATGACGGGGGGTTAGAATTAGATGATCCTTGAGGTCCCTTCCAACCTTACCATTCTAGGATTAAACTGGATTTATTTGCATTACAACAGTGTTAGACCTTCTGTTACCCCATATAAATCAATTTGTTAAAGGTTATCAGTTTCGCTTTTTCTAAGTAAAAGATGCTTTAGATTACATTGTCAGCTATTGAATTGGCAAACAACAGGAAGTGTGTAAATTGACTGAAAATGATTCTTACCAGAATCTGAAATTTTAATCATGCTTATCACAACAATGATGTGTTTTTCTCTAATAGAAGGGACCCTTGTACCTAAAAGTGGAATGGTTTGGGCTTTGGGGGCTTTTATTTTAGTGTATTTTCTTTTCATTTGTGTGCCACGGAAGCCAGACGTATCACAAGACTCTTTTCTTTCAGAGGAAATCCAGATAGGTGGGTATGTTACAGTTGAGCTTTTTAATCTTTGTAACATTTGATAAATTTTGGCCTGATCTCTCAACTGGGGTGGAAAATGGGTTGGATTGTGGTGTTGGACTGGAAAGAATAATGAAATGAGATAACAACAACAGAAATATTAAAAAAAACAACAAACCAACAATATGTTTGTTTGTACCATATATATTTCTGCTGCAAACTGAAACTGTAGACTATCAGATCTGCACAAGATAAGGGTTTACACAAATCTTCCACACCAACATCTCAAGATCTCATCCTCTGTGCTGCATAACTAAATCCCCAATATCATCTCATTCACATGTAGTCAATCCAGGTCTTCCAGTTTGGCCTTCTGTAAATTGTGGTTTTGTTTTCCTGACAACTCATTTCCTGTTGTTTCAAATTCTTAGAGTTTAGTTTTGGTTCTTAGAATCATAGAATCATAGAATGGTAAGGTTGGAAGGGACCTCAAGGATCATCTAGTTCCAACCCCCTGCCATAGGCAGGGACACCTCCCACTAGTACAGGTTACTCAAGGCCTCATCCAATCTGGCCTTGAACACCTCCAGGGAGGGAGCATCCACAACCTCCCTGGGCAACATGTTCCAGTGCCTCACCACCCTCACTGTAAAGAACTTCCTCCTAACATCTAGTCTAAATCTCCCCTCTGCCAGTTTAAGCCCATTGCCCCTTGTCCTGTCATTGCAGGACCTTGTAAATAAAATTCTTCTTTGTTGTTGTGTGTGGTTCTTGTTGGTGGTGTTTATTTATTTATTTATTTATTTAATTTGGTTTTTTGGTGTTTGGGGTTTTTTTGGGTTTTTTTTTTTTGAGGGGGTTTTGGTTGGTTGTTTTTGTGGATTTTTTTGTTTGTTTGTTTGGGGTTTTTTGTTTGTTTGTTTGTTTCTTTGTTTCTTTTCCCCCTAACAAAAAGAACTTCCAAAGGTAAACAACAACTGTTTTCTAGCAGCACCAGCAGAAGCCTTTTCAGAGCCTGGACTTCTGGCTGGGGTCTTTCGTTACTCAGCCACTGGTGTACATGAGATTTAGGGGATCTTTGTAACTTGGAGGCTTCAAAGCCTTTAAAGATTTGCCTGAAACAAACCAATACTTATGAGGAGATGCAGAGATGCACACTTAAATTATCATCCAAGAAATCTATTAAGGTAATTTAACTAAAGCACCTGACCTAATCCTATATTTGCTTCTTGATGATGAAAGTCTCTCTCTGAGTACGTCGTTTTGTAGTTTAGCTTTGCAGCAAGGGAGCTCCCTGCAATGACTCTTGTAGCCCAGTTCTTGCAGTCTGGTTTTGTTAAAGCCAAACCAATTTAACTGAGATATGGTAGTCAGAGTAGTGTCCTGGATTATTTCTGCTTTGTGTCCGAAAGCTTTACAACATGTTTGCTACCTTTTTAGAAAGCCTGTTGTACAACCACACCCATTTCCTTCAGCTCTAACTGTCATTTGGTGGGGAGCTGAGATGGGAAGTCGTAGATAAACTTTCACTGTTGATAACTTTCTGACTAACATTCTGTAAAGATGAAGCTGGGAGGGAAGACTCCCTGTGTATTTCAGTTCCCTCATCTGGTTACAAGTCTAAAGGTGTAGTGCTCGTTTATTGCATTCTCACGCAAGGTTTTTGTAACTGAACGAGCTGTTCCTGTAACTCAGTGACATGTGCATCACAAAGTTGTGAAAACTAGAAGGGATAGGAAACAGCTATTTGTAATCCAGCTTCTGGCCTTTGAACTGAAAGACTAACCACTAAATGCAACGTGCTGCTGGGTTGTGTCACTGAAAGACAAAGATCAGCTTTGCATGAAGTGGAAACTTAGACACACTCATGTGAAATCAGTCAGCCCACAGTGAATATACAATGTGGTGTGTTTGGGTTTTTTTTTTTTACAGTCAGGGATCATGGTAAAACAATTTTTTTGTATGAGTGGTCTGTCACATCAGGTAGGATGAATCTTTGCTTAGATAGGAAGCAGTTCTTAAGGAAAGCTGCTGCAGACCTGAGCTTGTGTTGTAACTGTATTATCTCTGCTGGCTAATAACCACATGTTTTATCTGGTGTTCTTCCCAGTGCACTAACATGCCTAGTGAGTAACACATGAAAGACAAATAGAGCTAGGGTTGATGTATTTGGCCAACTTGCAGAGTATAAGGTTCTCATTTTTTCCTACTTCCTGCCTCTGCTGTGTTTTGGGTTGGGTTTTTTGTTGTTGTTGTTTATTTGTGTTTTTTTTAAAATTATTTATTACCTTTTATTTATTACCTTAACTTTTCAATATAGCATTTCCCTTTAACAACCTAGGCAAGGTTCTTTCCCGTTTCATCTGTGTGTTACTCTTTATGCAAGGACAGCTATGTTGAAGAGGAATTATTTAGTTGATTGTTTGAGGGTTTTTGTTTGTTTTAGCAGTAGCTTTTTAAAATTTGGATCTTTCAGGCAGTTACATAGTTACCTTTTTCTTTGTACAGAAGGGGAAGGCTAAGAGCCACGTGGTGGGGAGAGGGAGGTAGGGAGAAGGGCGTTTGAAATGTGCCACTTACTACTATCAATAAAATTTTCATTAACTAAATGTTCTGTCTGGCCTCTTGCCCATGTAATAAATAGAAACCAAAGAGACTTTCCTAAGTCATCATTACCTGTTACCAAAAGTGCTTATGTTTTCAGTTATGTTTCCATCCTGCAGTGAAGTTGAAGACAAAATGGCTAGGGAGGGTAAAAGTAAGGTCTGGGAGCAGGCAAATCTGCCTGCTATGGTAGAAGATCATGTTTGTGAGCTCCTAAGAAACCTGAACGTGCACAAGTCCATGGAGCCTGACGAGATCCACCCACGGGTCCTGAGGGAACTGGCAGATGAAGTTGTCAAACCACTGTGCATCATATTTGAAAGGTGATGGCAGAGTGGTGAAGTTCCTGCTGACTGGAGGAGGGCAAACATAACACCCATCTTCAAGAAGGGAAAAAAGGATGACCCTGGGAACTACAGAGCAGTCAACCTCCCCTCTGTGCCTGGCAAGATCATGGAGCAGATCCTGCTGAAAGCTATGCTAAGGCAAATGGAAAACAAAGCAGAGGTGATTGGTGGGAACCAGCAATGGCTTCACCAAGGGCAGATTTGCCTGACAAATTTAGTGGCTTTTTATGATGAAGTCACAGTGACAGTGGACAAGGGAAGGGCAACTGATGGCATCTACCTGGACCTGAGTAAGGCATTTGACTCTGTCCCACATGACATCCTGGGCACCAAACTGGAAAAACATGGACTGGATGGGTGGAGCACTGCTGGGTAAGGAATTGGCTGGATGGTGGCACACAGAGAGTGGTGATCAAGGGCACAATGTCCACCTGGAGACCAGTGCCAAGTGGTGTCCCTCAGGGGTCAGTGCTGGCACCAGTGCTGTTTGACATCTTTGTCAGTGCCATGGACAGAGGAATCAGTGCAGCCTCAGCAAGTGTGCAGCTGGCACCAAGCTGTGTGGCACAGTCGACTTGCTAGAGGGCAGGGAGCCATCCAGAGGGACCTGGACAGGCTGGAGAGGTGGGCCCAGGCCAACCTCATGAAATTCAACCAGGCCAAGTGTAAGGTCCTGCACCTGGGTAGGCACAATCCCAAGCACAACTCCAGGCTGGGTGGGGAATGGCTGAGAGCAGCCCTGAGGAAAAGGACCTTGGGGTCTGGGGTGATGAAAAGCTCAACATGAGCCTGCAGTGTGAGTGCAGCCCAGACAGCAACTGAGTCCTGGGCTGCAGCAAGAGCAGTGTGGGCAGCAGGGCAAGGGAGGGGATTCTGCCCCTTTGCTCTGCTCTCCTCAGACCCCACCTGGAGTCCTGTGTGCAGTTCTGGAGCCCCCAGCACAGGAAGAACATGGAAGTGTTGGGGTGGCTGCAGAGGAGGCCACAAAGGTGATCAGAGGGCTGCAGCAGTTCTGCTCTGAGGACAGGCTGAGAGAGTTGGGGCTCTGCAGCCTGGAGAAGAAAAGTCTTCCAGGAGACCTTAGAGTAGCCTTCCGATGTCTCAAGGGGGTCTCCAGGAAGGCTGTGGAGGGACTATTGACAAGGTCTTGTAATGACAGGACAAGGGGCAATGGGTTTAAACTGGCAGAGGGGAGATTTAGACTGGATGTCAGGAGGAAGTTGTTTGCAGTGAGGGTGGTGAGGCACTGGCACAGGTTGCCCAGGGAGGTTGTGGCTGCTCCCTCCCTGGATGTGTTCAAGGGCAGGTTGGAGGAGACCTTGAGTGCCCTGTACTAGTGGGAGGTGTCCCTGCCTATGACAGGGGGTCGGAACTAGATGATCCTTGAGGTCACTTCCAACCTTACCATTCTATGAGTATCTGTATGTAAAGAAACGTTTACACACTTGAAAGTTATTCAGGTTATGGTTCCCTGCATTTGCATGCTTGCACTGGTATTCTGAAAACTCTTCTTTATCAAGCCAAGCCATATTTTAAATCACTTCTGTATATATAAAAATATGGATTCTGCAGCAGGACTCCTGCTGACTTTGTTTGTAAGGTCTGCCTAAGGTTCTTTTATATTTACTGTAATAGGCAGGATGCCACCTGCAGAATTCTGTGGAGAAGAAAATCCCTGCAGCAAAACCTGTGCCTTGCTGCAGGTAGAGGACTCCTGTGCCGTTAACCTGGTTCTTATTGATGTGAGGTCTTTGAAAGAGCTGCTCAACCTAGTAAGTCAGGATTTACACCATCTGAGTGAGTGTTGGGCAGCTGGGCTGCCACTACAGACAATGACTTTTCTCAGCCTTCCCAGGGAGGAATAAACCTCCTTGCTCCAAACCTCTGCAAGATTTTTGATAGTCCTTAACTTTTTCTGCAGAAGACTGGTAACAACCTGTTCACCTCTACAGAAGGGATTGAACTGTTACCAGTGCTGCCTGCAAGCAATGTAACTACACTGATGGGTGACTAAGGAGGGGAAACAACATCTCCAGCTGCCTTGCTATACTTTTTGTTCCTGAACCACCAGATTTGCACTTTAATCTCCATGCTCGGACAACGAGGTTTAACTGCAGATCTGACCCTGAGCTGGCTCTAAGCACATCTGCAGGTGAGACAGTAAACTGTCAGAAGGGAGACTTGCCGTGCTGCCTGAGATGAAGTGGTGTCTTTAGATCCCCAACAGGCTAAGCTCTGCCTTTCCCAGAACCTGTCCATGCCTCTTTGTGGGGAGAGTGCATGGGCAGCATCTACACTGCGTTTAGTACAGCCCTGATACTTGGGTGTGAACTAGGACTTCCCATCTGCTGCAGGTTTGGTGTGACTCTCCCCAGGTTATCCTGCTCTGGGATTGTGGGGCACTCTCCCCAAAAAGATCACCTCTATCATCTCAGATTACCCTTATGTCAATTGGGTGTTGGCAGCCAGGTGTGAACTCCAGGCAGTGTTACCCACTGCTGATCCTGGTCCAAGCCTGCTCCTTGGTTGCCCATTTCCCATAAACTGCAGGCACCATCACAGCAGCTCTTGGCTTGGGCTTTTGTTGATAAATTTGCATGTTTAATAACTACTGTGAATCAGAACTGACTTATAAGTAGTGCAGGTGGATGATGACTCCAAGGCAGGGTGTCTCTCACACCCTAAAGCAGTTGAGGCTTACTGGATGTTAACTGTTTTGAGCTGTCTTAGAGTTTCACCATGTCGCTGAGGGGGGCTTTGCCACAGCTGATAGCAATCCAGATGACAACCAGCAAAGGGTGGGGGAAAGGAAACTTCATCCCACTCCGTACAGATGGAGAGCCCTTGTGATCATGAAGGTCATGTTGAGAACTCCTTCCCAGGACTGCTCCTTGGGACACAGGAAAATCCATAGTTTTCTTTTATCTCATTTCTTTTATTTCTTGGTTTGATACTCAAGTGAAATTTCCTTTTAAGTGCTGTTCGTGTTTGTTGCTTTAAAAATGTGGGCAAGGCTCTGTCATGGCAGGCTGTCATACAGTGCTAGCAATTATCTCAGAGATGACCCCTGCATTGCCTCTTGCACTCTCATCTGTCATCAGCTCCCTCCTGTGTTTTGTGAAGTTTTTTCTTCGCTGCCGACTGGCACAGCAAAAAGTGAGCTCATGCAGAGCTCAAATTACTGTTGAACCAGTTCAGATCTGTTTAATGGAAACCTTCCTTCTGCAAACTCTTGGACTGGCTTGACTTAAGTCATAAAACTTCTTCTGTTTGAACTTTATGAACACAACCCAAAACCACCTTCTGTGTTGGTTACAAAACACTTTGGTCCCTTGCCCTGTTTTTATTTTGTGTTATTTACATAACCACTGGTGGAGTAGTGTCTTGGGGTGAAAAGACAGTGATGCTTAGCCACATGGTTTAAATTTTTCATAAAGGGAGATGTCTAACCAAACTCTCTGTGAAATGAGTTAAATACCCATTTGAGCTCAAGCTTTAAGTAGGAAGTGTGGATCACTTTGAAAGTCAGGAAAGCTTGGACATGGTAGAGTATGGATGAGGTAATGCTTTTCAGCAGCTGCAGAATGAAGGGAAAACGGCTGAGTGATACTGGCAAAATCTGGCTTAAATTTCTAACTGAAGGTGTATGCATCTGACCTCATGAAACTGAGTGTTTGCAGCCATATGTAATGCTGAGTGGTATGTGAGTGTCATCCCATAGTTACAAAACCCTGTGGTAAGTACATTTTTAAAAATGTTGTATTTTATTTCTTCCTGAAGCAGAGATGTGCCAGGATCTATTGCAGACCTTGTTAAGTAAACCGTCTTTCTCCTTTTCTCTTCTTGTTTTGCTTTCTGGCTTTGTGTGCTGCTGACCATCTCTTAATGATGCATAAATGTAAAGGGACCTCAGTTGTGCAATCATTCATGTGAAGAAAAAAGAAAATTTGTATATGTTTTGAAATTCCCCCCCCCNTAAGTGATGTGATGTAGTCTAAGTTACTTTGGCAGGCCATAAAGAGCTTTATAAAATGATCAGCCTTGCATCCATGCAGGAAAAGCTTTAGTATCTTCAGAACTTCAGTGAATTCACAATTACTGCAGAATCATTTGGGTATAGGTTCTCTCCAGTTCCTGTGTTTGACTTTTATAAGGAGCTGTACATGTTAAAAAAGAAAAAAAAGAAAAGAAAAAAAAGACATTTTAGCCCTATAGACTCATTTCTCTGTATGCATTCAGTAAATGGCTCTAACTGAGATCAATAGTTTGCCATGTTTTGTTAGCATGGCAGTTTCAGTGGGTACTGTAATCTCACATTTCTTTTTATAACTATTTTATAAGGAATCAATTAAACCAGTTCAGGTTTCTCTGTTACAGTGCTGCTACCCCATCTTGGCAGTCCACCTGCTGTGCTTCACAAGCCTCTGTCCCGTCCCTCTGGCACTTGTTCCTTGGCACCCAAAGATACTACCCAAAGGTAGCTTAATGAAATGGAAGCATCCACCACATTTGTGCCTGTGTCTTGTTGGTACTAGCATCCAACTGTACTGTGTGGAGCCCCCAGCACAGGAAGGACATGAAACTGTTGGAGCGGGTCCAGAGGAGGCCACGAAGATGCTGCAGAGGGCTGCAGCAGCTCTGCTGTGAGGACAGGCTGAGAGAGTTGGGACTCTGCAGCTTGAAGAAGAGAAGGCTTTGAGGAGACCTTAGAGTAGCCTTCCAGTATCTGAAGGGGGCCTACAGGAAGGCTGGGGAGGGACTGTTGACAAGGTCTTGCAATGACAGGACAAGGGGCAATGGGTTTGAACTGGTAGAGGGGAGATTTAGACTGGATGTTAGGAGGAAGTTGTTTGCAGTGAGGGTTGTGAGACACTGGCACAGGTTGCCAGGTTGGAGGAGGCCTTGAGTGCCCTGTACTGGTGGGAGGTGTCCCTGCCTATGGCAGGGGATTGGAACTAGATGATCCTTGAGGTCCCTTCCAACCTTACCATTCTATGATCCATCCTATCAGCATTGTGATACAGGAGTGAATCTTGTCCAAGTAGAGGTCAGAGGACTGTACCTTCTCTGTTGAGGGTACAAACACTAACTCTAAATGCAAGAGAACAAAGACCTGGCTCAGGATTAAATGCCTGATGGCTTTGTTTGTTCCATTTAGAGATCTTTGAGTATTTTGTTGAAGATATATGTGGGGGTGCCTCTTTAGGATCATACTGATAAAAATATTAATTTAAACTGGAATTGAAATACACAAAAGTAATGAAAATCTTAATTTACAAGTAAGTTTAAAATAAATAAGTAGTTTAGTTATAAAGTAGTCTAACTTAACCTTCCTGATATAAGACCCCTAAAGTTTCCCCTGTCTCAGGTAGTTGTGTTGGAATGCACTGGTAGTTGGAACCTTTTTTTTTTTTTTTGGTGGTGGGTTTTTTGTTGTTGTTTGTTTGGGGTTTTGTTTGCTTGCTTTTGGTTGGTTGTGTTTTTGGTTTTGGGGTTTTTTTTTTTCCCCCAGAAAAAAGCAAAATTTCACAGTGTTTCCTGGTAAATTCAGAGTTGTTTTTTGTTTGTTTGTTTTAATAAAAAAAAATTAACAAAAGAAAAAATTAATTTATTAATTAGGTATTTCACTTCAATAAGTAGTTATTCCAAAAGAAAGAGGAAGGGTCAGGAATATGATTGAGATAGAAAAAGATAGCTCTGGTAGTTTTTAAAATCTTGGAGCTGGGATCAAAAATTGCTGACCTGGGTTAATTATTAATTTATAAATTTGGTTTGTAAACAAAATGTCTGTTTCCATTTGTGCCCAGCCTGCTTCAAGTGACTTTTATCTAAGTAAATAAAATCAGTTTTGCTTTGATGGCTTTGTGAACTTACACTGGCCTCACTTGTGTCTCTTAGTGCAACTTTGATAGGAATAACAGCTGAAAAATGTGTTCACTTAAAACATTAGAACTGAGTCGTTTTCCATGTATAATAAAGAATTCGAGTAAGTGTTTGTTCTGTGCAGCCAATTAGTAGTGTGATTCATCTGTCTCTTCAGCAAACAAAGGGCTCATGCTATAGCAACCCTTCTGCAGAGAATAACTGAAACAGAAAATTATACAACTACTTAAGTATCAAGATTTCTGCTTAAATAGTTTTCATTTTTAGCATGTGATCTGTATTCTAGAAATGAACAACACCAGGGTTTCCTCTTCTTGGCCTTTTTAACTGAAGTGGCAAATGGAGGCACAGAATTATTTCAAACCTGCATGTACTTTGCTCTTGGTGTAAAACACTGAAACCCACAGAGTGCAAGCTTTGAATATGCAGAAGTTGCCTCTAGCTTTGTAAGAAGATATTTAGATGTGCAAATCATGAAGAACTCCTGGGGGTTTTCCAACAAGCACTACCTTGGTTAAAAACAAGTTTGAAAATTGAAGCTTGCTATGATGATTTTTTTTTTCTCTTAAATCTAATATGTGTCTGGATAAAGGGAATTAGTCATAAAAAGGAAGTCTTAAAACTGGTTTGAATTAGATTTCAAAGGTGAGGGTTGTGTTGGTCATTTAAAACCTTGGTTTCCTCCCTACCACCAGAACCAATAAATGACAATCTGACATGAGGTTCTGGCAAGATGCAGTCTGGTCTGTAAAGGGCCTTATGCAAGTTAAAACAGATGTGGTTTGGGATCGTATTTAGCATCTGTGGCTGGTGATGGAGCAGTACAGGAGAGGAGATGACTTCTTGCCAGCCTGTAGATTCAGCTGATAACAGATCCACTATTTATGCATGTTTTGGCTAGTCCTTCAACACAGAATTGGAGAATGTAGATCAGCTGCACCAGTGAGGCTCTGTTTTTGGAAAGAATATTGCTGATTGCATCGCAGTGCCTCTTTCCAGTGCCCTGTGGGCTTGTGGAATGTCATTTAAAAGGCTTTGTGAACAGTCTGCTTCCTGGCTCCTTTTGACACAGACAACTATTAACTGTTGATACTCATCCGCCCAAAAGCACCCATCCTAAAAGTTTGTATAAAGGATTTGCACCTCCAAGGGAAGCAGAATGGGTTATAGAATGATAGAATGGCAGAGGCTGGAAGGGACATTAGATATCATCTGCTCCAACCTCCCTGCCGTGGGCTGGGATGCCTCACAACTAGACTCGGTTGCTTAAGGCCTCATCCAGCCTGACCTTAAACATCCCCAGAGAGGAGGCATCCACAAGATCCCTGAGCCCAGAGTGTCACCAACCTTGTACAAAGAACTTCTTCCTAAGATCCACTCTAAACTTACTCTTCCTCAGCTTCACACTATTGCCCATTGTCCTGCTGTTATGAAAAGTCCCCTTCTAGCCTTACTATAGAATCCCTTTAGATAGTGGAAGGGAGCTGTAAGTTACCCCCAGAATATTCTCTTTTCCAGCCTGAAAACTCCAGCTTCCTCAGCTTGTCCTCACAGCAGAGGTGTTGCAGTTCTTGGATCATCTTTGTGGCCCTCCTCTGGACTCACTCCAACAGCTCTGTGTCCTCTTTATGGTGGGGACACCAGAATTTGATGCATTATTTGAAATGGGGTCTCAGAAGAGCAGAGAGAGGAGGTAGAAACCCCTCTCTTACCCTGATGGCCACAATCCTCTTGATGTAGTGCAGGATATGATTTTCCTTCTCTGCTATGTGAGCGCAGTGCCAGCTCAGGTTGAGCTTCTCATCAATCAATACCCCAAAGTCTTTTTCTTCAGAGCTACTCAACTTTCCTTGTGTCTGTGCTTGACCAGCATCCTGCAGCACAAACATGGATACACACAGGGTTCATGGACAGGAAAGGGATCTGCTCCTGCACAGTCACCTGTTTCAGTCACTGTGCCCCTCTCGTGCCTTTTTTTTGCTCACTGGAGGGAAACACATGCTGCTTTGCATGTTTGCTTAGGAAATAAAGGGAGTAAGTCTCAAGTACACTACATCCTTCCAAAGCTGGAACAGTTTCCCTCCCCACCACTTTAATTATTAATAGTTGATATCAACAAAACCACAGTAGATTAAACAGCATTTTCAGTTCCAACTGGATGTGATTGCTGTGATTTTTTGCTAAGCAGTATCTGAAGACATTGCTATCTAAATACAACACCTAGTTGATGGGAGAAGGAAAAAGAGGCTTCTAGGGAGATGATGAAGTAAAGCATCAGCAAAAAACATTCTCTGTGGTAGGGACTGGAGAAGGGGGAGGGTGATTTAATATGCCAACCAAGGCCTCTTTTGATTCCGTTCTCATAAGTATAGATTAAAGTTTGCATTTTAAACAATGAGATTTAGTCTGTCTGATTTAGGGTTTTATATTTAATGTATCCTGAGCTGCATCAAAAGAAGTGTGACCAGCAAGATGAGGGAGGTAATTCTTTCCCCCTGCCTCTGTCTCAGTGAGACTCCGTTTGGAGTACTGCATCCAGTTCTGGTGCCCCCACCATAAGAAGGATATTGAACTGCTTGAGCAGGACCAAAGGAGGCCATGAAGATGATCAGAGGGCTGGAGAACCTCCCCTATGGGGACAGTCTTTGAGACTCTGGGCTGTTCAGCCTGGAGAAAAGAAGGCTCTAGGGAGACCTTGGAGCAGCCTTCCAGTACCTGAAGGGGGCTTACCAGAAAGCTGGGAAGAGACTTGTGGTGAGGGCTTGTAATAATAGGACAAGGGGGAATGGAGTGAAGCTTGAGGAGGGAAGATTTAAGTTGATATGAGGAAGAGACATGGGAATAGGTTGCCCAGGAAGGTTGTTTTGTGCATGTCCCCTCCCTGGAGGTGTTCATGGTCAGGTTGCATGAGGCCTTGAGTGATCTGGTCTAGTGGAAGGTGTCCCTGCCCATGACAGGAGGGTTGGAACTAGATGATCTTTAAAGTCCCATCCAATCCAAACCATTCTATGTATCTTTATCTGTAGACTGGACTGAATTTGTCTAAATATTCAAAACATACATATTACAAGCATGTGGACCAGAAGCAGGAAAGAAGGGAGAGAAGTAGGAATCAGTTGATCTCTTTCTATAAGGCTCTAACACTAGGACTTAAGTATCCAGCTGAGGTTTCTCCCTTGAACCCTTCTGAAGGGTAGTTAATAATACACATGCCTTCTCCTCAGAAGTCAGAGGTACAAATTAACCAAGGTTATCAAAACATAACTTTAATAATTGCTTTGTAAATTAAAACAGTATTTCAGCATTGGTAGCAGTCACATTCTATTAAATTGTTTTGACATCAAGGGGCTTTCACATGGTCCACACATGAATTTCTTGAATTCTGCATATAGCTGTCTTCCATAATGACATTTTTGTAAAGGACTTGTGTGTATTTCATGGAATTGTAGGATCATATTAAGGTTGGAAAAGACCTCTAAGGTCATTGAGTCCAACTGTCCATCTAAAACCATTGTGGCTATTAAGCCATGTCCATGTCTCTCCGTGTTTTCTTAACACCTCCAGGGACAGTGACTCCACCACCTCCCTGGGCAGCCTGTTCCAGTTCCTGACCACTCTTTTTGAAAAGAAAATTTGCTAATACCTGATTTAAACCTGGTGCAACTTCAGACCATTCCCTGTCATTTTATCAGCTGATACCAGGGAAAAGAGCACAACACCCTCTGTGCTACAACCTCCTTTCAGTTAGTTATAGAGAGTGATAAGGTCTTCCCTCAGCTTTCTTTTCTCTGTATGAAACAATCCCAGGTCCCTCAGCTGCTCCTCATAAGACTTGTTCTTCAGACCCTTTACCAGCTTTGTTGCCCTTTCTGCTGTTCCTCTTATACATCCTTTTGTGCAGGCTTTGGATAGGAAAATGAAGCCACTTAATGTCTTGGTAAAGTTTGGGGTTTTTTTTATAGTTGAGAATAAATCAGTCTTTATTTTAGATAATATTTGCACACTGATGGCACCTATTAAGCATAAAATGCTTCTGTGATACCCATTGGAAAGGATATTCATGAATAAAAAATGAACTTCTCAAATCAATACCAATACATTTAATTCTCTGCTCTCTTAGTCTTGCCTGTTGCTTTTATTCTCTTTATTACTGTTCCATGATGGTGGAGCTTTCCTTTCAAAAGAGGGAAGATGGCTCTGTTGCTCTCCATTACTTTGTGTCATCTGCAGCATACACAGTAATGTGAGAGGGGAATTTGGGAGTTATCATTTCAGAACTGCGTGTTCGGGTAGTTTGTCTTTAAAACATTCTTCCCCCGCCCTGCTTCTGCTTGGGTCTTTTGCCATATCAACCTCTTTGCTTTTATCTCTTTTTATTATTTCATTTTATGGCACATTCCATACTCCGTGAACAGAGAGTAAACTGACAGCTCCTGCATCAGAAGCTATTATAGCATCTCTCTGATTAGCTGTGGTCTTCTGCTTCTTGCTTGCATAAATTTTAAATAATCCAGAGCACTTTAGGTGTAAGCTTAGCTTTATTGAAAAACTTACCCTGTGTTAAATTCCTGGAGATCTTTGTCTTTGCAATAGCAGTTCTCATCAGGGTTATTAACTTTCAGATGTTCACTAAGGCCAAGCCTTAATTCATTACTCTTCAGTGTTCTTTTACTGTTTTAATAGAATAGCATTATTATAGCTTTGTTACACCTGGACTTGTCCCTTATGTGCAGAGAGTAGTGGTGATTTACTGTTTCAATTTGAACATCTCCAAATTTTATGTGAATTACATTGGCCAGTGTGCATTTAAGCTGATAAACTTTCCCCAGGGGACAACTCATTTGCTAACAATGAAAGAGTGAGGGTAGTAAGAGTCACTGGTTTGGAGAAATGAGTAGGTGTTGATGCTGGGCAAAGAATAACTAAGTGTATAATGGACATGTAGTGAGAGCAACACTCCAGCTCTGACTTTTGATCACATTAGTTTTAGTCCCTTATTCTTTTTCTTATTGTAAAACTGAGTTTGTAATTTAGTGCTGATTTTTACCTTTCTCTTCCTTGTTAGTATGCAGGTGGTCACTTCTGCTGCTACTAATGAGCCCACTGAACACACTCAGGGGAGACTGCAGCTTGTTGCCACTGTGCCCACACCCATCTACAAAAGCTTTTTGAGAGTATGCAGCAGTAGTCTATACATTTTATGAAGAAGATGGAGCCTGTTAGGTTTTAAATGCATTTTATTTCCAGAAGCATGACAGGTTTTTATGCAGCTTGGTGCTGTATTTAGGTTTACATCACCGTTTCCATTATAAACCCCTCGTTTCCAGTAACGGTGCTGTGCAGCAGCTCCATTACAAAGTACTTAGAGGAAAAAGGTTTTGTCAAGATAAAGAAGAGAATAATATTCTGCCTCTTCTAATGTTCTGTTCACTAAAAGTATTGGATGGTAAGAAAACCTCAATGTGCTTGATTAAAATAGGTTTAGATGAAGTTTAGGATGCTGGGAATAAGAGGCATGTCCTTAATACTGCAAGAACATGGGCAAAGTTAAAGGTACCATTTTTTGGTAGGTAAGGACTGTTGACATTCTTGGTGTTGACCTGGAGCAGTAAACACCAACGTTAGGAATGCTCCTGCAGTGAGTAGGGAGTATGAGTGACTGTAATCTTCTTCTGCTGGAGTTAATGGCTCCAGTGCACTGTGCCAGTCCCAGGCTCTGACTGCAGAGCTGTTTCTCTGCGTTGTCACCACTAATAAGTGTAATTGCTGATAAAGACCTCTGGCTGACTTGATTCAGCTTGCAGCTGGAGTGGTGTCTTCCTGCTTTGTTGTAAGGGAAACTCTTGGATCTCTTCTGGTGGCATATTTGTGACTCGTAATTGATGTTTCTGTGACCTTGGACCATGAGCTTCCCAAAAATGTAAGAGGAAATTAATGGACCATCTGACCTTACTTTTTGAGGGTCAAGCTTTACTTTTTAGTTTCTTGACTCAAGTTTCATGAATTCTAAATTAATCTGAGGTGAAGTGACATTTTGACTAGAGTAAAGCATTGAGTTTTTCTTTCCCCATTTGAAAATGTTTCCTTCATTTGTGAAGCTGTAATTCTAGATGATGCCATGAGCTAGCCATTCCTTGATCATATACTTATAGAATCATGGAATGGTAAGGTTGGAAGGGACCTCAAGGATCATCTAGTTCCAACCTCCTGCCACCTCCCACTAGTAGACAGGGACACCTCCCACTAGTAGACAGGGACACCTCCCACTAGTAGACAGGGACACCTCCCACTAGTAGACAGGGACACCTCCCACTAGTAGACAGGGACACCTCCCACTAGTACAGGGACACCTCCCACTAGTACAGGGCACTCAAGGCCTCCTCCAACCTAGCCTTGAACACCTCCAGGGAGGGAGCAGCCACAGCTTCCCTGGGCAACCTGTGCCAGTGCCTCACCACCCTCTCTGCAAACACCTTCCTCCTAACATCCAGTCTAAATCTCCCCTCTGCCAGTTCAAACCCATTGCCCCTTGTCCTGTCATTGCAATACCTTGTCAATAGTCCCTCCCCAGCCTTCCTGGAGGCCCCCTTCAGATACTGGAAGGCTACTTTAAGGTCTCCTGGAAACCTTACTTGGATCTAAACTCATAATAGTTGGAAGTAGTTTGTGCTATTCAGTTGGTGGATAATGAAGCTTAAGTTAATCAACTCCATTATAATTAATAAATGAAGTCTTAGTGGTTATATCAACAGACTTTGAGTGCTGTCCTTGTGGGCTTCTGTAGCAATTCAGCAGCAGGCAGTAATACTCACTTCCAAACTGAAAGTCTACATAGAAAAGTGGTGTCTTTCGCATGATTTCAGTTCTGAATCATCTGCATTAATTTCTAATGTCCTATTTTTAATGTAAATTAAATTAGTAGTTGATTTAGAGCTAATAAGGCAAATGGTATGTCAGACTCTGGAGTT
This sequence comes from Eubucco bourcierii, assembly GCA_013396675.1. NCBI lineage: Eukaryota > Metazoa > Chordata > Aves > Piciformes > Ramphastidae > Eubucco > Eubucco bourcierii. The sequence continues at coordinate 48,951 of VWZE01014189.1, forward strand.
GAGAGGGAATCTTCTGGCATTAATGCTTAGCAGGCTTATCTCTCGTTCAGCCTACATCTTTAGTCTGCCAATCAGACTTAGTTTTTTCACATCATTTCTTAACAACTTGCACATTTGGGGACTGGTTTTTACAAGAATCACAGTAAAGTGCAATCAGATAGAAGTGATTAATCAAGATCTGTTCTGATTATATGCACACATATAGCTTTTGTTAATAGATCTGTATGTTTATGTGTATGTTTTAAAGCAGCAGACTATTTTAGGCCTTTAAACTGCATGCAGAATGTAATCACACTGGTTTTTCTTGGCAACATTTGTGACCAAGAAATGGGTTTGCTCTGTAAAAGGACTTTTTATTCTCCTTTTAAGCCCACAAGTGGACTGTAAAAGTAAAATAGATGGAATCAAGAAAGGCGCTTGGAATTATAGGGATATCTTATGTTCTCTGCTAGAGTTAGGGTCATCTTTTTTTTGCAGTGACAGAAAATTCAAGTCTTTTGTTGAAGTACAAGAAGGCATGATTTGACAATACTGCACATACAGAACTGTAGTAGATGGTCAAGTGCAGAAGGGCTTATCTCACAGGACTCAGCTAGGAGGACTACTATGCTGCACATTCAGTTTCCAGTTCTACTAAAGTTCTCCTATAGCTTTGAGAACCAGCATGATTTCTGGTTGTGTGGAGTTTGAGTGCTTTCTGGTTTTTGGTTTGTTTGAGGTTTTTGTTTGTTTGTGGGTTTTGTTTGTTTGTTCTTTTAATGTTCACCATTTTACCAAAAAAGGATGTTTGAAGTATTCAGTGGACAGCTGCAGGGTGATGCACCTGGCTTTAGCCCTGGACTGCCACAATAGTTATTGGGGAAAGATAGCTCCAGAAGGTGACTCCAGACATGCACACTCTTCATGACATAAGTGGCCTTTGTCTGGTCTGGCTGCTTCCTTCCAATCAGTCACAGAATCACTGACCTAGGTTTTCTGGGCAGGGATCCCATCCAGAGGGACCTGGACAGGCTGGAGAGATGGGCCCAGGCCAACCTCATGAAATGCAACAAGACCAAGTGTAAGGTCCTGCACCTGGGTAGGCACAATCGCAAGCACAATTCCAGGCTGGGAGGTGAATGACTGGAGAACAGCTCTGAGGAAGAGGACCTGGGGATCTGGGGTGGTGAAAAGCTCAACATGAGCCTGCAGTGTGAGTGCAGCGCAGACAGCAACTGTGTGCTGGGCTGCAGCAAGAGCAGTGTGGGCAGCAGGGAGAGGGAGGGGATTGTGCCCCTTTGCTCTGCTCTTGTCAGACCCCATCTGAAGTACTGTGTGCAGTTCTGGAGCCCCGAACACAGGAAGGACATGGAAGTGTTGGAGTGGGTCCAGAGGAGGCCATGAAGATGCTCAGAGGGCTGCAGCAGCTCTGCTATGAGGACAGCCTGGAGAAGAGAAGGCTTTGAGGAGACCTTAGAATAGCCTTCCAGTATGTGAAGGGGGCCTTGAGGAAGGCTGGGGAGGGCCTATTGACAAGGTCTTGCAGTGACGGGACAAGGGGCAATGGGTTTAAAGTGGCAGAGGGTTCCCTTCAGATATTGGAAGGTAGCTGTAAGGTTGCCTCTGAAGTCCTCTCTTCTGTAGGCTGAATAATCCCACCTCCCTCAGCCTGCCCTCACAGCAGATGTGTTCCAGTGCTTGGATCATCTTTGTGGCCCTCCTCTAGTCTCACTCCAACAGCTCTGTGTTCTTACCGCGTTCGTCGAGGGGCACTGTCCTGCAAGCTGACTGCCTTCATAACTTCATGCTCCAAAGTACAGAGAGCAACAATTCAGAAAACCTCTTAAAAGTTGAAAAAACACTCTTCCCTAATGAGAAGTCTTGTGCTGATTTATATATACATCTTTGATTTGAATTTATTTAAATAACTCTGTTACCAAACCCACTTTTCTCAAAACCTAGTTGCTTTGAAGTCTTGAAAAACTCATCTTGTGCATGCATGTCTACAATTCTAAAGATCTTTAAGGTAAATGTAGATTAATGAAGTGTCTTGAGAGTGCTTGCCTGTACATGCACTTAAACTAAATGGGTGATGAGCTGAATGTATGAATGCTTCGTTACAGCCAGACAAAGGTGAGCATAAAGTTTTTAACTGGAGTGAAGAAATCAGGGACTGACTTTCATAGACATCCACATTGTGCTTGCTTGTCTCTTTCCTAAGAGTCTGCCATGCATTTACAGTCTGATCTCATTCTTCTCTAACTGGCACAGATGGGGACACTTGAACTTGGCCCAAATTCCTAGAAAGTTGCTGCACTGACGTTTTGTAAAGGTGGGAGGAGTGGGAATTTTGGATGGCAGAGGGTGCCACAGCAGAGAATGATGGGAGGAAGAAACAGCAATGCTTTCCTTCATTCACTACAGCAGCAGGACTCCAAGTATACAGTGTATCAGTGGGGTAGAATAAATGCTTCTCTCCCCTGCCATCTCAGTACCCTATCAAACATGCTTTTTGAATGATTTTTTTTTTGTTTGTTTATTTTTTAAATCCCCTCCCCTAATGTAAATTAACTCATAATTATAATTCTTAATGATGCTTTTGAACAGGAACATCCTGATAATTGAGTCTTTCCCTCCTCCCTCCCCAGTTCAGATTTGTATGGGAATTTTGGCTACTTTGCAGATATATTGACAAGACCTATGATAAAGATGAATCTGAGGAGGACATGCAGATATTTCCTGTTCTGCTTTTCCCTCTGCCTGCCTACCTGTTTCCTTGTGCTCTTCTGGTGAACCTGGGGGGAAAGGCTCAAATCCCAAGCAATTCTGAATAATAACCATAGAATCACAGAATCACAGAGTGGTTTGGGTTGGAAGGAATCTCCAAAGGTCATCTTGTGCAACCCTCCTGCCATGAGCTGGGACGTCCTCCACTAGATCAGGTTGCTTGGAGCCTTGTCAAGTTTGACCTTGAAGATTCCCAGGAATAGGGCCTCAACTGCCTCCCTGGGCAACCTGTTCCAGTGTTCCACCCCGCTTAAGCTAAAGAAGTTCCTCCTAACATCCAATCTAAATCTCTAATTCCAAACCACTGCCTCTCTTCCTATCACTACAAGCCTTTGTAAACAGTCCCTCTCCAAACTTTTTGTAGGCCTCCTACATTTTGTCTTTATTACTTTAGCATTTTGAAGAATCGCCTCTATAAACTCTCCTGCTCCTTTAGTTATTATTTAACTGGATGTTAACTATTAGACACCAGAATACAATGAATACTTACAGATAACTCTGAAACTGAAGTTCAGGTGATCAAGTGATGACTTGACTCTGCTACCTGTTATTATCTAATGGAACAAGCAGAGATGACTGTATACATATTACTGGCTTCGAGGAGACCTTAGAGTAGCCTTCCAGTATGTGAAGGGGGCCTACAGGAAGGCTGGGGAGGGACTATTGACAAGGTCTTGCAATGACAGGACAAGGGGCAATGGGTTTAAACTGGCAGAGGGGAGATTTAGACTGGATGTTAGGAGGAAGTTCTTTACAGTGAGGGTGGTGAGACACTGGCACAGGTTGCCCAGGGAGGTTGTGGCTGCTCCCTCCCTAGAGGTGTTCAAGGCCAGGTTGGAGGAGGCCTTGAGTGAGCTGTACTAGTGGGAGGTGTCCCTGCCTATGGCAGGGGGTTGGAACTAGATGATCCTTGAGGTCCCTTCCAATCTTACCATTCTATGATTCTATGATTATTACTGTAAATTAAATAGGGGGAAATAACCTGAGCTGTCATATTTAATAAAAGTAATGTTAAAATTTTCCATGTAGAAATGTGATTCTGCCTTTAACAGACCATTCACACTTGCAAACCAGACTGGTAAATCTGTGTATCCACAGATTTTCTGATTGAGTTCGTGCTTCACATGGGGAGCTGGAGATTTTCTGAGCAATATTAAAAATGGATTATTCCTAATTTCAAACAGAGTGTTTAAGAGACCAGTTTATGCCTCTGGAGTTACTTTTAAACATAATTTTTTCCCTTTTCTCTCAAAAAACTAAATATTTGCACCAGGAAAGGTCTGGTAGCTTTCCTTGAAAATGTGTGGCTTCAGCCTAAGTGCCAGGAATGATTAGTGTTCCGTTGGCAAGATTCTGTTTTAGATTGCCAATTGCCATATTGTATCAGACTACAGTTGTCTGTTTACGAGGTACTTGTGTGGTGAGCTTTGGGAAGGAAAGCTGAGCACATCTTTTTGAGGAGCACATCTTCGAGGAGACCTTAGAGTAGCCTTCCAGTATCTGAAGGAGGCCTACAGGAAGGCTGGGGAGGGACTATTGACAAGGTCTTGTAATGACAGGGCAAGGGGCAATGGGTTTGAACTGGCAGAGGGGAGATTTAGACTGGATGTTAGGAGGAAGTTGTTTGCAGTGAAGGTGGTGAGACACTGGCACAGGTTGCCCAGGGAGGTTGTGGCTGCTCCCTCCCTGGAGGTGTTCAAGGCCAGGCTGGAGGAGGCCTTGAGTAACCTGTACTAGTGGGAGGTGTCCCTGCCTATGGGAGGGGGTTGGAACTAGATGATCCTTGAGGTCCCTTCCAACCTTACCATTCTATGATTCTATGATCTTTTGTTCAAGATAGCATTAGTTGAATACAAGTGGGAGGTGTCCCTGCCTATGGCAGGGGGTTGGAACTAGATGATCTTTGAGGTCCCTTCCAACCTTACCATTCTATGATTCTATGAATATGTGGAACATCTCTGTGTGTGTGTGTGTGTATGTTTAAAATCACACTCTAGGCTGAATCATTGCTTTTCAGTTGAACTTCAATATTTTTTGCATTCTCTTTTTTTTTTTTTTTTTTTTTTTTTTTTTTTTAAACAAACCCCTTCGGTTTATCAGTTATTTAGTTCCACTGTTCCAGTAAAAAAAAATCAGATATTGTGAAATTTATTTTTTTTTTTTAACCAGATGAAACTGCATGAGAGGTTGAAGCAGGAAAGGGAATTATTGCTGATGAGTGATTAGATATATATGTTGGTTTTCAGTATCTAGCAAGAAAAGTGGCAGGTGTGTAGGCTGCAAACCTGGTATCTATCTAATGCAGGCTGTTGGAGTTGTTATCATAGAATCATAGAATCATAGAATGGTAAGGTTGGAAGAGACCTCAAGGATCATCCAGTTCCAACCCCCTGCCATAGGCAGGGACACCTCCCACTAGTACAGG
>VWZE01014191.1:5651-24133 GCA_013396675.1 Eubucco bourcierii
TCTGATGGGTGCCTGTGAGGGATCTGATGGGTGCCTGTGAGGGATCTGATGTGTGCCTGTGAGGTTCTGCTGGGTGCCTGTGAGGGATCTGCTGGGTGCCTGTGAGGTTCTGCTGGGTGCCTGTGACACAGCTAATATGTGCATTGCCTTTTGGATTGCTGTGTTTTGGTGTATAAAACACCAGGTTGGGTCACAGTCGGATTGCACTGGGTTGGAAGGGACCCCCAAAGGTCATCTTGTCCACCCCCACTGCAGTCAGCAGGGACACCTCCACCTAGCTGTATGTGAGCAGGCAGCATAATCCAGCTGGTTGGGTTCCAGCCTCCTATTTACATGGAATTCTAACTAACTTTCTCTCTCTCTGTCTCCCTCCCCTGTGTAGGGATTGAATGGCAATGGAAGTACTCCTGGATCAGCAGGTTTTAGCCTTACAAAGCAGCTGCTGTGCCCAAGAATCACCCGTGTCTGTCTCAGGGACTTGGTATTCTGCATGGAACAAGAGCGGGAGATGAAACAGTCTCTGACCTTGTACCGTGCCCTGCTCAAGTGAGCCGAGGTCGATGCTGCTCCTCGCTCCCTACTGCCAAAGAAAACACTGAAGCATTGTTGCACTGTCTTGAAATTCCCCTTTCTGGAGACTGATCAGTTGTAAGGAGAACTCTTGTTTACAGATCAGCATTTTTATGAAGTCCCTCACTTAGCACCTGCAGGGGTTTTAGTAATCCTTGGCTTAAACCAGTCAGAACAGTGAGCTGCACAGACTGGCACCTGACTGCTTGCTTGCATTGAACTGCCTTGATCCCTGTCCCTAGCTCATGTATGTTGCTTGTTGTACTCCAGAGTCTGCAACAGCTCTTCTCCATGTAGTGCCTTCTAATCCAACCCTACTTAAGGGAAGAAAATAACACTTTCAAGGCACTTCACAGCATGGCAACTGTATTTAATCATGAGCCAGCAGTCAACATGCTAATGGATATCCTGACTCAGCACCTCCTCATGTTCTCTGAGTTGGGAATTGCTACTGGATGCTCATTTGTGGAGAGCAGAGTAGCAAGCTTAAAAGGAGGGAAGCTTTCTCCTCCCCACTTGGCCTGAGCTGCCCTCCTCCCTTCCTCTGGGAAAGTGAACCAGTTGGTGATTGTTGTGATTGAGGTACCTCAAGTGGTGTGGTTCAGGCATACTTCAGTGTTCAGGGACAGTCTGGACTTACTAAAGTGGAATATCAGGAGAGGGACAGTCTGGACTTACTAAAGTGGAATATCAGGAGAGGGACAGTCTGGACTTACTAAAGTGGAATACCAGGAGAGGGACAGTCTGGACTTACTAAAGTGGAACATCAGGAGAGGGACAGTCTGGACTTACTAAAGTGGAATATCAGGAGAGGAAAAGCCTAAAAATGAAGGGTGAACAGAAGGGACAGTTAATCCTTCTGTAGATATTAAAACCAGCATTGAACTCGAGCAGAGATGTAGAAAGAAATTAACAAAAGCAATTTGCTGACTGTAAAAGGGGGAGACTTGAAATGCACTGGAACTTTGCAGCTGGAGGCTGAAGGGGAAAAGCAGTGTTTGCAAAGCATGGGATTCCCTGCTTTGTTCCCCATCCCTTCATGGGATCTAACAAGGGTACTTCCCAGATAGTATTTAGACAGTTGCCTGGTTTCCATGCAGTGAGGAGGAGGACTCTGCTAGAATAAGTCAAAGACTTTTCTCCTTGCTGGTCAAGACCACCGTGTGGTGGAAAGAAAAGCCTCAAGATCACTTGCCCACAGCCTCCAAACATTTCTTTTTTTCTCTTCCATGACACTGCATGGCTGTTTGCTAGGACTGGTGGGAAAAGCCACTGGACTGTTTTGAAAGGCTTCCTGTTGAAACTTTGTCCATGCTACTTCAAACACCTGCAGGCACCAGTCCAGAGTACCCTCCTCAGATAGAACCACTGCAGATGGTTACCAAAGTCACTGAGGTTTGAATTGGTTATGGTTTGGTTGGGTTTTTTGTTGTTGTTGTTGTTGTTGTTGTTGAAGCAGCAGTAAAAAAAAAAAAAATCTACTTCTTGACTGCTGTAAATTAATATATATGTATAGAGCAGACACAAATATATATATATATAAAAAAGCAAAGGAGTGCTTTGACTAAGCTCTAGTGAGCAAGATAAAGATGGCATCAGGCAACATGGTTTTGTATAACGAAATGCTCAGCTTTACTTTTTCTGTAAAGTGCAGCATTTCCCCTGTTTCTCTACTGTATCTTCTTGACCCAGATGTTGAAAACAGTTATTTTAAATACTGCATTAAAACAATTATTTTATTAAAAATCATAAATCAAGGACTCTGTTTCCTAACGTGAGACACGCGGCGGCCGAAACTGTCCTCGACAGGGCTGGGGGCAAGCCCCAGTGCTGTGCCCTTCACAGGCACTGGCACCCTTCTGCCTCCCTCCCCCCACCTCCATGAGGTATTCACCATCAACATCTCTGTTTGAAGGATTTTAAACAAAATGAGGGGACAGAGAAAAGGAGGTGGTTTGCAATGTGCCCAGGTGGCAAAGAAAGCCGAAGGCATCCTGGCTTGTCTAAGAAATGCTGTGTCCAGCAGGAGCAGGGAGGGGATTGTCTCCTTGGACTCAGCTCTGGTGAGGCCACACCTCAAGTGTTGTGTTCAGTACAAGAGGTGCTGGAGCCAGTGCAGAGGAGGGCAGCAAGGCTGGGGAAGGGCCTGGAGAATAAATCTGATGAAGAGTGACTGAAGGAGCTGGGGAGGGTTAGCGTGAAACAGAGGAGGCTGAAGGCAGAGCTCATCACTGTCTGCAGCTACCTGAAGGGACATTGTGGAGAGGTTGGTGCTGGGCTCTGCTCACATCATTAGTGATACAACAAGGGGGAATGGCCTCAAGCTGACACTGGGCAGGTTTAGACTGGATATTAGGAAATATTTTTTTTCCCAGCAGGAGTGGTCAGGGATCAGAATGAGCTGCCCAGGGAGGTGGTGGAGTCCCCAACCCTGGATGTGTTTAAAAGTCATTTGGATGTGGTGTTTGAGGCTATGGTTTAGAGTGCATCTTGTAGAGTAGGGACATGGGTTGGGCTTGGTGATCCTGAGGGGCTTTGCCAACCTGAAGGTTTCTGTGGTTCTGTGAACCCCCCATCCCTGGAGGTGCTTAGAAGACAAAGTGAGGCTCAGTGACATGGTTTATGGGATCAGAATGGTAAGGGATTGGAAAGGAACCCCTGGAGATCATCCAGACCAACTTCCCCACCAGAGCAGGTTCACCCAGAGCAGGCTGCACAGGTTTTGAAAATCTCCAGAGATGGAGACTCCACAGCCTCTCTTGGCAGCCTGCTCCCAGTTCTCCATCACCCTTAAATTAAAGAAGTTCCTCCTCATGTTTAGATGGAGCTGCCTATGTTCAAGTTTGTGCTCATCACTTTCTTGTCCTGTTGCTGGGCACCACTGAAGAAAGCCTGGCCCCATCCTCCTGACACCTACCCATGGAGTGTTTGTAAACATTTATGAGATCCTCCTCACTCTTCAATAAAAGTCCCAAGTCTCTCAGTCTTTCCTCATCACAGAGCTGTTTCAGTCCCCTCAGCATCTTTGTAGCTCTTTGCTGTACCCTGACAAACTGTTCCCTGTCCTGGAACCAGGGAGCCCAGAACTGGCCACAATACTCCAGGTGAGGCCTCACCAGGGCACAGTAGAGGGAGAGGAGAAGCTCCTTCAACCTCCTGGCCACACTCTTTTTGAGCACCAGCCTTGGCAGAGTTGGAGAATGGTTGCAGTTGATGATCTCTATCAGTGCCATGGACAGAGGAATCAGTGCACCCTCAGCAAGCCTGCAGATGGCACCAAGCTGTGTGGCACAGTCGACTTGCTAGAGGGCAGGGATCCACCCAGAGGGACCTGCACAGGCTGCAGAGCTGTGCCCAAGCCAACCTCAGGACACTGAACAAGACCAAGTGTAAGGTCCTGCAGCTGGGCAGGCACAATGCCAAGCACAGCTCCAGGCTGGGTGGTGAATGGTTGAGAGCAGCCCTGAGGAACAGAAACTGGGGGTCTGGGGTGAGGAAAAGCTCAACCTGAGGCTGCAGTGTGAGTGCAGCCCAGACAGCAACTGTGTGCTGGGCTGCAGCCAGAGCAGTGTGGGCAGCAGGGCAAGGGAGGGGATTGTGCCCCTTGGCTCTGCTCTCCTCAGAGCCCACCTGCAGTCCTGGATGCAGTTCTGGAGCCCCCAGCACGGGAAGGACATGGAAGTGTTGGAGCCAGTCCAGAGGAGGCCACCAAGATGCTGAGAGGGCNATGTTAGGAGGAAGTTGTTTGCAGTGAGGGTGGTGAGACACTGGCACAGGTTGCCCAGGGAGGTTGTGGCTGCTCCCTCCCTGGAGGGGTTCAAGGCCAGGTTGGGTGAGGCCTTAAGTGAGCTGTGCTAGTGGGAAGTGTCTCTGCCTATGGCAGGGAGTTGGAACTGGCTGATCCTTGAGGTCCCTTCCAACCTTCCCATTCTATGATTCTATGACTCTATGATCTTAAAGGTCTTTTCCAATCAAAAGCACTCTGTGATTACTTGGCTTGGGAATAGGCAGGAAAAAAAACCCCAACTTCTCATTTGTCTGATTTCCCCCAGTCAGTCAGCACAGAGTTCTGCACCAGGTTTGGTTTGGACTTAGTTTGGTTTTGTGACAGCTGGGCAGAGGTGAGGCCTCTGCACGTGTCCTGGGAAGTACTGACACAGGAACCATCTCAGGCTTCAGCAATGTGCAGTGGAAGCATTGTCCTATATTATTTTTAAAGCCACTCACACACAGTTAAGTGCAGGCTGGAGAACAAAGAGGAGCACCTGCACACTGCCTCTGTCCTCTTTAAAGCACCCTGGTGCTGATGAAAGGTACTGAGACAGCTCCTGACCTGATAAACACAAAGTGTGACAACGGCTCAAGCATTCTTGTGGCCTGCCAGCAGCACAGGCTTCAGGCTTCCACTGCTCCTCCCTGTGTGCCACTTCTCCTCCCACACACAAAGCACAGCCCCAGCCTTGTGTCCCGTGAGGAGGGGCAGACTTTTTCACAAGGGTTCTCAGGAGGTCTTTGGGGCTAATTTTAGACAGGAACAGAGGAGGCTTTGGTGCAAGGGATAAAAACACTCTTCTTCCACCCAAGGGTTCAGCCTGGCTCTCCTTCAAGCTCAGCTTTGCTCCTGAGAAGAGAAAATGCCTTCTAAAGTAGCATTTCATAGAATCAAAGCAGTCCCACGGCAGGGACATTAAAGATCATGCAGTTCCACCCCCCTGCCGTGGGCAGGGACACCTCCTGTTAGCCCAGCTTGCTCAACTCCCAGCCAGCCTGCCTTTCAACACTTCCACCCTTGCAGCCTCCACAACTTCTCTGGGCAACCTGTTCCAGTGCCTCACCACCCTCATGGAGAACTGCTTCTTAATGGCTCACCTAAATCCAGTTTCTTCCAGTCTGAAGCCATCACCTCGTGTCTTGTCACTCCACACCTTTCTGAAAAGTCCTTTACCAGGTCTCTCAGAAGCCTCCTTCACATACTGGAAGTCTTTGTAAAACATTCTCTGAAGACACTTAGGCTTCAGGAGTTAAAGGAGGTGACCAGGGGCTCACTTCCCTCCCTTTCCCCAGCCTTGCTGCCCTTAGGAGAGTCCTAAACTTCAGTCATAAGATGATAAGGACCGACCCTGCCATCATGCTCACATTCTTGTAGTCCTTGGCACACTCACCTGGTGGGAACCTCGCAGCACCGATGCTGCAAGGGGTCTGAAGCTTGCTGGTTGCAGTCCAGATGGCCTTGCTAGCCCAGGGGCTGTCCCTGATGTGCTGAGTGCCTGGGTAGCCATCCCTGCCACTTAAGTGTGGCAATATACACTGTTCTTGACTATTCAGCCTCTGGCCAAGGCAGTGTTTGGTTTGTTGCTGCTGGTTCTTGACTGCCACTGCCTCAGCAGCATGGCACTGCAGGCTCTGTGTGTTACCTGGTGACAGAAGGGACCCTGCATGGCACTGCAGGTTCTGTGTGTTACCTGCTGACAAAAGGGACCCTGCATGGCACTGCAGGCTCTGTGTGTTACCTGCTGACAGAAGGGACCCTGCATGGCACTGCAGGCTCTGTGTGTTACCTGCTGACAGAAGGGACCCTGCATGGCACTGCAGGCTCTGTGTGTTACCTGCTGACAGAAGGGACCCTGCTCTCTTTCTCCTCCAGCTGCTGCTCTTCCTTTTGATTGCCATTTCTGAGTCTTAACTCCTGAAGCCAGCACTTGCTGCCTTTCACCCCAGCCTTCTTCTCCTGCCCTTGGGGCAGGTGATAGCTGTGGTGCTCTAAGCCCTGCAGCTCTCTTCAAGGTTTAATGAGGAAGGTAGCAGGAGCCTGCAGGACCTTGCTAGATGTTTCCTCATAGCCACTGCACTCTCTTGGACACTGACACAAGTAGCTTAAGGCTACTGTTTGCATCCAGTTGTTCCAGGCCCACTCTCCTGTAGGCACCTGTGTCCTGCCATGTGAGTGCACTGTGTGCAGCCAAAGGGCTGTCAGCTCTTCTCAAGGCTCACCTCTTTGCTTTCCTCTTCATTGCTAATCACCAGGCTGAAGAAGGGAAGAGTAAAGCAAACGAGCATGTCCTGGAGGAGCAGATAGTCCAAGTGCAGGCCTTGGTGAAATGGGCTTGCTCTCAGCAACTTTTCAAATGAGCTCTGCTGTGTTTCTGAGGCCATGATGTAGGTGTTGTTATCCTGAGTGCTCTGGTCAGAGCCTGCAGCTCTGGAGGTAGCTGTAGTTCCTAGGGAAGCCTTCACTCCTTTGATCAGTGCAAAACTGAGTGCCAAGACTGAAGAATGCAGCACACTGGACCTCTCTGTTGTGCTGCTTGGCTCTTTACCACCTGTCAGTGGCTTGTCCAGCCCTGCTCTTGGTAGAAAGGCTGCCTGTATGCTGCCCAGGGTCAGTCCTGCACTCGGTGCAAGCCTTTGGCAGGCCAGACAAGGAACCCTTTTGGCTTTGTAGCACTTTGAAGGAGTGAAAAAGAACTTTGTCTTCTCTTTCCAGATACATCAGTCCTTGTTCCTTTCCTGGTCACCTCTTCCCTGCTCTCTGTAGCTACTTTGGTGTGTTGGCTGCTAACTTTGCTGCTCAGTCTGCCTCGGGGATGCCACAGTTCACAGGTTGCCTCCAGACAGCCTGCTTTGGAAAGGGGTTTTGCTGTGAAGGACAGAGGAAGAAGAGCTCCATCCTGGACTTGGAAGTTGAAAAGCTGTTCTGGAGTGGAAGGAGGTGGTGGTGCAGGTCAGCTTATGTCAACCCTGAGGCTTCCCCTTTCTGTGCAGGGAGCAGATCCTTGCAGGAAGTTTGTGTTTTGTGGTGGCCAAGAATCCTACCCCAGTAAGTGCTACTTGGATCAAGAGTTTGCTAGAAGGTCCTTGCAGCACTAGATACATCCCACCCCCCAAGGGACGCTTCCCTGGCAAAGCCACCTGAAGTCAGAACAACCCCAGGGAGCAGTATGGTTTGGGGACTGAGCTGTTGGAAGGCAGTGAAGGGGAAAAGGATTTGGGGGTCCCAGTGGATGGAAGGGTGCCCATGAGCCAGCAATGTGCTCTGGTGCCCAGGAGGGGCAATGCCANCAGAGCCACAGAGATGCCGAAGGGAATGGAACAGCTCTGGTAGGAGGAGAGCCTGAGGGAGCTGGGGTTGGGAGCTTGGAGAGGAGAGGACTGAGAGGTGACCTCAGCAATGGTTATAAAGATGTGCAGGTGAGTGGCAGGAGGCTGGAGCCAGCTCTGCTGGGTGATGCCAGAGACAATGGTGGAAGCTGAGGCATAGGAAGTTTCATTTAAATAGGAGGAATTTTTTCCGTGTGAGGGTGTCAGAGCCATGGAACAGGCTGCCCAGGGGAGTTGTGGAGTCTCCCTCTCTGGAGATATTCCAAACCTGCCTGGATGTGTTCCTGTGTGACCTGCTCTAGGTGACCCTGCTCTGGCAGGGGGTTGGACTGGATGAGCTTTCTGGGTCCCTTCCAGCCCCTGACATTCTGTGAGTCTGTGATTCTATGATTCCTGCTGGACACCACATCAGAGACCATTATCCATTGTTTTCCCCAAGCCCCATCTCACAGTCCCACAGCTCTTCCAGCTCTTCAGTCTCTGTCTCAGAAGGAGGGAAGGGAATAGAGCCATGGCTCATGTGGTTCAGGTGGACACTGAGTGATACCAAGACCTGCACTGAGGCCCCAGGGGGTGACCAGTATATGTTTCTCCATCAGTGGTCACTGAAGAACTACCTCCCCTGGGGCTGTGCCCTGCTGGGAGGGAGCAAAAACCAGGTCTTAGGTACTGATAAAGCAAAAAAAGTCACCTCCATCTCAGCAGCTGGGCCTGCTCCTCCTCCCCAGGCTTTCCCTGAAGAACTGTGGTTATCAGTTTCTCTCTCTACCAAACCACTGGGAATACTGTTTGAAATCTGTCTGGGATGGGAAGTGATCTGGCAGATCATCCCTCTCTGTCTTAGAGAGGTAATTCATGGGTACATGAAGCTCCCCAAGCTTCTTGAGGTATTTGCACTTCCACTTTGAAGTGCTCAGCATGACAGGGTTTGTTATTTACAGCTATTTGAAGGTGCTGCTTCTTTCTGTCCTGGGAAGCTGGGAGGGAGGAGGGGAGGAATTTTTCTTCCAATCAATTATTTGTAACTGTCCCTGCACTCTGTGTGCATACAGGTGGCAAAGGAACTGGAGCAGGGGAGACTGAGCATTAGGAAGAAGTTTTTCACCATGAGAGTGGTGGAACACTGGAACAGGTTGACCAGGGTGGTGGTGGAGGCTCCACCCCTGGAGACATTCAGGGTCCAACTTTATAGGGCTCTGAGGAACCTGATCTAGGTGGAGGTGTCCCTGCTGACTGCAGGGTGTTGGACAAAATTACTTTGGAGAGTCCCTTCCAACCCAATGCTGTCTGTGACTCTAACCAGCAGCTGCAGCCCAGTGCAGCAGTCCAGCCACTGCAGGATCTGGGACAGGACAGTGCTGTCCACACAAGTTAGTGGCCTGACACTGAAAGAAGAGGCTGGAATGAGCAGAAGATTCACAGATTGCATCNAACAAAATATACACGGATGGGATCGGGTTGGAGGCCAGCCACTAAGTCACCTTGTCCAACCTCTCTGCACTCAGCAGGGACACCTCCAACTAGAGCAGGCTGCCCAAGATCAATTCTGATGTTGGATGTCTCCAGGGATGGGGCTTCAACCACCTCCCTGGGCAACCTGTTGCAGGATTTCACCACCCTTATTGTTCAGAACTTCCTCCTGATGCCCAGCCTAAATCTGCCCTGCTCTAGTTTCAAACCTTTGCCCCTTGTCCTATCACTCTAAACCCTTTAAAGAGTCCCTCCCCAGCCTCCCTGTAGGTTCCCTTCAGATACTGAAATGCAGCTCTAAGGTTTGCCTGCAGCCTTTTCCAGGCTGTACAGCCCCAGCTCTCCCAGCCTGCCTTCACAGGAGAGGCGCTCCAGCCCTCTGATCATCCTTGTGGCCTCCTCTGGGCTCTCTATTGGTATCAGATGTGTAGACATAGCACAGGCTGAGCACAGAGTCATAGAATTGTCAGGACTGGAAGGGACTTCAAGGAGCACCCAGCTGCACCTCCCCTGCCATGGGCAGGGACACCTCACACTAGAGCAGGTTGCTCAGAGCCACATCCAGCCTGGCCTTAAACACCTCCAGGGATGAGGCTTCCACCACCTCCCTGGGCAACCCGTTCCAGTCTCTCACCACCCTCATGGGGAAGAACTTCCTAACATCCAGTCTGAATCTACCCACTTCTAGTTTTGCTCCATGCCCCTTAGTCTTACCACTACCTGACAGCCTAAAAAGCCCCTCCCAGTTCTCCTGTAGCCCCCTTCAGATACTGAAAGGCCACAATAAGGTCCCCTCAGAGCCTTCTCCTCTCCAGACTGAACATCCTGGATCTGAAGCGGTTCCGCTCTGCTGATGTGGATAAACCACGGATGGAGGCTAACAGCCCATGTGAGGATCAGCCTGGCTTCCAGCTGCCATGGGAATCAGAGCTGTGCTGCCTCTTGCTGGGGCCAGGGCTGTAATTTTCTGCAGCCTGCCTTCCCCCAGCTGATTCATTAGCCCTTTGCAGCAGGGCTGGCGGGCGGTGCGAACGCAGGCAGGCTTCATCTCACACGGCTCTCACAGGCTGTGCTGGGTCTAATTTGAAAGCTTTCACCTTCCTTTATTACAGGGGAAAAAAAAAATAAATTGAAAGTGACCCAAACTTCAAGTACAGAGGGCAAATACTAAAAGTGAGGTTGGTTTTGCCTTTGAAATTCCTCACTTCTTAGAGACTGGTGGTGAGTGCTGATGCCCCAGAGCTGGGGAGGATGGCTCCAGAAAGAGATCCCCTCAGAGCAGTCTGCTGGGGATGCTCAACCAGAACTCAGGGGTTGGAGTTTGGTTGTTTGTGGGGTTTTTTTTCTTTTTTTCTTTTCTTTTTTTCTTTTCTTTTTTTTTTTCCCATGCTGTAAAGAAGAACCTGTGGGAAGGTTCTGCCTCTGTCCTTACACAAAACCAGGATATCCAGTAATTAGTGAGAGATACCTCTAGGGCAAGCTCAGATTTTGCAACACTTCCCAAGGCAGGGAAGATGCCCTGGGCTAGGGCAGTCTTGGGAAGAGAGTGAGTCAAGAGGGTTGGATAGTTTGGCTTGCTTTTTTTTTTTTTTTTTTTTTTTTTTTTTTTTTCCTTTGCCTCTTTTCTCTCTCTCTCCAATATTGATCAAGTCAAAACTCAAGAAAGCTTCCCAGAGGCCCAACTCTGCCATCCTCCCTGTAACCCGGTTGAGGCTCCCTGAGCCAGCCTGCTGCCCTCTCAGGCTTTTTCTCTGTGCGAGGTGAAACTTTGCGCAGCGCTGAGCCGTAGCTGAGCTCTTGGGGCTGGCTGGGGGTGGGGAAGCGAAGCTCCGAGCTCACCCCGGGGGCGGAATCCACCAGGGCACAAAGCTGGGAGGTGGCAGCCCTGCCCTAGCAGGCTGCTGCCGCTTGAGGTGGCTTTTTCTTCCCAGAAACAGGTTTCTACTCCATGGATTTAAAACCCCAAAGAGATGTCTCTTGCCTTGGTGGGTGTGTGTGTGTGTGTGCTTTGGCGCTCGGGAGCCGAAGCAGGACAGCGCTGGGGCAGGGTGGGTGGCACAGGGGCAATGGCAGTGAGTCGCCTGTGCCTGCTGCGTGGGGCCCCGGTGCTGGGAAGGGCGGTGAGGCTGTGCTGCTGGAGACAGCCTTGAGCAAGCGCTTGCTTGGCCGAGAGCCCGCAGGAGCCAGCAGCGCCCCGAGGCCCCCGGGCGTGCCCAGCCCGGCCCAGCCTGCCGGGCCGCGGAGCCGCCGCAGCGCTGCCCTGCCCCGGCCGGGCTGGGGGCACAGCTCTCGGCCAGGGTTGCGCTCCTGGGGAGGGGTGGGGAGGTCTGCCTGCGGGGCCTTGGGGCGCTCGCTGGGTTGGCCAACCCCCCTGGTGCTCCGTGTTCACAGCAGCCTGCGCTCGGTCGTGCCCCCGTGCCTAGGAGGGCTCCCCGGCAGGGCAGCTGCGCCGCGGGCCGGGGGGTAGAGCTGCCGGCGCTGGGCTGGAGCACAGCCGCTCCTTGCCGCTTCCAGCCAGCCCCCCGGGCACGGCTGGCGGAGTTGTGGGCGCAGTGCCCCCGCTCTTCGCTCCCCACCCTGCCCTTCAGCCCCTCCGCCGGGTTTCTGTACTGCCGGATCCCCGCTCCCGCCCCAGCTACCCTGCTTTTGCGTTCGCCCCCATGCCCCTGCCCTGCAGCACGGACACACCGCGGCACAGCCTGCCCTCGCTGCCGGCCCTGGCTGCTTGGGAATGATTGGTGAAGTGAGCTGTTTGCTTTGTCCACTTTAACTCCTGTGCTGAAGTGAAACCCCAGGCTCTGCTCACTGCTGCCTGGGATAGGACAAGGAGCAATGGATGGAAGCTGCAGCACAGGAGGTTCCAGCTCAACACAAGGGGCAACTTCTTGACTGGAAGGGTCCCAGAGCCCTGGCACAGGCTGCCCAGAGAGGTTGGGGAGTCTCCTTCTCTGGAGCCTTTCAAGGCCTGTCTGGATGTGTTCTTGTGTGCCCTGAGCTGGATTGTCTGGTCCTGCTCTGGCAGGGAGGTTGGACTCGATCACCCCTTTGGGTCCCTTCCAGCCTCTGACACCCTGTGAGCCTGTGAAATCCTCATGGCCAAGCAACATCCACACCAGCTGCTACCACCATCACCTTGCACAGCTTGGTGGACACTTCAGCTCTTCCCTTCTGCTTGCCTTCCTCTTCAGCTTCAATGGGTGCCCTGGCTCTCCTGCCCACCCCTCAAATAACCTGTTTCCCCTGGAGGGCTACCATCCCTTTCCCGTCTTGCTCAGACCTTCCATAGGAGACACAAACAGCACAGAAGCTCCTGAGCTGCCACTTTTCCAGGCTAATGGCTCACAGCTCTTGATGGGAAACCTGTTGCCCTCTGCAGAGGCAGAACTTGTGAGCACCTGGAGCCCCTCTGGGCATGCTGAGACCTGAAATCAAGGTCAGCAGGGCTAACATTGGGGCTCGGTTACTTTCTCTTCTCATGACCTTTGTTAATGACTTGGCAGTATCCATTCTGTTGCTCTCTCTCCAGCTCCCGAATTTTGAATGTAACTTCTAGAGAGCCTTGAGAAGTGCTGGCTGCAAAGGTCATCTCCAGCTTCCTCAGGTGTTTGAGACATGCATTGCCCACCGGGGCAGGGCAGCCTTCCCTCACCCCTCTGTGTGCTCCTGCAGCAGGCAGGAGGCAGACTGGCCCAGGCTGTTAAGCTGTTCCCTTTTCGTGTACCTCCTCCAGACTGAGCTTTGCTGCCATGCCAATAAAAACTTGCCCTTGTTAGGTTTCCACCTTGTTAGGTATCACCTCTCAGCAGCTAAAGGCCTGCACTGGGAATTTCCCTCCATCTACTCTGGTGGTGCCCCATTGCAATGTGCCATCCTCTGGGCATCTCCTTGGCATGTTGCAGCTTGGGGCGGTGGAGTCCCAGGGTAGCAGGGGCTATTTATACCTCCCTAACATTCACCACAACAAAATCCTTTCCTGAAATGAGCCTCAAGTCCCAAACACACTAACAAGGTCACATCCTGTAGCACCTCCCATGCCTGGCCCTGTGTGCTCAGAGCATGTTGGCACCCTGCAAACCCTCGCAGCAGGGCTCCCTTTTGCTCCCTAACTGCTTGCTCTGCCTTCCAGTGGGCAGGGATCCCTCGCAGGGAATGGAAAATAGACTCCACTCCCATGGGTGTGGGGTTTTGCCTTCTGCCATGCCAGCAGCAGGCTGTCTATGGGAACACGGATGGTGCCCAGCACAAGCTCCAGGTAATTAATGGTGTTTCTTTGAGCTCAGGTAGCATTTATGCCCTTGATCGGTATCACTGGTGATAAAGATACATTCCCTGCCACATCTGGATGAGAGTTAGAACCAGGATAGTTTGCTCCTTGCCTGAATATAGACCCAAACTGCTCACACTTGCTCTCCGCAAACTAAACCATCCTCTTCTCATGACCCCAGGAAAAGCCCTTACATACTCTCCTCTGGGCTTGTGTGCCTTGGTGCACCCCAGACCTCCCTCTCCAGAGCAGCTGATGGGACCAGAAGCTCAGCTTTGACACAGAAAAGTCCACCACACTGGTGACACAGAAAAGTCCACCACAGTGGTCCAAGGCTTGTCTACTACCACCCCCATAGTGGCTGCAGTGGGGCACACATCATTTTCCATCCCACCTCCCCCCATAGTGGCTGCAGTGGGGCACACATCATTTTCCATCCCACCTCCCCCCATAGTGGCTGCAGTGGGGCACACATCATTTTCCATCCCACCTCCCCCCATAGTGGCTGCAGTGGGGCACACATCATTTTCCTGCTGCTCCGTGGGGAGCAAAGTCCTCTCCCAATCTGTCCTGCCCTAAGGCAAAGCAAGAGGAGGAGAGGAGCTGCTCCAACCCGCCGTGGTTATTTTGGACTCTAGAAGTTGTGGGGGGATTTTTTTTGCCTTGCTGTTATTTAGCGAGCAGCTTCTCTGTGAGTTTAATCAGTTGAGGAGCCATGGGGAGCAACTCCCCTCACCCCCCGAGCAGTTTATTTCATGTACACAAGAGCGAAAAGGGGGAAAAAGCGAGAACACCTCTGGGGGAAATACAGGGTTGGGAAATGACTGTAAGTGCAAGCAGAGGATTGCCAAACCCACATGTTCAAAAAAATAAAAAGCATGAATCAGATCTGCAGGAATCACAAGACTGGTGGTCTGAATTTCAGCTGGGGAATCTGGGCAGTGACTGAAGGGTATTTCCCTGCCTGTTTGCAGTGCTCTGGGGGAAGCCGCATGCCTGCTGAAGGAGAAAGTGCTGACAGGCTGCAGCCCAGGCTTACACGGGCTCAGAGCAGCTCATCCTCTGTAGTAGGGGTTGGAAGGGACCTCTGGAGATCATCTAGTCCAAGCTCTTAACCAAAGCAGGCTCACCTAGAGAAGGTCATGCAGGAATGCACCCAGGTGGGTTTTGAATGGCTCTAGAGATGGAGGCTCCACCACCGCTCTGGGCAGCCTGCTCTAGGGCTCCCTTAAATTAAAGAAGTTCCTCCTTATGTTTAGATGGAGCTCCCTGTGTTCAAGTTTGTGCCTCTTACCTCTTGTCCTGTTGCTGGGCACCACTGAAAAGCCTGGCCCCATCCTCCTGATACCCACTCTCGAAGTATTCATGAGCAGTCTTTTCTTCTCCAGGCTAAAAAGCCTCAATTCTCTCAGTCTTTCCTCATCACAGAGCTGTTCCAGTCCCCTCAGCATCTCTGTAATCCTTTGCTGTACCCTCTCCAGCAGTTCCCTGTCCTTGAATCGAGAGCCCAGAACTGGACACAATACTCCAGATGTAGCCTCACCAGGGCAGAGCAGAGGTAGAGAACCTCCCTCAACCTGCTGGCCACACTGTTCTTGAAGCACCCCAGGATGCCATCGGCCTTCTTGGCCACAAGGGCACATTGCTGGTTCATGGTCATTCTCCCCATGCCAGAGACAGTCTTCTCTCCCTCCCAGTGTCCTAAGCTTGCCTCATGGAAGTGCTGTCCCCAACAGCACTGCTGCTCCCTCACACCCCAGCTGCACTGCCTGGAAGGATGCCCAAGCCCCAGTGCCCATCTCACCACCCTGGGGCACAACAGCCACTTGCAGCAGGGGCTGTCACCTCCCAATGGATAGGTGGTGAGGGAGCAGCAGCTCTGTTTTGTCCTGCAGACTTTAACAAGAGGGAACCACCACTTTGAATAGCTCAAAGATGTGCATAACCTGGGCCATCAAACCAAAGCAGCACTGCCCAAGGCAGGGAGAGTTGCCCATGATGCCTGTTTTAGAGGGACATAAATTGCTTTCCACACTACTCAGAAGCTCTCTATAGCATAGAGCTCAAGATATTTTGTCTGGAGGCTTCCCAAAACCTGGGAAGGAGAGTGCCATGGCCACTTTCCTCAGTGCTAGACTAAGTTGCCCAGTTTGTTGGTGCCTGAGCCCCCAGGCAGAGCACAGCCCTCACCCACACCTCCAAATATGGCTGTGCTGGCAGGAGAGGGAAGCTTCCTCTGTCTTCTGCTTCTCTTGAGGGCCTCTAGATCTATAGCTGATCTAAACTGCCGTTGCCCAACCAAGCCTTGCAGAGTCAGCTTTGCTACAAGTCCTTTCTTGCTTATCCCTCTGGAGTCCCTCAGCCACTGGTAGCACCACGGTGTTGGCCCTTGCAAGCTCTTTGGTCGTGGTGCAGCTGCTCAGCTGTAGCTGTCCAGACTGGAGGAGCAGCAGGATGAGCTCCATGAGAGGGGACTCGCAGGGTTGATTGTCTGTGGACACCACGAGATGGCCTTCCCAAGGCCAAGGGCATTAGTGTTGCCTCCCTGCACTGGACCAACGCTTCTGCTTCAGCAAAGCCACTCCCATCCTCGGGTGCTGCAGGAGCACATCCATCAAGACTGGTGGTGAAACGTGGGGAAGTCCCAGGCTGCCTGACTCTTCCTGAGCTCCTGTCAGGCAGGCAAATGACCTGGTGCAGGGAGAGGATCCAGGAGACAGAGGGAATTGAAGAGCAACCAGAGAGGCGCAGTTGTCCCAGAGCCGCTGAGGCTGAAGTTGGCAGTGCACCTGCTTGGCTGAGGGGTGGAGCAGGCAGGAAAACCTCACAGCCTGTCTCCTTCAAAGCCTGGCATGGTGTTTTGCTCCCAAGCACTGGCACCACCCGCCCATGGCAGAGGAATGCAGGTGACTTCCAAGCCGCCGGGCAGGGACAGCAACCAGCGGGCGGCGAAACCACTGCTGGTGTCTAACAGCTCTTGCAACGGTAGCTGCTGAGCAGCAGCTGGCTGGCTTCCAGGGCAGGAGTGACTCACGGCTGGTTGATGGTTACCTGTGAGCCACCAAGCCCAGCTCCAGGCTCTCTGGGGCTGGCTGCAGCAATGTCTGCTTCCTCAGCTGGGAGAAAGGCAGAAGGCTTCCTATTGATGAGCATCAATTATTTCATTCTCACCTCAGGTTGGAGGTAATTCCAGTGGCACCACACACTTCCTCCTGCTGTGTAAGAAGCCAGTGTGGGAGTATCCTGACCTGAAGGATCAGGCAGTATCACCCTGACCTGCAAGTGAAGCATCTACTTCAAAGCAGAAGTGAGAACGAGGTGTACAGGCACAGCCAGCGGCAGCAGCGGCCCTCTTCAAGGTGCCTGCTTGCCTCGTTAGAGGCCCTTTCTCTGGCATCTGGTCTCATTTGCCAATATAAATACAGCCTTGCTAGTGGCAGGCAAACGTGGTGTGTGCAGCTCAGGAGAAGCTGAAAGAGCAAAATGAACCCAGCACCTGTGGAAAGCCCAGGAAATGAGCACCATGAGAGCCTGGCTCTCACTTTGATTCCTCTTCTCCCAGTCTCTCTTCAGCCACCACTACCTGATGGGGAGGAAGCAGACCAGGAGAAGTCCTTCTTAATGAGCCCTGGGTCACATATGGTACAGCAGCCAACAGTTGGTTGGAGCAAGGCGATGAGACTTTGGCTGCTCCCAGACTGCCTCTGTGCTGTAGTGTCTGCAGAGGGGCACTCTCGGCTCCCTCTTCACTCAGTGCACAGCTGGCTCTCACAAACCCCTCTTTCTTGCCACAACAGTGCAGCCCATGTGGGCCACACTTCCTAGGAGATCTGCCAACACACACATGGGTTGTCCTGGCTCCTCATAGTGTTGGCTCCAGGGTTAGCTCCATGGCCAAGCCATTGCTGGCTGTTCCTTGCCAGCAGAAGCTGTGCTACACCTGTGTCTCCATCCAGATGCTGCTGTAGGTCAGCACAGTGAGCACCCTCCTGATCTGTAGGGGCTTCCCACTCTTCTTTGGGATCAGGAATGCACAGGGCAGGGTGCAAGGCCTAGCCTCCCAGATGTCATTGCTCACGTGGCAAATGCTACTTGCTCAGCATGTCCAGGTGCTGCCTGCACCCTGGCTGGTGAGGTGCTCCTCACAGCCCCTCTCCCAGCTGCCTCTCCCCTGGGAGCAGCACACAGTCCTCATTCTGGGTCTTGGAAAATCAGCCCACAAGTGGTACTTGAGTGCTGTTACTCATCCCAAGCTCCCCATCAAATTCTTCAATGTGTGCAGGCTCTGGAAGAGCTCTCAGGGTTGTTTGAATGAAGAAATACCTGTTTGGTTTTAGCTACATGTGCCTTTGACCTGCTGAACTCTCCTCCTTTGACAGGGAGGGATTTCCCCCCCTTCACTGTGAACTTCCACTGCTCACAAGGGTCATTTAGCCTGGGCAAGGTGGCCTTGGAGGAGGTGGCTCCATTCTTGGTTCCTAAACAGGGCTGACTCTGAAAGACTGGATCTGCTGCTCCATCCTGCTGCTGCAGCAGCCCTTACCCAGCTAAATTCAGCTGGGGGAATTCCACCTGTAAGATGTGCAAGTAAGGGCAAAGGCATCCTCTGCCTTGTCCCTGTCAAGTTTCTGCTCCCCAAGGCCTTGCTTTCTCCGTTGGGAGCTCCTGCATGCAGCAGCAAGCCTGCTCCCCTTGTGTTTCACTGGAGCTGGGATGCCCACACATTTTTTCCATTGTGAACCTGGCCAGGTCCCTGCCAGCTCATGCAACCAGCTATTGTTAAGTCATTGAGTCATGCCCTGAGCCCACGCCCAGGCTTGAGCACATGGCAGAAACACTACTGCTGCTGTGGCTTTGGGCTGCTCTGCCTCTGCCCAGGAGGGTGGCAGCAGTGGAGACACTCCAGATGGGATAAAATTGGCTGTTAGAATGGGTTCCCAGCTGCCAGTAAGAGAAACTTAATGTGATACAGAGGAGCCAACACATTGGCCCTGTGCTGGATCACAGATCCCAGGATGTCAGGGGCTGGAAGGGACACAAAGGGGTCATCGAGTCCAACCCCCCTGCCACAGCAGGACCA
>VWZE01014191.1:29450-40867 GCA_013396675.1 Eubucco bourcierii
CAACTGTTGATGGGGTCCTGGGGAACCCAAAGGCTGCAAAGGTTTGTCCTGGGCTAGTCCAGCTGCTGCCTGTTCCATGCACAGTTAGGATTGATCCCAGAAGAAGATCCAAGTCAGACAAGCTGTGCTGGAGGAGATTTGCCTGCACATAAACCCAAGACCAAGCTAGTGACTGACACAGGCAGAACCAGGTAAGCTCTGCTTTCATCTCCTACAGTTAAGGATGCTTCAGTTTAATCCTGTGTCAGTGGGGAGGACAAAAAAAAAGTGCTGTGAAGCCCTAGTAAATTACTCATGGCACTGAGCACTGTGATCAGCACATCCTGGCTGGGAGCAGGACAGACAAAGCTGCTTTCCAGTGCTGCAGACTGCTTTATGCCATCCCTTCAGAGAGATGCTCCTGCCAGCTGGGCATGCAGCAGTGCAGCTGTGGTGACTTCAGATCACCAAGCACTTGCAACACCGAGGAAGAATCAAAACATGAAATATTCAGCTGGTTTTGATGAGTGACTTGAGAACTCCTGCAGACCTCTGATCTACCAAAAGCAGATCTGAGACAACCTGGCTGCTTTCAGGTACACCATGCTGGGCAGCTGCCGAGGCAGTGGCTGAAATCACAAAGCTGCTGGGAAAACCTAGATGAGAGGTTGAGGTGGAGGAAACTCTCTCCAGTGCTGTTGCTCAAGTTACTGATCTTTACCTCCTCTGGTTTCAAATTACTTTGCAGAACTATTTGCTTCTCCGAGGATGCAGAGAACAGGTGACATGAGCAGAGGCTGAGGGAGCTGAGGTTGTCTAGACTGGAGAAGAGGCTGAGGGAGCTGAGGTTGTCTAGACTGGAGAAGAGGCTGAGGGGAGACCTCATTGCTCTTTACAGCTCCCCGAAAGGAGGTTGGAGCCAGGTGGGAGTTGGTCTTTTCTCCCTAATATTAGGTGATGGAATGAGAGGAAATGGCCTGAAATTGTGCCAGGGTTTGGGGTTTAAGAAACAATTTATTTGCTGCAGGGATTGGAACAGGCTGCTCAGGGAGGTGGTGGAGTCCCCATCCCTGGAGGTGTTGGACAAACCTGTGGCCGTGGCACTTTGGGACGTGGTTTATTTGCCGTGGTGATGTTGGTTTGAAGGTTGGACTGGATGATCTTAGAGGCCTTTTCCAACCCCAATGATTCTACCATTCTATGAACTGGAAATGGAAACCAGTGAGAGACCTCTTTTATAGTGCAGCAGGCAAAGCCTTCATTTTCCTGGGATTTCTTGAGCACCTCAACCCTGCTTAGGCTCCCAGGACAGCAGCCAGCACTGGGATCTGTTGTGTCTCAGCCAGGTGCTCCCAATTCCACCCCAGCAGCCAGTCTGTGCCACGGCAGGGCATTTGCAATGTGGATTAGGACAAAGGCTCCCTGGGGAGCTTTTATGTGTAGAACCTCCCTTTCCCTCTGTGCTGAAGCAGACATTTGCTTTGATATAATTATATGGGGAAAAAAAACCCAAACCAAAATACCTTAACTTTGCTTCGGGATATTTATAGCCAAAACATGCAGAATTATTGCAACAGAAAGTTTGCTTCTCTGGGCTTGGCACTTTTGGAAGGGAAAAGAAAAGAAGGAAAAAGGTTGAAATAAAAGGGGGAAGGAAAAAAAAATGTGAAAAGAAGAAAGGGGAAAAGTAAGAAGGAATGAGGGGGAAAAAAGGAAAAAAGAGAGGAGAGCAAAGGAAAGAGAAAAAAGAGGAGAATAAAATAAAAAATAAAGAAGGGTAAAATGGAAAAATTAAAAAGGAAAAAGATAAAAGGAAGAAAGAGGGGAAATGTGGAAGGGAAAAGAATAAAAATTAAAGAAAAGGAAAAGGGAAACAAAAGAAAAAGAACCAAAAAAGGGTGGGGGAAGCTTGTCAAAAGGAAAAAAAGGAAAAGGGAAAAAGTGAAAAAAAGGGAAAATAAAAATGGAAAAATAAAAGGAAAAATAATAAAAGTCAGAAGAAAGTTAATATAAAAAGAAAACCACACAGGCTCAGACCCACTGAAAGCATAAACCAGCTCCTTCCTGTTCCCCATCTTCCTTCGTCCCCATCTTCCTTCTTCCATCTCCATCTCCATCTCCATCTCCATCTCCATCTCCATCTCCATCTCCATCTCCATCTCCATTCTTCCAGCACCCCCTGCCCTTTCCCACCATACCTGCCCCATTTGCCCTTTCCCCCCAGCCCAGAGCACCTGGGTGCTGTTGGAGTCTCCTCCCACCCCAGCTGTGGCCACTTTGCCCTCCCTGCCCACTCCCCTTTATAATCAGCCCAGGAGAGGCAGCAGCCCCAAGCTTGCCCAACTGGGCAGAGGGATCCTCCTCCTGGCATGCAGGTGAGTGCCCATGGTGCACACTGGGTGACTGGTGGAGGGGATCTAAAGGCCGGGGGGCCTGGTGGCCCCCCGGTGTTAGGGACCATAAAGACTTGATGATGATTGTAGCATCAGCCACGGGTGCTGGCTGTGCCTGCTGGCTTAGGCTGAGCTGCTCTCTCTTCAGCTGCTGCTTTCTGCTCACTTGGGAAATGGTAGAAGTGCCAGGAATGAGTCTGGGCAATGTTTTGAGGAGCACTGAGTGAGCATGGAGGGAATGCCTGAGAATTCCTGACAAGGGGAAGGGAGCAACATTCAAATCTCCTTTGCCCTCTCTTATGTCAGAGTGGCTAAAACTCTGTCATGTTTTGTAACCAAGTTAAAACTGCCTTTAGTCAGCACCAGGTGAAATCCTGACTGAGCTAAGCCAGGTCAGGGCATTACAGAATCACAGAATGGTTTGGGCTGGAAGGGAGCTCAAAGCTCAACCAGTTCCAACCCCCCACCGTAGGCAGGGACATCTCCCACTAGCACAGGTCACTCAAGTTCTCATCCAACCTGGTCCTGAACACCTCCAGGGAGGTGGTGGAGCACAGAATGTCATATTTGATCACATTCTGTGCTTCTGCGCTTCACCACCTCCCTGGGCAACCTGTGCCCGTGTCTCACCACAAACAACTTCTTAACATCCAGTTTCAATCTCCCTTCTGGCAGTTCTAACCCATTTCTCCTCCTGTCATTGCAAGGTTGATGGTTGGAGTGGATGATCTTGGAGGTCTCCTCCAACCAAAACGATTCCATGGTTCTATGAACTCCTAAGGCAAAAGCAAATGCCATTGAAGTGCTGCCAGCTAACCTTGCAGATCACCTCTCAACCACATCCAACACCTTTGCTGCTCTGTGTGGGGACAGCCCAGAGCAACAGCAGAGTGACAGTGCCCTGTTTCCTCATGCCCTGCCTTGCCAGGGGCAGCTGGCACCTCTTGCTCTTGTCGGGTGCTGAGGCAGGCAGAGTTGTAATTGCTGCCAGATAAAGAGCAATGGCTGGAGCTGATGTGCAGCAGCACAGCCTCTCTCCTCCCCCTGTACCCAGGCTCATCACCAAAGGCCAGGATGACATCAGAAGCCCTGTGGTGTTTTGCCCTTGGGCAACAGCCGGTAGAACTGGTTTCACCTGGCAGGTGAGCCTGTGAGCTGAGGTAATTGGTGTGTTCTTTTCTGCCTCAGATTCCTTATCTCATCCTGAATATTCCCAGAACCTCCCATTTTTTCCAGCCTTTTTGTTTCTCAACGGCAGCAACGACAACCAAAAAAAAAAAAATAAGTAACCATTTACATTGAAATGAAGAGTGGGAGCCTGCAGTGCCACGGAGAGACCCAGGTGCCGGTGGCTCGGCAGCAGAGTGACAGCTGCAGAAGAGATAAGCTGCAAATGGGAACCTTCTCCTGGTGGGACACTTCCTGCTGAACAGAAGATCCCATTTGATAAGGGATCCTCATCTAAAACCAGCTGCTGCTCCATCTTTTTCCACTCCTGAGATGGCTCTGGGTGGTTTGGATTTTTTTTTTGTTTGTTTTTTTTTGTTTGTTTTTTTCCTGTGCTGTTTTGCAATTGATGAATTAAAAATGCATCTGAATGCGTTGGGAGCACAGTGTGGGAGTCTTCCTCTCTGCACACCAAGGCAGGGCTGTTCCCAGGGCTGCTTTGCCAGTGTGGCCATCCCAGGTTATGCAGAGGTTGATTGAACTTCCCGTGGGCACCCCTTGCATGGGTTGTAGAAGCACGGAATGGTTTGGGTTGGAAGGGACCTTAAAAATCATCCAGTTCCAACCCCCCTGCCATTGGCAGGGACCCCTCCCACTCTAGAGCTTGTCCAAGCTGGCCTTAAACACCTCCAGGGAGGGAGCTTCCCCAACCTCTTCCATTGTCTCCCCACCCTCACTCTAAAGAATTTAGAATTAGGAAGGCATTTCAGGATGTCCTTAGCCATTGGTATGGTGGAGTCATAGAATAGTTTGGGCTGGAAGGGACCTTAGAAATCATCCAGTTCCAACCCCCCTGCCATTGGCAGGGACCCCTCCTACTCTAGAGCTTGTCCAAACTGGCCTTAAACACCTCCAGGGATGAGGCATTCACAGCCTCCAAGGGCAACCTGTGCCAGTGTCTCACTACCCTCACTGCAAAGAATTTCTTCCTCATCTCCAGTCTCAATCTGCCCTCTCCTAGCTTCAGTCCATTCCCTCTCATCCTGTCACTCCCAGCTCTTGTCAAAAGTCCCTCCCCACCTCTCCTGTAGCCCCCTTCAGGTACTGGCAGGCTGCTCTAAGGTCTCCCCAGAACTTTCTCTTTTCCAGGCTGAACAGCCCCAACTCTCTCAGCCTGTCCCTACAGGAGAGATTCTTCAGTCCCTCTGATCATTGTGGTGGCCTCCTCTGGGCTCTCTCCAACAATTCCCTGTCCTCCTTGTGTTGGGGTCACCACCAGTTCTCCAGGTGGGGTCTCAGGAATGCCAAGAGAGTTTTGCTGGCTGAAGAGAGCAGAGTCAGAATAAATCCTGTCAGCAAAAGGCATTTTCTGGTGTATCACTGATTGTACATCATGGAGCTCTTGGTCATTAGCTGTGTGTGTGAGTGGCTTCATCCATCATAGCTGTAGGGCTGGGATGGCCACAGCATGTCTGCAGGACACACATGCTCAGAACTACCACCACAGCCAGATGGAGGAGTCTGTAAGCTGGGTGATGGGACAGACACTTCTGTCTTGCCTGAAACATGAGAACATCTATGAGCTGCCCCTGGGAAGAAGTTGGAAGGCACAAAATATATTATCTTTCCTTCCAACTGTACAACTGACAAATAAAAGCACAGCAGAAGGACTCCCCATGGTGCCTAGCAGGGCCTTGCTGGTCCATGCTCTGAGACACAGCAGCTGCCTCTGTCATCTGTGACCCAAGGGAAGGTGCTGCTGTTCAGGAACATTGCTTCCCACTTCCAGGTCCCTCTGGAGATGGGAAGTGCATGGGTTAGTGGCCATGGTGGTCTTAGGCCGATAGTCAGACTCAGTGATCTGAGAGGTCTTCTCCAAGCAAACCACTTCTATCGCTCTCTGCTTCTTTGAGCAGCTTGGGAAATCTGGCCAGAGACAATCCCAGACAGTTTAGGTCTCTCACTTTGGAACATTTTGAATGGATTTCTCCCTGCTGCTATGGAAATCACTGCTGGAGCTTCCCACTGAAGCTGAGCTGGATCCCCAGTCTGTAAATCCTGACATATTAAGAGGGAGAAGAAAATGCAGAACATGAAACAGAAAAAGGAGCCTTTAACCTGCTGAACAAGGCCAGAACACAAATCTGGTGGTTATGTTAAACAACCCAAAGGAACATTATCCAAATGCACAGGATTACAGGAGAAGAAAGAAAAGAGGTGACTGGAAAGAGAAGATGAAACATGGGCTAAGGGAGGAGAAAGATATAAAAGGTTGGAAAATGAATGGGAAAAATCCACTCTGGGATGAGGGAGAAGCCAAAGATGATGTGAAAGGAGGACAAAGTTTGGTTTGAAACATGAACTGTGATGGACACAGAGTCTTTGACACCAGGGTCTGAGCCCCATTGATTGCACCAAGAGAATCCCCAGGGGAGTACTGACATGCAGAGAGGCTGGCAAAGGACTGAGCTGTTTGTGGTCTGTGTGGAAAAAGATGTAGGGGTGATGGGGGCAGGGCAGGGACAGAGGAAGGTCACCTTGCCTTGGTCACCTTCCTGCATGTGCCCCAGGGACCAAATCTGGGCAGGTGCTGCAGGAGCTCCTGCTTTTTCCTGAGCTTTAGGGTTTCCTGCAGGACTGAGGAGCACAGAGAGAGTCAGAGCAAACCCAGGGAGATCTCCACCGTGTCCCTGACACACACATCCCTGCTGCTCCCAGCACTGGGGATGGCCCATGCAGGAGGCTGAGGGGCTGCAGCACCCTGCTGTCCCTACACTGAAACCAGGGGGCTTGAG
Source organism: Eubucco bourcierii (assembly GCA_013396675.1). Taxonomy (NCBI): domain Eukaryota; kingdom Metazoa; phylum Chordata; class Aves; order Piciformes; family Ramphastidae; genus Eubucco; species Eubucco bourcierii. The sequence continues at coordinate 35,785 of VWZE01014191.1, forward strand.
ATGTTGCTGAGCTAATCCAGGAGGGCAACTGTCCCCACAGTCCCAGAACTCTCAGGTACCCCACCCCATTTCCCCCCACTTTTGTCACCTGTTTTTCCTCTCCTTTTCCTGTCTGACAGCACAAGATGCCCTTTGGCCACCAGGGTTTAAAACCAGGTCCATGCTTATGAAACTGCAAGGGCAGATTTGACCTCTCCTGTTCCTGTCCTCTCTCCTGAGCTCAGAAGATTTTGACCATGATTTGGGCAGGGTTTCAGCATTGTGAAGGTTAGAACCTAAAGTAAAGGTGGTTCCCCTGAATTTCTTGGGGCTATGATGAGATAGTGGCCAAGGGTTTGCTAGAATGAAGAAGAGCAGTTGGTGCTGAAACTTGCCCTGGTGGAGCTGGCACTGGACATGTTCAATTTTGAACGTCAGCTCTTACTGACCTCAGTAGAGCAGAAAGTGGGTTTCAGGCATTGGAACAGGCTGCCCAGGGAGGTGGTGGAGTCCCCATCCCTGGAGGTGTTCAAAACATGTGTGGCCATGGCACTTAGGGACGTGGTTTAGTGGCCATGGTGGGGTTGGGTTGATGGTTGAACTGGATGAGCCTCAAAGTCTTTTCCAATGCCACGATTCTATGACGAGCGAAAAGTAAAAGTGGTACAGCCAAATTTCTTGGGGCTATGAAATGGTTGTGCCATGCTCCCCTCTCCCTTTGGTGAACTGGCAGCACACTGCTTCAGCAAGCCAAGTGCAGAAAGCACAGTCTGGACTTAGAGGAAGAGTGAGATGAGGCAGCTGCCTACTGTGGGCAACCAAGCTTCACCATGGCACCGAATGTGGCTGGTTAAGGCACAGCTGCTCCAGCTGTGAGTGTGCTACAAACAGGCATCAATAAACAATGCAGGTGTGAACCAGGTTCTTGATTTTTTTTATTTTTTTGTTTGTTTGCTTGCTGCCTTTTTCAATGAGAATGGCAAACCCCCTAATTCCCTACCCTGTATCTGTGCCACTTCCTGAACCTGGCAATCTTGCTGTAGCAATAATCCATCAGCACCCACGGTTACACATGGATTCATAAAGAGCTTTATGCTGCTGTTGTTGGTGCATTTGCTGCCTGCCAAACCAATTATATACATTTGGCAATAAATTCTCCATACTGAGCTGAGAACCTGCTGTGGTAATTGCTCACACTTTCAGAGGGAGGCAAAAAAAAAATAAATGGCATTTTCTTTTGAAGCATATTGAGAACACAGCAGAAGATGATGTGGAGCCTTCAGTTCTTCAGAGCTGAAAAAAACCCCCTATATCAATATTTAGCCCTCCAAGCAGTAAAGCAAACAAAACAAATCAGGAAGAATGAACCTTGGGGAAGCTTTCTCTGGTGCCTTCTCAATTCTCTTCCTTTAGGGATCTAAGAAGACCTTTAGGGATCTCAGAAGACCTTTAGGGATCTCAGAAGCATAACCAGCAGAACAAGGGAGGGGATTCTGTCCCTCTGCTGTGCTCTGCTGAGGCCCCACCTGCAGCACTGCCTCTAGTTCTGGTGCTCCCAGCACAAGAAGGACCTGGAACTGCTGGAGTGGGTCCCAAGGAGGCCATGAAGATGATCGGAGGGCTGGAGCATCTCCTCTGTGGGGACAGGCTGGGAGAGTTGGGACTGTTCAGCCTGGAGAAGAGAAGGCTGCAGGGAGACCTTAGAGCAGCCTGCCAGTACCTGAAGTGGGCTACAGAAGAACTGGGGAGGGACTTTTGACAGGAACTGGGAGTGATAGAATGAGAGGGAATGGACTGAATCTGGAAGAGGGGAGATTGAGACTGGAGATTAGGAAGAAATTCTTTGCAGTGAGGGTGGTGAGACACTGGCACAGGTTGCCCAGGGAGGCTGTGGGTGCCCCCTCCCTGGAGGTGTTCAAGGCTATGCCTTGAGCATGCTGGGCTGGTGGGAGATGCCCCTGGGCATGGCAGGGGGGTTGGAACTGGATGATCTTTAAGGTCCCTCCCAACCCAAACCGTTCTCTGATTCTAACATACCAATGGCTCAGGACATCCTGAAATGCCTTCCCAAATCAGGGCCCCACAGGAGAGCTTTGATGACCCCCAGGCCTGCCTTTGTTACAGCCTGTTCTCCAGCAACACTGCCATGTAATTATGAGCTGCAGCTTCCCTCTTGATGAGTTCCTGTGAGTAATGCTTTAAATATAGTTCACTACATCCAGCTCGGCGCTGGCACCCGATGGCTTTCAACCCCCACCAGGGCTGAATCCCTGTTCCATTCCCTGCTGACAAACAGTGCTGTGAAATTTCTCTCTTGATTGATTAAAACAAGAGGGCAGGATTAAAGCCCCAGATAATAGAGAGAGGGGAGGAAAGCAGAACAAAGTGATGTCTTACTTCTGTGGAGCTGCAGGACAATTCTGGTGCTCCAGTGTAAACAGTGGAACTTCAGAGTGACACTTGGAGGAACAAATGCATTTGTGGTCTCTCTGGATCTCTGAGCAGTGCAAGGAAGCATGAAAGCCCTTTCCCTGCTGTTTTTTATTCTTCAGGCAATGCATGCAGTCTGTTCTGTTTCTGAAGCTGCTTGGAAGGCTCTGGTTTTATTTATGCTTGTGTTTCATGAGAGTTCCTGGGTGTCACTTGGGAAAAGAGTGCTTCCTGCAAGCCAGCATCAACCTGCCATGTGAGGAGAGGCTGAGAGCTGGGGCTGTGCAGCCTGCAGAAGAGAAGGCTCAGGGCAGACCTTATCACCATGGACCAGAACATGAAAGGTGGCTGCCAGCAGGATGGAGACTCCCTTTGTACAAGGAGTGCCATGGCAAAGCCAAGGGCTGATGGGGACAAGTTACTGCTGGGGACATTCCCATTCAGGCTGAGAGAGTTGGGGCTCTGCAGCCTGGAGAAGAGAAGGCTTCCAGGAGACCTTAGAGTGGCCTTCCAGTATCTGAGGGGGACTACAGGAAGGCTGGGGAGGGACTATTGACAAGGTCTTGCAATGACAGGACAAGGGGAATGGGTTTGAACTGGCAGAGGGGAGACTGAAACTGGATGTTAGGAGGAAGTTGTTTGCAGTGAGGATGGTGAGACACTGGCACAGGTTGCCCAGGGAGGTTGTGGAGCACAGAATCACCCAATGTGATCTTTGATCATGTTGGGTGATTCTGTGCTCCACAACCTCCCTGGAGGTGTTTAGGACCAGGGTGGATGAGGCCTTGAGTGACCTGTGCTAGTGGGAGGTTTCCCTGCCTAGATGATCTTTGAGGTCCCTTCCAACCTTACCATTCTGTGACTGCAGGAGAAAATGTTGCAGTTGGAGACTGCAGTCATCTCCCAAGGGAAGCAGTGGAGTCCCCTCCATGGGACAGTGAAGACACAGGGTGCTGGGCCAGCTCATTTCAACTCTTCTGTGAGCCAGAAAAGGTGAACCAGATGATCCTTAGGGATCCCTTCCAAGCTGGCGTTCTGGGATTCTTCCTTCCCTTCTCTTCCCAAAGCAAAGGCTCTGCCCTGCCCTGAGCTTCTCTCAAAACCCAAGGAAACCCCAAGGCAGGCAGACAGACATGGAGTGCATCTTCATTTTAAAGAGAGGCAGTCCTGTGCTAGTGTAAAAAGTGACTGTTTCTGTTGTTTTGGTTCTTTCTGTTCCAACTTCCACACATGTTAAGCAAGACAGAGGAAGCCATGGCCAGGCAGAAGATGGACTTTGGAATCAACGTGCAGATGGTGGCAGGATGAAGCAGTGAGAACATCAGCTGTAACAAAACAGGCTTTGCAGGTTGTCTCTTCTCTTTCCCAGCACAAGGTGCCTGACCTGTGTGTGCTGCACCAGCAGCAGCCAGAGTTCAGTTCTGGTTCTTTAAAGAATGGGAGCAATCAAGATCATCTTCTCCTGGTCTGGACTCAATGTTGCCATCCTCCTCTCACTCTGGCACACTCAGACCCATCTGCCAGTCCCTGCCCCATAGGTAAGTTTTACTTGCCCTCATCTCATCATGCCAAGGTTTTGCCAATCACCAAGTGGCATACAAAGTACAGACTGGCAGCAGAGGTGCCCCTGATCCTACATGCTTCATCTCTGCCCCTGCTGGGAACTCATTCTGATGACTTACAGCTTTACTCTTCCACATTAGGAGCCTTCCCTGTTCACACTGTGCTCAGTTCTTCCTTCTGCATGCTGCTTCTGGAGATATTCAAGGCCTGCCTGGATGTGTTCCTGGGGGATCTGCTCTAGGTGATGCTGCTCTGGCAGGGGGGTTGGACTGGATGAGCTTTGATGGTCCTGTCCAGCCCCTGGCATTCTGTGGTTCTGCTCTATTCAATGGAGGGGGAAAGGCAGCTGTGTTTTGTATGTGGTAGTGGGGAGGTGATGAGACTGAATGTGGTGCTATTGGGCTGGCCTCACTTGGATGTTTTCAATGAGCCTGACAGGCACTGTCCAAGGAGGAGGATTTCTCCCTCTCAGAAAGTGGCAGATGACAGATTCACAGACTGCATCGAGTTGGAAGGGACCCTCCAAGTCATCTTGTCCAACCTCTCTGCACTCAGCAGGAAGTTGTTTGCAGTGAGGGTGGTGAGACACTGGCACAGGTTGAGGGTGGTGAGACACTGGCACAGGTTGCCCAGGGAGGTTGTGGAGCACAGAATCACCCAACGTGATCTTTGATCACGTTGGGTGATTCTGTGCTCCACAACCTCCCTGAAGGTGTTCAGGACCAGGTTGGATGAGGCCTTGAGTGACCTGTGCTAGTGGCAGGCTGCCCAAGATCAATTCTGATCTTGGATGTCTCCATGGATGGAGCCTCAACCACCTCCCTGGGCAACCTGTCCCAGGATTTCACCACTCTCATTGTTCAGAACTTCCTCCTGATGTCCAACCTAACTCTGTGCTGCTCCAGTTTCAAACCTTTGCCTCTCATCCTATCACTCTCAGCAGTCCCTCCCCAGCCTTTCTGTATCCCTTTCCTCTCCTATGAGAGACTGAGGGAGTTGGGGCTGTTCAGTCTGGAGAGGAGAAGGCTCCCAGGTGACCTTATTGTGGCCTTTCAGTATCTTGAGTGGGCTACAAGAAAGCTGGGGAGGTACTCTTTAGGCTGTCAGGTAG
>VWZE01014192.1:0-15724 GCA_013396675.1 Eubucco bourcierii
ATTGAATTTCGACCCGTTGTGTCGCAATTTATAACAGTAGTTTTACCGACCGCATATCAGAATCTGTGTGTGAATTGTAAATAAGTAGGGGAATTTTCTTTATTTAATAAAATATTTAATATTTTTATATCAGCCTTGTTACAATTCATTTATAACCCAGATTCAACCCCTCCTTAACACCAGGTCTCTTCTCTCTGGCAACCAGTGACAGAATCAGAGGACACAGTCTCAATCTATGCCAGGAGCGGTTTAGTCTGGATGTTATAAAGAAGTTTGTTGCAGAAAGTTCTTTGCATTGGAATAGGCTGCCCAGAGAGGTGGTGGGGTCGCTGTCCCTGGAATTGTTTATAAAAAGACTGGATGCGGCACTTAGTGCCATGGTTTAGTTGATTATATAATGTTGGGCAATGGGTTGGACTTGACGATCTTGTAGGTCGTTTTCTAAGATTCTGTGATTCTGCTATTCTGTGATTCTGTTGGTTGGATTAACAACAACAGGAAGTTGAAATTCTAGGCACTAGTATTTCTGAGTATCTTTGACAGGAAGCCAGAAGAGAGCAATATATCAGACATCAGAAGAAATGAAAAAAGGAGTTTAACCACTTTAAAGGTAGCTGAGACATTTTCATTTGTGGTGAAGCATCTAGCTACATAAAATTGCTGCTGTCTTCTGGCAGCAGATATGTCCACTGGACATTTCTTCAAAAGTAAGAATATTTAACTGTAGTTGGAATGCCTCTAATAAAAATAATTTTCACATTTGAAACCACTTGAAATCATAAATTTTCACCAATATTTCAGTCTTCCAGTCATTGCTTTATTAGCCATTCTGAAGAAACAAATACAGGTATATTATGCCTATGCTGAAGTTAAACATTTTATTCTGCATACTTACAGAAGTTTAAGAATTCTTAGTAACAAAATATAGATAGGAAACCGGTGAGAGAAAGATGCATAGCTACCCTGCACCTGTGGTAATATTACTTACAATTCTGTTTAGAACCCTGGGTGTGAAATGGAGGACACAGCCCAGATTAATTTAATACACTGTGCTGCATAATTGGTGTTTGAATGAGCAACTTGTTTGAAAAATGTGAATTTTTACTTTTCAAGCATAACAGAACTCACATCATAAGCACAGTGGATTTCTGTGCACATAGACTTATTAACAACACCTAAGGCCTTACCACTAAATGTCCAATGTGTCAAACGCAGGGACATGAGTATTTGGAAACAGATTTACCTCCCTAAGGACATTTTACTGTCAAAATGCAAATCCCCACTGGCCCTAGATATTATGTAGCTTAATATCAGGTAAACATTTGTAGTAAGAATTCTGAGTTTTTAGAGTAACACTTTCTGGATTTGGAAAACCAATTTATTACCTAAATCATTCAGAATCAGATCCTAAATATTTTCTCTAGAAGAACAAGTAAACACATACAGTAATAGCATAAGGTCTAGTAGATGTCACTGTCCATAGAGTGTGTTGGAACTAGATGATCTTCAAGGTCTCTTCCAAACAGCCTATGATTCTATGATTTGCAAGTATTTCTTCTGTCGTAAATAAGAATTATGTGTGCGTGTTTGTTTGTTTGTTTTTCATCTTTATGTCTCTGTTTCACTCACTGATATTTTTCAAATGAAGACACCATTTAGAATTCAAAGATGCTTACTTCTTGTGAACTTCACCAAATATTAAACCTGAAAAGGTAAAAATTATGATTCAATTTTAGAAAAGATGAACTTAATTTTACTGACATTTGTAGACCTATTTAATGTTTTAGAAATTACTACATAAAATCATAGAATGGTAAGGTTGGAAGTGACCTCAAGGATCATCTAGTTCCAACCCCCTGCTATAGACAGGGACACCTCCCACTAGTACAGGTCACTCAAGGCCTCATCCAACCTGGCCTTGAACACCTCCAGGGAGGGAGCAGCCACAACCTCCCTGGGCAACCTGTTCCAGTGCCTCACCACCTTCACTGGAAAGAACTTCCTCCTAACATCCAGTCTAAATCTCCCCTCTGCCAGTTTAAACCCATTGCCCCTCATCTTGTCATTGCAAGACCTTGTAAATAATCCCTCCCCAGCCTTCCTGTAGGCCCCCTTCAGATACTGGAAGGCTACTATAAAGTCTCCTCAAAGTCTTCTCTTCTCCAGGCTGAAGACCTCCACCTCTTGTAACCTGTCCTCATAGGAGAGCTGCTCCAGTTGACATCTATATGTCTATCACACCACTTTAGCAGAAATAAGGATAATTAAACTGAGTGCATAATATGTAGTATAAATAGTCAGAACAGTATCTTCAATTCTTAGATGAAGTCAGTCTTCTTTAAGAGAAACCAGTTCTGACCTTCATGTATATGTAGAACAGAGGTGCATTTTCCTGCTATGCCAAAATAAATGAAATTACTTAATTAGGTGTATTGAGTTTGGCTGAGGTGGAGTTAATTCTCCTCAGAGCGTCTTTCTGGTGCTGTTTTGCATTGCTGTAGCTGGTAACACACCAGTGTTTTTGCTACTACTGAAGAAGCATCCAGCCTGTGCTTTTCCATCATTTCCCCTCCCCAGGAGTATGCTGAAAGGTGGGCAGGATCTTGGGAGAGGACACAGTTGAGCCAGCTGACCAAGACTGGCCAAAATGGTAGTGTTCCATGTCATGTAATGTCAACTCAGGTGTAAGAACAAAGTGAAGAGTGGGGATATTTGTTGATGGCATCCGTCCTCCAGAGGAAACACTACACTTAGACTCCTGCTTCCCAGGAGTTATTAACAACCATGTGCTGATGGTAAACAGAGAATAACATCTTTCTGGTTTTGCTTCCACGAGTGGTCTATTGCTTGTGCTTATCATTATTATTTAAATGTTTCCATCTTATTGCTGGCTTTTGTTATATTTTCCCCTCTTCCCTGTCTATCTAAGAAGGGGAGTGATTGAACAGCTTTAGTGGGCATTTGGCATATGGCCAAAACACCATATTAAGTTTACCACCTGCCTTGGAGAAAAGTGAGATGATAATACGATAGTGATTCCTATCAGGAATTGGTAAATTTTCTTAACGGTACTGCTTCTTTAAATTAGAAGATCACAGTTCTTGAGAATCTGTCCACCGCCAAAATGTGTTTCAGCAAAGAATGTAATGTGTTGTGTTTATCAGACTCCCCTTCAATGGCTCCAGTCTGTGTCTCCACTTTTACTAAGCCCGTGTATGCAGCAGAACAGAAGATTGCTTTTTGTATGCTAACATTGTTGAGTTTCCTTCAGATTCACTGGCTGAGAGTCAGAAACACTAACACATTTTTATAAAGCAGTATTGTCTTGGGGAATTATTACAATGTGAGTATTACAGTTTAGCTTTTTTTTTTTTTTTTCCCCCAGTTCCACCCGTTACATCTGGTATGTAGATAGAGAACACAGTTATGTCACTGCTGAGCTGAGGTCTGTTTGCACAAATCCTTTAACCCAGGAATACATCACAGTTATTCACAGCCTCACAGTTCACTTTTGCATTGACTCTATGAAAGGGATTTCTGAATGCAGATAGGCTGGGACAGCTGAAATTTGTGGTGCACTGAAGCAATATAGAGGGAATGAGCCAGAAATAGAGCAGAAATAAATTACTTTCTACTTTATCTGCTGTATATATGCTTGCTGTTTACTTCTCTTTCAAGATTATTTGTATACACTGAAATAGCATGAACATGTATCTAATAACAGGGTTACATGTTACAAAGCCTATTTAATCCTTTGTTTAGATTAATGTTTTTTATTTAATTAGAAACAGATTTCCTTTCCTTCTCCTTCTCAATGGCAAGTTTTTTGAAGCAATGTCAGTCTTTCACCAGCCTTCAGGATCGCAGCACAAGGAGGACTTGTTTTCATCTGATAGCTCTATAGATCAATAATAACAGCACTTCTGAAACTTCCTCAGAATTTTACAAATAAGTAAATAGAAAAAAAAAAAAAAGCAGGACAATTTCAATGGAATTTTAGTGTACTAACAGTCTAGTTTTGTCAAAAAGTTAGCTTAGTATTTCACAATAACTATAGATGTGTTTCAGGTCTCTCACTGCATCTATTTTATAGCATTGCTGGCATAAACTATGCCTCATGGGGTAATTATGGTCAAAGGATTAGTATAGTTTTTACCGTAAATCACTCTTCAAAGAGGCTTTTATCATACCACTGTTTTTCTCAGTTTCTATTTTGCAGAAGAGAGGAAATACTAATTTCCTTTTAAACTTTGCTTTTCTGTTAGATAACTTTCCTACTACTGTAAAATAATATATGAAGTAGAGAATGCTATAATTTTTTAGTAAAGCTGTTAATATAGAATCATAGACTCATAGAATCATAGAACGGTAAGGTTGGAAGGGACCTCAAGGATCATCTAGTTCCAACCCCCTGCCATAGACAGGGACACCTCCCACTAGAACAAGTCATTCAAGGCCTCATCCAACCTGGCCTTGAACACCTTCAGGGAGGGAGTAGCCACAACCTCCCTGGGCAACCTGTTCCAGTGCCTCACCACCCTCACTGGAAAGAACTTCCTCCTAACATCTAGTCTAAATCTCCCCTCTGCCATGTTAAACCCATTACCCCTCTTCCTGTCATTACAAGACCTTGTAAATAGTTCCTCCCCAGTCTTCCTGTAGGCCCCCTTCAGATACTGGAAGGCTACTATAAGGTCTCCTCAAAGCCTTCTCTTCTCCAGGCTAAAGACCCCCAACTCTTGTAGCCTGTCCTCATAGGAGAGCTGCTCCAGTCCTCTGATCATCTTTGTGGCCCTCCTCTGGACCCGCTCCAACACTTCCATGTCCTTCCTGTGCTGAGAGCTCCAGAACTGTACAGAATACTCCAGGTGGGGTCTGACAAGAGCAGAGTAAAGGGTCAGAATCACCTCCCTTGCCCTGCTATATTCCCTGTTATATTCTATAATGAACAGTAAAAATTGTGTATGTTGCTTTCCGACTCACCATGAAACAGTGCCTCAATAACTGATCACTTATAGGGCAGGACAAAAGGGTAAAATCAACCCTTCTGTGAGAAGTCAGGTGTAACTAATAGCATCACTTCATGTCAGTGTGCCTGCAGGTAGCTTCATGCATAGAAATTATTTTCCAATTCCATTGAAAATGCATGAGCTAAAAGAACCTGTCCATTCATTCAAAGATACTGCGGCTCTGCAAAGCTGTTGTGTATAGCAAGTAAAGTTACTTATATATGTATGAGTTTTCTCTTGGGGTTTAATTTCATCTGCAGGAGGAAAATAAAACAGTGGTGGGTTGGTTTCCCTGTTATAGATAGTATTTTTCTTGTATGGTAGTGATGAGACAGTAAAGTTGCCTCAACATGACAACTGCTCACTCCTTTTTTTCCATCAGAGCATACAATGGCAAAGTGAGGAATGAAATTTCTATTTTCTTACTTCCTCTTGTTTCAATAAGCAGACATGACTGAACAGATTTGTGGAAAACCTCTTTGCTTTAGAATTAATTAACTGGGCTTTCTACCATAAATATGCAAACCAGGAATAATCCCATCTGTTCTATAATTTCTTTCCTATTTAAATTACCAATGTGTCTAGTAGATAGATTCTTAGTCTTAGTCTTGAGTGTTAAAGCATTATTTGCAAATGGTGGGTACATACTCTATGTTCAAAGTAATAAAAACAAAACAATGAAGATAACTGCCCTTAGAAGCCTGAGAAATTAAAATTAGTTGAGAAAGGATGGACACCTTCAAACAAACAAAAGCAAAAAGGATGTGGTAAACCAGTGTTTGTCAGCGTGCTGGATAAGGGGCTAAGAACCATTTAGAACACTTCCTACGAAACCAAGCATTGACAAGCTTCATCAAAACTGAAGTGTTTGTTACTGCAGAAAACTCATCTCTCCTACAGTCCTCCTTTTTGGACTTTCAGCATGCTATCAGAGGAGTTGGGACTTGAGTCTTTAAGTCCTTGAAGCTCACTGTTTCTTACAAGGGTGCCACTTCAAGAACAGTAACATTCAGAGCTGGGTCCTCAGCCCTGATGAGTTCATCTTGGGAATCTCCCAAAATCAGAGACCACAGAAATACAAGAGTAAATTTTCTGAGGAGCAGCATACTGTGGTTAGGGAACACTGTATTTCCAGGCTTTCTCTTTGGAAGTTTTGCACTTCTGGATTAGACTGAAGTTCAATGAAACCTGCAAGTAAGACACCTTGTTTTATAGAAAGCTTTCCATCCACCCAGCAGTTTTCAACACTTTTGGTAGACATTGTATCAAAGATGGGGATTTACTTGGTAGCTTTGAAGCAATTCTCTAGGGAATAAAATTAAGAAGTAAGGAAGAAACTGTGAAAACATAATTGAAAAACTAGTAAGTAGTAATAGAAACATACCTTATGAAATCAGAGCTAGGCATCAATCTCTGTACATTGAATCACAGAATCATGGAATCACAGAGTGATAAGGTTGGAAGGGACCTCAAGGATCATCTAGTTCCAACCCCCTGCCACAGGCAGTGATACCTCCCACTAGTACGGGTTACTCAAGGCCTCATCCAACCTGGTCTTGAACACCTCCAGGGGGGGAGCAGCCACAACCTCCCTGGGCAACCTGTTCCAGTGCCTCACCACCCTCACTGGAAAGAACTTCCTCCTAACATCTAGTCTAAATCTCCCCGCTGCCAGGTTAAACCCATCACCCTTCTTCCTGTCATTACAAGACCTTGTAAATAGTTCCTCCCCAGTCTTCCTGTAGGCCCCCTTCAGATACTGGAAGGCTACTATAAAGTCTCCTCAAAACCTTCTCTTCTCCAGGCTAAAGACCCCCAACTCTTGTAGCCTGTCCTCATAGGAGAGCTGCTCCAGCCCTCTGATCATCTTTGTGGCCCTCCTCTGGACCCGCTCCAACACTTCCATGTCCTTCCTGTGTTGAGGGCTCCAGAACTGCACACTGTACTCCAGGTGGGGTGTGACAAGGGCAGAGTAAAGGGGCAGAATCATCTCCCTTGCCCTGCTGGCCACACTTCTCTTGATGCAGCCTAGGACTCGGTTGGCTGTTTGAGCTGCATGAATGAGTAGTTAAAAGTAGATCACAGGTCACAGCAGACGATGGAATCAAGTCTTAAGTGGTTGAAGTTTTAATGGAAGATTTCTTTCAAAGTGTCTGGATGTTAATTCTTCATTTAATTCTTCATGAGTGTCTCATATCTAAGGTAGGTCTTGTCTAATGACTTCTGAAAAGCCAAAATATGATTTATGTATGGGAAAAGTTAAAAGTGAAAAGTGGAAGAAATTATAACCTACCCATTACATATCCTTAAACTTGTACTCCACAGATCGAACCGTACATATGTATACACACATACACACAGATACACATATATTATTTTGAGATACAAGGGTGAAACATATTTACGGTAAAATTAAATCATCCATCTCTGTCATGTAAAAAGATAATCATCAAGAAATGGTACCAGAAATACTAATAAAATGAGAACCTCTGCTAAATAATCCTTATAACTTTCATATAATCAACTTTCATATAATCAAGACTTACATGTTAATATAGAGAAAGTTTGTTAGCCTAGGTGAATTTAGTTTGTATCTTGAAAATTTTATTAATATCCATAATATAGAATGGATCTTGTCTGATTTCTTTTATGTGTGCTAACAGTATGAGACTTACACATCGCATAGAGTAATTTCTGCAGGGTAAAACAGGCATAGCACTTCAGGTTTAGTTTTGAATGCTCATTTACCTTTTCTTAATCAAAGTCTAGGTGTAATCTTTGAAATATGTAGAACAAACTTCCTTTGAAAGAGAAAATTCTTTTTAAATTATCTCTCCTTAAAGCTATGTGGCTTAAGATAATCAGTGAAAATAGAGACGTTACTGCAATTTTAGGCTTATGTTTATGAATGTATGCAAATAATTTCCTTAACTCACTTGTATTTTATCTCGTTCATTACTATAACTCACATAGTTCCCCTACCTCTGATTTACTTTTCATCTTAGTAAAACCTGACTCCTTTTAGTTTTGTTGAGTTACTACAGATGTAATTAATTTCCTTATTGTCTTCTATCTGTTCACACTGATTTAAAAAGACATTTCTTTCAGGTCATGGTAAATAATATAGCTGGGTCCTTAAGTTTTGGATTCCATGATATGTTGAACAATTAGCACCAGCAATTATTGATCAAGAGTGCATAAGAACTCAAGATCAGACAAAGCAGTGTACACCACAGAAGGGCTGAGAGCACTGTGCCAGTATATAGAGCTGTGGGCAAGAAAAAAAAAAGAATCATTTGTGTGTGAGAGGCAGAAAAAAACCAAAAAGAAATCATGCTTACCACTTTGAAATAGAGGTAGAAAAAAAAAAAAGAAATTCACAACAATGGGAGCTGTAAATCCTGAGAATGTGGTTATTAAAAAAAAAAATTAAAAAATGCAACGATTATGACATTTGAGGAAAATTAACTTGGTTCTTTCCTCCCTTTCTTCAAAGGCGATTCTAGTCCTAAAAGGTGAAAAAAATACTAATTTAAAACACCAGCGTAAAAGAAAATCTTTAAAATGTATGGGCCAGATCATACCGTTTTCTCAGTAATATATGCACTTTCTCTCTAGGTGAAACAAGTATCTCAGTGAGGACCAGACTCCTACTGCTTGCACTGAACAGCGGAGAAAACAGGAGAAACTGTGAAGTGTGAAATAATGAGCTTCTCAGTAAGAGCAGTGGTATCGGATGATGTAAACAAAACATGATGACCCTTGTCTAGACAAACAGTGATGCTGAACTAATTGTGAGTTACAAACTTAGGACACACTCTCACATTATCTGAACAATGTCTTTCCACACTTAGCCTCTGAAGTATTTCTTTTTGCATCTGCTGTGTCACATACCGTAGCAGTGCTTGGCAGCTATGGTATTTTAGTAACAGAAAAACAGCGATCCTTCTCTATTCTAACATCATATTCCCCTATGGAAACCTGAGTTAGGCAGTAGTGTAAGAAGAGTCTCTTCATGAAGGTTTTTGTGCATGTATAGCCAGGCCAGTGAATTTTTATCACCAAGAACTTTCACAGGAAGCAAACGTGATATTCCTGTAAGTGCATTCATAAATGAAAAGTTTTCCTGAAGCCATTTTAAAACTAATGCTCTGACAGTTAATACAGGAAGGAAGGAGTTAGACTACTGGCAAGGAGGAACACCAAAACTATATAAAGACTATGAAGAAAGCCATGTCACAAATACCTCCACTCTACCAATCCAGGTTTGGATCGCTACAGCTGGAAAAAGGATTGACACCTCTAATATCCTGAATCAGTGATCCAAACACAGACTTTTGAAGAAAAGGCACCATCACACATTTCCCTCTGCTTTTGCTGAGCAAACCTGGTGGAAGTATTTGTCTCTCAGAGTAATACATACTGTGCTGGTTTGAGGATAATTGGAATATTTTAATAGAGAAAGTTAAACTATAGGCTGTGAAAGGAAAACATCATGATGTCTACTTCACTCATACGCTTGCTAAGAAATTATTTGGGAACAATAACCAAAACATTAGAAAAGTCTCAGTCTCTGTCTAACTCTTGCTGGATCTAGCAGCTTCTGGCTCTGACTTCTCCTTGCTGATTAATTTTCAGTAACCACTTTTCTTCTTACTCCCCTTGCCGATCCTCCTAATTTACCTTGTGTGCAAGGCAAACCTTGGGGTAAGGTACAGGGGTGGGGAGAAGGTGGAAGGGTGGTTGGGAGCCTCTCCTGGGGTCTCTGATTTCTGGGAGGGGAGTTGTGTTTCTGTATTACCTTTAACTTGTATATTTCTGTAAATATTCTGTATGTAGTGTATGTATCTGCTTGTACATTGTGCTGAACTGTAAATATAGCTTCATTCCTTAACTTCCAGCCGGCTGAGTTCTAGTTTGGGTCATTTTACAAAGTTGGGGGGGGGGGGGGGTAACTCCCAAACCGTCACACATTCCCTCTACAAAACACCAACATCTTCCCAATAGGTTGATATCTAGCTTCTTGAAGTACCTTTCTTGTATGGACCAAACATGTAAATGACTAATTCACAGACATCTTACATTGGAAGCCTGAGATTTGTACTGCTGGATAGTGTTTCAACCAGATACTAGACTCCTAAAATTGCAGTTTATGTGATTTAGTGCTTCCTTTTTCCTCAATTGTTTGCCATTGTCACGGTTTAACTTCATCCTGAAACTAAGCCCCAGCCAGCTACTCATTCTCTGCCCCACAGTGGGATGGGGGAGAGAACTGGAAGGGTAAATGTGGGAAAAATCATGGGTTGAGAGAAAGGCAGTTTAATCGGTAAAGCAAAGTCCACACATGCGAACAAAGCAAAACAAGGAATTAATTCCTCGCTTATCATCATCAGGCAAGTCTTGGGCCATCCTCAAGAAAGCAGGGCTCCATATAATGGCTGCTTGGCATGCTATCCCTCCAAATGTCCTTCCCTTCTCTTTTCTTTCCCAGATTTTATTGCTTACCATGACACCATCTGGGGTGAAATGAAAAACAGAAAAGGCCTTTACTCTGTGTAAGAACTGCTCAGCAATAACAAAATCCATGTTATTAGTATCAAATTTGTTCTCAGCACAAATGCAAAGCATGGTCACATACCATAAAACTAATGAAAAAAAGTTAACCCTATTCCAGTCCAAACCAGTACATTCTTCACCCCTTATTCCATATAATTTACATCATGTGTGCTCAGGTCCCACACTATGCAATACATCTTCATTAACCACTCCCCTCTCCTTTCCCAGGGACTATCCATAGAAAATGTCCAGAAATGTCTGCAAGTCCATTGAGTTCATTTAGCTCGTGACTCTTCCATCTCTTTTGGTGACCACAGTTATTCTCACTCAAAGCCATCATTGCTCAAACTATTGAAAACAGAAAGCTACTCGGCCATGTAAATTGGGCAGTATACTAGGTGCCTCCTAGGCTTACATGAAATTTAGACATGACTTTCTGAAAGATAGCTCTATTTAGCCTCTGCTTCTGTATTCAATTCAGATTTGGCTAGTTTATCCATAGACATACTAAATTTCCTGCTAATTGAAATACTAAATTTCCTGCTAATTGATATACTAAATCATAAAGCAACAGTAACTTACCTCAACCAGTGAATGCCATCTTCATATAATAGAGAGGAAAAGTATAGAATAGGATCTTTTTTAAGAAGATAATTATTTGAACAGTGGCAAGAGCAAATATATTCCTAAAAATCACTGTTCATGGAGAAGTTAAGCAAGAAAAAAGTTATATTTCCTGAATATATTATCCAATGAAAATTATTCACTCAAATCCCTCTATATTAAGGCTCCTAATTTTTCCAGCACCTTTGACAAATGGCTTCAAATCATTGAAGACATGCCCGGATGTGGCTGTAAAGCCTCCAGCAACATACAGCTGAAGTGGGAAGAAGTGCCAGCTGCCATATGGAAAAGCAGTCATGATTCTCATTGAAGCAAGCTTAACTTCTTAAAAGAATGTTAATCAGCACTCTTCAGACAGACCATCTTGATGGAGCCAATGAACAGTGAGTGCTCTACTGTTTACCATCTCTGAACAGATCATTTAAAAGGAATTATTGTGGTGGTTTTACTCCAGCTAGGGGCCAAATGCCCATCAAAGCTGCTTTATCACTTCTCCTGTTAAATGGACGGGGGAGAGGGGAAAATATAACAAAAACCAGTCATAAGATAGAAGCAATTTAATAATGACAATAAGCAAAGCAATAGACCACATGGAAGCAAAAGCAGAGAGAGATGTTAAGCTCTACTTCCCATCAGCAGGAGGATGTTTGGTCTTGGGAAGCAGGGCTCTCTACGCTTGGTGGTTACATTCAGAGAACAGACATCATGAACGAATCTCCCCCAGACTTCTTTCTTTCATTTCGTTCTTATATCTGAGCTGATGTCATACGCCATGGAATATCCTTTTGACCAGTCTGGATTAATCAGCAGAGGAGCCAAGAGCCAGAAGCTGCTAGATCTCACCAACAGCTCCTGCTCAAGCAAGCGACAGAGAGAGACTCACTTATCAATTGTTTTGGTTAGTGTTCCCAAACAATTCTCCAGCAAGCATATGAGTGAAGTAGACATCATGATGTTTTCCTTTCACAGCCTACAGTGTAATTTTCTCTATTAAAATATTCTAATTAGCCTCAAACCAGCACAAACTGGTTTGCCTGTGTCCTCTCAGCATCTTGAGGCAGGGAGATGTTGGAAAAAAAACCTAGCCTCGGTGCTAACCACAACGCTGGTCTGTTATCAATGCTCAGCTACAGCACAACAAAACATAACATTAGAAAGATATTTTGAGCAGAATTAATCCCAGCTCAACCCAGTTTTAACCCACTACAGTAGATGAAACAAAAAGACATTTTTCTTTGAAGAAATTCTGATTTAAGTAACTTTATCATGTTTGCATAGGTGCTGGCTATGAGTTTTTGGACTGAAACACTCTAACCAACCTTACTAAACACTATCTGTAGTTTTCCTAGAAGTTAGAAATATGTCTTCCACAACAGACATTATCTATGCAAGCTTCCTAATGTGCGCTATATAACCATCTGTAATGAGGGAAGTATGCATAAAACAGCCAGCTATGTTCTCGATCCTGCTATTGAACATAAAAGTGCTAGTTATTTACATAACCTCAGGAAGATGAAGAAATATCTCAGCTTTGTGATGTGTGGCATAGACCTGTCTTTGTGTATCTGAAGGAGAAAATATTTCAGTGGGCTGTAAGGCTGCTGAGTCTGTGTTGTGCAAACTGTGGACAATCACAGATGAAATTCATTTAACAGTAGGCAGAGACAGGCCAGTCTAAGAAAAGGCTTTTGTTGTCAGATAATCACAACCTAAATTATTCCCTAATGAACCTGAAACTGTCGGGTCAGAGCAACAGGAGTGAGTGCATTTTTTCAAACTTTGGAAGACAAATGCTTCGTATTAGATTACAACTGAGTGTCTGATATCAAATTCTGCAATCCCTTATCTTCCTTGGAAATAGATCTACAAAAGTTTGTAAACTTTCTTTACATTTTTCATCTATTATTTAAGTCAATTGAGATTTATATCCTTTTAAACAGTTAACCACATATATATGTGTATATATATATATTGGAATGTATGGAATTGGCCATAAATTTAAATGCACAGTCTGACCTGGGATTCTTTTGGCTTTGAAAGCACCTAGTAGGGAACACCTGTATTTGTGGCAGCACAAATAGAACTGCATGACAAACCAGTACTGGTAGTAGCTATTCTGTATACACTTGTTCTAAGCTGTGTTCAGAAAGAATTCCTTCTTACTATTTTCAAAAAGATTCATTGATTCATAGAATGACTTGGGTTGTAAGGGACTGTAAAGATCATCTAGTTTCAACATGCCTACCATGGGCAGGGCCACCTTGACTAGACCAGGTTGTTGAAGGCATCTAATCCGCCCTTGAACACATCCAGAGAGGGGGTGTCCAGAACCTTTCTGGGCAACCTGCTCCAGTATCTTACCACTCTTGCTGTAAAGAATCTCTTCCTAATATCTGGGCTAAATGTGCCCTTCTCAAACTTCAATCCATTCCCTCTCATCCTATCACTACAAGACTTTGAAAAAATTTCTTTTCCAACTTTTTTTGTAGTCCACTTTCAGGTCTTTCTTATGCTGGGGGCAGCAGAACTGGATGCAGTGCTCCAGATGGAGTCTCACAAGAGCACAGGGGAAGATCTCACTCAGCCCCATGGACTTGTGCGCCTTCAGGGTCCTTAGATGGCTTTGAACCTGATCTTATAGTGGGTAGTTCTTACTTTTCCCACTCCCCACCCTTGTTTTCTGGAGCTTGGGTAGAGCAGATAGAGCCTTTGACAGAGAAGACTGAGACAAAGTAGTGATTGAACACCTCAGTCTTCTCTGTATCTGTCATGACTAGGTCTCCATTTTCGTTTTGAAGCAACATCTTCCCTACCCTTCTTTTTGTCACTGATGTATATATCTAAAGAAATTCTTCTTATTCCACTTTAGTTCTCTAGTTAAGTTTAATTCTATCTACTCTATTCTATAATTGTTCATAGCTATGGCAGTTTTACGTTAAGGAAACTCAATATCCATACCAAATCTACTGGCAGAGGAAAAAAAGCAAACTTCAATAACAACCTGTAGAATGTGTGTAATGCACATAATCAAATATTCTTAATTAGGCAGAGTAAGTGACATTATTCTTTCCAGGATTTCTAGTGGTGAAAAAAATAAGGGAAATTTTAAAATAGTGACTTTTTTTTTTAACTCTAGCAGCCAGGAGGAGTGCATCTAACATATAAGCAGAGGGTTCTATGACAAGTACTGTTTTGTCTTCAATTAAATAAAAGAAAAAAGAAACAAAACATCAAAATGAAAGAAAACCTCTAAACTTTAACAATACAAACAAACAAACAAAAATATTAAATCTATAAATCTCATTAACAAAAGAAATGTAAAACACACTTGGAAGAGAAAGAAAACCATAAAAGTATTCATTTCTGAAAAACAGATTTTATCTGCTGGCACTTTTTATCCTATTTGGAAAACTAGTATTATTTTTCATGAGACTGAAATAAAATCTTGACTTGGGCATATTGGCAGTGTCTTTATATCAGTGGATAATAAATAAGAATAGAATGTACAGAATTATATAAATTTCTCTGGAATATTTAAAGAACAGATGACCATTTCAGGTCTCCACCTGAAGAAGAGACAAAAACACATCTATTCTGAGACATTCTGTCATGAGGATGTATTTCCTGTTTGGAATTTTAAAAGGTCTGAGTTAAATTTACCTTGAATTCAGATGACCTGTGAATATTTTCAGAAGTCAGAAGGACATTTCAGCATACCTTTTAAATGTGTGTTTTACTAATTACAGACACACAATAGCTGAGCAGCTCACCTTCTGAAGTATCAGAGTTATTTAATATTTGCTTCTTTCATAGCACAGTTAGGAACATAAAAATCACCTTTTGGAGTGACTTGAACATTGCCACAGTAGTGACCAGCCCAGTATTAGCTATAATTAAATCTGCAGTTCAGAGTTTTGTGGGCTAGAGAATGAAACATCACAAAGAGTACACTTGTGGCACATCACAAAAGAGCAGTTGTGCTTCTCATGATTGTCCCTAATCAAAACAATGATCTTGTAGAGGTCCTTGACAAGGAAGAGAGAGGATGCTGAGGTGCGATCTCACAGGGGTGCCAACGTGTTCCAAGAGGTGGCTGATGTTGATGACCGGGGAGCAAGACAAAATGGACAGGACTAGCTGATCCAGGAAGAATTCACCGCATACTTGCAGCCTTGTGGACTGGAAGCAATGCACACACACTGACTATGGTACAGTGTTCTGAAGGACAAAAAAACCAAACCAAACCAAACCAAACCAAACCAAACCAAACCAAACCAAACCAAAAAACCAAAAAAAAAAAAAAGACAGGTAGAAAGAAAACAAACAAAAACAAACAAAAAAAGCTGTTTTCAGGCTGAAGCTCAACGTTTTAGAACTCCAAATAATCACTACTTTGAGTAAGAACAGTTGTACTAAAAGACTTCAAGGTGTAAACCAAGGGTGTTCAGAACTAAAGATAAAAATATTTCTGCCTTTAACTGAAGAATTGTTTCTGCAGGTAAAGATCCAAAATGGTGCTTTCTTTTTTTTTTTTT
>VWZE01014192.1:20233-33011 GCA_013396675.1 Eubucco bourcierii
AACCCAGGTCTCCCACATCCAAGGGTGTTCTACCACTGAACTACAAATGCATAAGCACCTGCTCACTGCAAAGTCTCAATTACTCATTGTAGAGTCCCTTTTGGCACAGTCTGGATCAGTCTACATACATCTCAAATGGTGTGTTTCCACCCCTGGGGCAGTCAATGGGGCAAATAAGTCCAGTCCACTCCATTCTTCAAGCTGTTGCTCCATTCTGCTTCTCACATATGCAGGAGTGAAGATCCCTTTGCCACAGATGAGTTCCACCTCTCAGAGTTCCGGTGTCTACAAGAGTCCCACGCTTCTGCTTGTCTCTTGTGCCAGGCCATCCACCACCCCTCAGGGTTCTGTCCTGCAGTTCCTCCGAAGTGAACCTGCCACAACACCAATCTGTGACCTTAACTTAATCTAAACAGAGTTGTTTCAAATTTTATTTAACCTTTCCCAGCACCTCTCCATCCCCCTTCTCAATGGACAACTGAAAAGGAGGAGGATCTGGTGGTGGACAAGAAAGAGGTGGCTGAATAGGGAAGAAAATCATTATGGGGTCTGTGCCATTGACAGGAACCACTACCAGACCAGGACCATCCATTCCCATCACTGCCTCACCAACTAGAGGAGGCGCTACCATCAGGGCACCCTTGTGGCTTACCCTGCCGCTTGGCACCCAGGTTGTGGCTGCTGCCTCTGCCACGGCTGAAGACTCAGCGGGGATAGGCAGGACCACACTGCCCTTTGGCACTGGTTCCGCCTGGTCACCCTGTGCAGACCCAACAGGAGTGTGTGGGAAGGGGAGCAAAACTCCTCCTCTGCCCATGTTTGGTACAGCTGGTTCAGCCACTGTAAGGTGAAGAATGACTGGCAGTGGGGGAAGGGGATCCCTGTCACTGCTCTCCGTGGGTACACCGGCAGGACACACTCCAAATGCAGGCTCGCTGTTTGCAGCAGCTGCCTGCCCATGCACACTGCATGTACTGGGACAAGAGGGGTACTGAGGCAAGGCTGTTTNCTGGTTCCGCCTGGTCACCCTGTGCAGACCCAACAGGAGTGTGTGGGAAGGGGAGCAAAACTCCTCCTCTGCCCNTCAGCTCATCCCCTGAATAGGGAGTGGCTGCGCCCAGCAAGAGGATGGCTGCCACTACTACCAGCCCGCCAGCAAGGAGGGCGCTGCACCCGCCTGGTGCCATCTTTGAAGTGCTACCCGGAGCTACAGGACCAGGGGAGGCTGCCGGCACGACCGGAGCTGCCTGTGTTTCCCCTCCTGGAGCCACTCACATTTTCTCAGCCCACAGATTCGCATCAGGAGGGGAGAAGATACAGGGGTTCACCAGATCTGCTCTACCCCACCCCTCCAGCTCGACCCATGCGGTGCCACTTGGCACTGTGCTCTGGGTCAGCTCAAGCTGCAGCCGCTTCGGGGATGGGGGACCTGCAGCATCCTCAACTGCCTCAGACCCTGCAAATCGTTGCCTGCTGTGCCGTAGTCCACCCGTGGCGAGATGGAAAAGTATGACACATCAGTGTGATGCAGATACAATTCGATTTATTGTGAAATTACAACTTTTATAGGGTTACAGCTCTCAAGTATATGTCACTATTACGTGTGGTTAGTTATGCT
This sequence comes from Eubucco bourcierii, assembly GCA_013396675.1. Classification (NCBI taxonomy): domain Eukaryota; kingdom Metazoa; phylum Chordata; class Aves; order Piciformes; family Ramphastidae; genus Eubucco; species Eubucco bourcierii. The sequence goes on from VWZE01014192.1 coordinate 21,852, forward strand.
GATTGGTTGATTTAGTGCTCATATCTACGTAAGCATTCAGCTATCCAAGCAAGACTCTCTCAAAGATGTATCCTTCTTCGTGGGAACCTAAGAGGGGAGCTAGTGGTAACCAAGGAGAAAGCCAATTAAGCTGGGCACATCCCTGCATATAACCTTGGAACAGTGATATCAAACATAGTAGACTGATCTGCTGGCCTTGAGTTACATCTGCACAGATGCAGGGTAGGCTTAGAACAAAGAATTAACAGTAGTCTGCATCAAAACAACCAACTTTTCCATCGCACATACTGTTCAGTTTTCTTTTAAAATCATCCAGGTCCCAACACTGCCGCTTGCTTCTACCCCCTCCGCCACCCAAGAGGGGAGCGGCTCACTTCTTCAAGCCTCCCAACTCTCCATTACAACTTCACTAAGAAGTTGTACACCCGTTTTTCCAAGTTTCAATTCTGTATTTTTCTAAGCTTCAATTCTGTATTTTTCTCCAATTCAAACTATGCAAACCAGCAACCAACTCGTTCCTCACACGGGGCACCAATTTTTTCTGTCATGGGTTTAAAGAGCTGAGAGTGAAGCTCTCAAACGAATTGGAGAAAAACCAGAACTGTATTTGGAGAGAGTGTTACAGACAGAAATTACAAAGCAGATACAGAATCCATAAGCAAACCCCCTGAATTTTTTCCCAAACCCAAAACTAATTCTATCATACCCAGTGCTCCAATCCTCCCCACCCCCGTCATGTCTCTGCCATCCAAGAGGTCTAAGCACAGCTTCTGGGGGTCCCAAACCAGGACTATCCTTACATGTTTGTCCCGATAATGCAATTTCTGCTTGGCACAAGGCTGGAGGGGGAGGAAAGGAGAGCGAACTGCCTTGCTTTGAGTTTATGAAGAGATAGCAGAATTATGGGGTTGAATAACAATCTTCCAGTCTCCAGAGGACTCTTTTTAACCTTATAGTTCCCAACCTGGGACAAATATGTTTTTTGTTTTGTTTTTTTTTTTTCTTTTAATTAGCCATTTCCAGATGCTTTCAGTTACTAGGAGTCATGTTTGAAACTCTTAGTTTTGAAACCCATACAGACTGTCACAGTGCTTGGTCCCAGTACAGTCTAAATCACAAAGTATAAATAATAGGGAGTAATGATAGAATCTAATTTCTCTTCCTCAGCCAAATATCAGACTGTTTCTTTGTTCTCTTGAAATGTTCATCTTTTTAAAGATAACTTACAAATTATGGTCTCAGGAGTAATTTCTAACTTCCTGATATCAAGTGTACCTTAGCTGTATTTTGACAGCGTATTGTGCAGGAAGCACAGGCGTACAACAATACCTGTCACCTACCTGGTTTCTATTGCAGTGAACATTGCAAATTTGCACACATTCAGCAGCCCACATGCTTGTCAACCCCAGTAACCTCAAACCAGTATTTTATTTTATAGCCTGGTGACTAAAGAATACCTTTGGGATGTGGGATGTTTGAATATTTACAGATAAAAGAGGGAAGTGGAGCCATAATTCTGCTTCCAGAGTATTCAATCCATTGTGAAAAGGTATGTGGTAGCTTTAATAAAGTTATACTGTCCAACACACTTGAGATAAGGTCCTTTGCTCTTTAAATGCATAAAGATAAAAATGAGGACTGGTATTGGAGAGTGCACCTAAAGCCACAAAAGGATAATAATCATATTTTATTAGGATTCTTTTGGTGGTTTTTGCTTTGTTCTGCAAAAAGAATGAAAGTGAGGGAAACCAGAGTGACTGTTTGATTTTTCTTTTCCCACTCAGCACAGATAAATATATAACCAGGCTGTGACAGGTTGCAATAAGACACTGTCTGCCCAGTCTCTGTGGCACCACTGTAGCTGTCAGGCTTATTTAAATTGTTCCATGCCAAGCACTGTTTTAGCTTCAGTAGCACTACCATATACAAAGCACCATATATCAGGCAGGTATATTTAATATTCTGTTCTGTCAAGCAGGATCTCAGCATATGGTTACTGACATTCACCCATTCAGCTGCATGAGTACAGGCATGAGAAAGAAAACTTATTAGCTTCAATAATAATATACAAGCAATTCATGTCTAGAGCTGGGTTGCTGCTCTAGTTCCACTCCCCCTAGCTGAGACTTCACCTTAAACTAACTGACATTTGAGAGAAAAAGCAAGAGGAGATCAATTTGCCTGCTACTATGATGTCTAATTAGAACACCACATGTACTGAGAGATTGTCACAGTTTGTTAAACCATTGAAGTAGTTGCTGGCAGTAACTCCATTTTACAGGAAAATTCTGCTTCAGTTGAAACCCATTAATTTTTTTTTTTTTAATCAAATTCAAATCTGGAAATGCTGTTAGTTTCTGTATGGGTGTTATATTCTTTAAAATTAGATACAAATGTTAATAAACCTCTTTACTCGTTGCGAAACACATTTTAGTTTTTCCAGTACTGTCTAATTTATTTAATTTCCTACAACTGATATATCTGATCTGAGTGTGATCTATTCCCTTGATAGGATTCTAGAACAGTTTTTCAGGTTTCTAACAGTTTTAGATTCCTATAACAGGAGCAAGACAGAACTTATCATTTCCTATGTGATAGTACCATATCCATTCCAAACAGGTGGGCTTTGAAATTTGCCCTAAGTGTGGGAACCCAAGAGATTTTAATAGTATGAACTGTAGTCTGAACGATACGAATCTTGTAATTTGTCTTAACCTAAGAGCATGGCCCAGGTTCAAAAGAGACATCACAGAAGTCTAAAAATATCATCCACAAAATCCCATATCAAAATCTCATCATGAGAAGTACTATATTTTATCTGGATTCTCAATGCCATATTGAAATTACTAGGTGATCATGATGGTTCAGTATGTCGATTACATTGATGTATCTTGGATTCTGCAAAAGACATTGTTTTGTTAGGCTAGTAATTTTTCAACTCACCTAGGATATAGAAAGTAAGAAGAATATTATGCTGACAATTAGCAGATTACTGTTCCACAAACCAGTAACATTCAGTATAACCTACAGCTCAGAATAATAGCAGACAAGAATGACTCACTAGGGAAAGATGAAGACATTTTTAAAAGTAACATTAACAATTGAGCAAAAGGGATACTGATTATTTATGCCTAAAGGTAACTCTGTAGCATCATTTGAGATGATCTAGGGAACTTGAGACATCTTTGTGTGCCTGCCAGGTACAACATAGGATTATGGAACTATACATCCTTCTAGACTGAAAGCTGGAGGGATAGTGGTATGCCCTAGGGTAAATCAGAAATTGTTAAATGCACATTTCCAGTTGAACCATACACAAAGAAAGACTGTCTCAAAGGATTATGCTTCCAGACTGAAGTAGAATCAAATTACACATTACTGATTTAAACACAGTGCAGAGAGAAATGCGTGGAATCCATAACACAATTTCAAATCACACATGTATGTGTCATGTGGAGAAATTTGAAGAGAATTAACTTGAACTTTTTAAGCATGTTGCTTGGCACAGTGAAGCATGATTATCAAGGAAATTCATGACAATAATTTAATAATCACTTTACAAACCATCATTTGCTCCTTATTTCCACCCTCAGCTCTAACAAGCTAGGCATTTTTTTCACTTGAATGTATAACAAAATATTTAAAGCATTTCAGTGGTCAGTCTCCAGTAATTCTCTACAGTTTTACAATGCTGATAATTAAACAAGATGAAGTTTTAATATCTCTGAAATGTATTTATCATGTTCTTTTTATTTCTTTTTTTCTTTTTTTTTTTTTTTCCCTTAGAAGTGTTCCCATACTACTAAAATGTGAAAGTCACAGAATCACAAACGGTCAGGAGCTGGAAGGAATCTGAAAAGCTCATCCAGTCCAATCCCCCCACCAGAGCTGGGTCACCTACACCAGATCACACAGGAATGCATGCAGGTGGGTCTTGAATATCTCCAGAGAGGGAGACTCCATAAACCTCCCGGGAAACCTGTTCAAGTGCTCTGTCACCCTCACAGTGAAAAAACTCTTTCTCATGTTTCCATGGAACTTCCTATGCCTCAACATCCACCCACTGCCCCTTGTCCTGTCTTCGGGCATCACCTTGAAGATTCTGGGTCCATTCTCTTGGCACTCACCCTTTACATATATGTAAACATGAATGACGTCACCCCTCAGTCCTCTCCTAAGCGAAAGAGCCCCAGCTCCCTTAATGTCTCCTCATAAGGAAAATGTTCCAATCCCTTAATCATTTCTGTGGCTCTGTGCTGGACTCTTTCAAGTAGTTCCCTGAGGTGCTTCTTGAACTAAATGGCCCAGAATTTGACACAATATTCCAAATGTGGCCTCACCAGGGCAGAGGGGAGGTGCAGGAGAACCTTTCTTGACCTACTAACCACGGCATTTCTAATACAACCCAGTCAGATAGCCACCAGAGACAGACAGGTGTTTTTACTCTGTATTTATTTTCAGAAGGAAGCTACTGGATTACAATGCTGAATAGACAATAGGTTTAATTAATACATTTAAATAATAATGCTACAAGAAGCATGATTGCTGTATTGTCTCTAGTTCCTCAAAAGTCTCTCATGTATAATTTAGCATAACAACTATCAAATATGAAATTTATGTATGTTTTGTGCCATTCAGGAAATGTAGAAAACCAGAAGTGGGATAGCTTGGTTGAGTGCATGCATCCTCTTCATCTGAACCAAGATTAAGTGCATCTGTGCCTTACCTGACAGATATCTGTTGTGTTCAACAACGAAGATTCCAAAGCTCCTGCTAGTGTCTGCCCCTGTACTTTCCTAAATTCACCATTAGGCAGTTAGTCTAAATATTACTTCTTGCGGTGTGTGCTGATCATTATTTTTGCTACCTGCAACAGAGGTGGAGAAGAGATTCTCTTCCTCCCTGATGCACTCTGTTACAACCTCTTCACTAGTTAGAACTCCTTGCTCCATTTATAAGTTTCCTCCTAGGCCAAATTTCCTACATCAATTTTCATTTATATTATCTCTCAATTCCTCTATCCATTTGATATAACTATTCCTGAAAAAACAGTGCATCAAAAATTACTTATATTTTGTTTTCAGACTTTTTCATTGTTTAGTGGGAGAGTTACTTCATGGATTTTTCTAGCTATGCTTCTGTTTATCTAATACAGTAAAGTATTCACCATCACTTGATCAGGCAACTTTTCAGATTGGATTTCTCTGTTATTTCCAGATTTCCTGCCACGGAGCTGACTTGTCATTACTATTTTAGGCAAAATCTTCCATATGTTACTTAAATTTTTACCTTTCCTTCCAAACTGTTAGAATTCCCATACCTTTTGCTGTGTTCCCATTTCATTACCCAAGTTAGAAGAGAAAGCATAGAGTAATCCTAATTTTGGAAAATAAAATCTTTATTCAACAGTTCCTTTAATAATAAGCAAAACAAAATNAAAAAACCCAAAACTAACCAAACAAACAAAACATAAAACCCACCAAACAAAAACCCCCAAAACTAAACTCACTGAATTTATGATTAGTACTTTATTTGATTTTGTCCTCACATCATAGTTCTTTCAAACAGGCTCCACCTGCTAAATCTCATCAGAAGAAGAGTATATGAGACGTTGTTGAGAGCTTTATGAAAAGCATAGTATTAGACATTTGCTTCTTCTTCCCATGAGCACTTTTCATAGGCATTATATATTTCTGGAGGAAATTAGATTAGTTTCAAAACCTGCAAATTATGATGATTTTTTTTTTTAATTAAATGAACATTTAGATTAATTTGTCCACTAGTTTTTCATGGGAACAAAAATTATTCTGGATGGTCTGCAACTGTAATTTTCACCCCTTTCAGAAGACTGGTAACATTTTCTTTCCTCACTTACCCCAATCAAAGTTTTTCAAAATGATCATTAGAATTCCTGGGATCACTTCAGCCAGTTCAGAGAACATTTAAGATGAAATTCAGGTAGTTCACAATGCTATTAAGTCCCACTCATTTTTTTTATGTGTGACCTGTTTGACGCTAAAACCTCTTAACCCTCAATTTATATTAATTGTGTTTTTTACTCATAGACTAGCTTTCTTGTTAAAATAAGCAGGAAGTCACCAGAAAGGAGCGTCTTTCTCACATTATCTGCCAATATGCCAGTAAAGCTTATTTTTTGCTTTCAGAATGTATTTGGTTTTCCTTGAGCTCACTTCCCTGACTTCTTAGCTGCCTATGATCTGAGATGTCAGGAAGTTCCCTGTTTTCAGATTGGCAATCTCCTGTCTTTGATCAAGGTCTCCTAATGATCAAGGTCTCCTGTCATTCATTCTCAGTTTTTACAGAGAAATGTCTCTGTATCAGTTAGAATTAGATTTAGGAGATAATCCCCTGTACCTGCTTTCTTAACTTTCATTGATTAATGTTGAGAGAATCATAAAATTATTTATTATGGTAACAAATAATAACAGATTGTAGTATTAATATTTTTCTTCAGTTACCATTTGTGACCAACTTCCCATAATTTTCAGACTTTTCCTATTTTTTTAAGTCGTGGGTTCAGAATTTATTTAATGATTGTTAGGATCTGTGGCTTTAAAGGAGTCAGTAGAATAGAGCTAAACATCAAGCTGCATAGTTATTTTTCAGATGTTCTCATCTTCCAACTAATATGATTTGTCAAGCTAATTCCATTATATTTTTCATTATGATGGCACTGTTTGAACTTTAAAACATATTTGCAAGAAATTTCCAGTTACTTTTACATTGATGATTTTTTTCTTTCTTTTTTTTATCAGGTGATTCCTAGATGAAGGAGTAACTGGGTATGATCTATACATTTAGAACACAGCCAAGACAATTGATGCAGAAATAGCAGTGATTCCAGGTCTAACAGCCCTGGGGGTAACATATATCTTTCACTATAGTTGCAAGTCTTTTTACTCCTTTCCAAATTAGAGGAAGTGCAGTCACATAAACCCAACTAATTCTGACTTGAAAATGGATTTGTAAGATTCACCATTTGTGCACAATGGTGACTTCTCCAGAGTCATGTTGTCCCCTGAGGATTCTCCTGAAGTTGCCAGCTTCATTGTCTGCCATGTTTGGTTCTGTGTTATTAGCTTGACACATTGCATGATGACAGTTTCAAGCCTTGTGTGTCTGAATTCTATCTTTCAACATATTGCTTCAGGCCTGTTGTTTCTAGCTTCCCATCAGGTGCTGTCATTTTCCAGTAGTCAGCTGTGTAGAAGTACCCTCTATGCTTACCTAGTGCACAATAGGTCCTGTTTACATTAGAGAAAACTACAGCAGCTACAAAAATAATGATGATCTGCTTCCTAGCAGAGCTTTTCCATAAAATTGAACTGTTTAAGTAAAAGCCCTCTCAGGAATGAAGACAAGAGATTACCTTAGGGCTTTGGCTCAAATGAATTTTATTAATTAAGTGACTTCTCACAACAAATGAAAGTCTGGTACATGTCTTGACTAATTTTATGTCAGCAAAGATGGATATTATAGTACAGTGTTGTACAGTGTAACTTACTTATTTCACGTAAGTTAAAAAAAAATAATGACTTCCAGTTTAAAAACAAAAAAAGTGAATACATAAGCACTGAAAGCAGAAAAATGTTTCATCACATCATGTTCTGAGATACTTTGTTTTTGATGTACTCAAGTAATTCTAGTAAGTAATAATTTACTGGAAAATGAAACCAAGAAATGTATGGTTGAATAATATGATATAATATGATTTTATGGTGATACATTTTATAGTGATACATTCCTATAAGATCTTCCATTTTCCATCTTCCATGACCCTGGAAACTAGAGACCAGTCAGCCTCACCTCTGTGCCTGGCAAGATCATGGAGCAGATCCTGCTGAAAGTCCTGCTAAGAAAAATGGAAAACAAACCAGAGGTGATTGGTGGGAACCAGCATGGCTTCACCAAGGGCAGATCTTGCCTGACAAATTTAGTGGCTTTCTATGATGAAGTCACAGTGACAGTGGACAAGGGAAGGGCAGCTGATGTCATCTACCTGGACCTGAGTAAGGCATTTGACTCTGTCCCACATGACATCCTGGTCACCAAACTGTAAAAGCATGGACTTGATGGATGGACCACTTGCTGGATAAGGAACTGGCTGGATGGTCGAACCCAGAGAGTGGTGATCAAGGGCACAATGTCCACCTGGAGACCAGTGACAAGTGGTGTCCCTCAGGGGTCAGTGCTGGCACCAGTGCTGTTTAACATCTTTGTCAGTGACATGGACAGAGGAATGGAGTGCACCCTCAGCAAGTTTGCAGATGACACCAAGCTGTGTGGCACAGTCGACTTGCTAGAGGGCAGGGATGCCATCCAGAGGGACCTGGACAGGCTGGAGAGGTGGGCCCAGGCCAACCTGATGAAATTCAATAAGGCCAAGTGTAAGGTCCTGCACCTGGGTAGGCACAATCCCAAGCACAAATACAGGCTGGGTGGTGAATGGCTGGAGAGCAGCCCTGAGGAAAAGGACCTTGGAGTCTGGGTTGATGAAAAGCTCAACATGAGTCTGCAGTGTGCACATGCAGCCCAGACAGCCAACCGAGTCCTAGGCTGCATCAAGAGAAGTGTGGCCAGCAGGGCAAGGGAGGGGATTCTGCCCCTTTACTCTGCTCTCGTCAGACCCCACCTGGAGTACTGTGTGCAGTTCTGGAACCCTCAGCACAGGAAGGACATGGAAGTGTTGGAGCGGGTCCAGAGGAGGGCCACAAAGATGATCAGAGGGCTGGAGCAGCTCTCCTATGAGGACAGGCTGAGAGAGTTGGGGCTCTTCAGCCTGGAGAGGAGAAGGCTTCAAGGGGACCTGATAGTAGCCTTCCAGTATCTGAAGGGGGCCTACAGGAAGGCTGGGGAGGGACTATTTACAAGGTCTTGCAATGACAGGACAAGGGGCAATGGGCTTAAACTGGCAGAGGGGAGATTTAGACTAGATGTTAGGAGGAAGTTCTTTCCCGTGAGGGTGGTGAGACACTGGAACAGGTTACCCAGGGAGGTTGTGGATGCTCCCTCCCTGGATGTGTTCAAGGCCATATTGGATGAGGCCTTGAGTGAGCTGTACTAGTGGGAAGTGTCCCTGCCTATGTCAGGGGGTTGGAACTAGATGATCCTTGAGGTCCCTTCCAACCTTACCATTCTATGATTCTATGATTTTTACAGAGTAATGTGTCTTTTTTACAACTAAACATTGGTTTTGAAAAGCTATTAGCTGCCATCTCACTTGCCTCAGTTTCTGAACATTAAAATTTCATCTTTGAAGGGAGAGATTATAAGATGGCTATTTTTTAAATTCCTGTTTAATTAATATTTCTTGATCTTTTAGTCATATCCTAAGTGAGCAGCTGTACATAAAAGTACAAACTCATTCAAGTAGAGAGCAGAGATGTGCCTATACTGGCTATTAAAAACAATGTTTAGATGCTTTATGTGCTCTTGTTGCGTTCTATCACCTCTCCAGGTTTTAAAGCTTCACCATCTTCATCTTAAAATTATCTTCCTTACATCTAGTCTGAATCTATTGTCTTTTATTTTTAAAATGTTACCCTTTGTTCTTCATAGAGGTCTCTACTAAAATGTCTATCTCCATCTTGTAAGTTCTCTTTAAGTATTGAAAAGCTGCAATAAGATCTTTCCAGAGCTTTCTCTTCTCCAGTGTGAGCAATCTCAAGTCTCAGCCTTTTCTTCGTAGGAGGGCTGTTCTACCCCTCTGGTAATTTTTGTGGTCCTGCTCTGGATGCACTCCAACAAGTTCAAGTCTTTCCTGCACTGAGGACTTAGAGGTGGAAATAGCAAGGTTGTTTAGATAGCACTTTTGGTAGAAGTACTGAGAGCTATGAAGCATTTCCTTACTGCCTTTGTGAAGACTACCTACCACAACACCTAAGTTACATGCTGGGAAGCAAAGACCCCATCCTACTCCCGTTTCACTTGGTCATCTGGTGCCATTAGCAGAAACCACTGCTATTTCCAGGTAAAGGGATGAAGAAGCACTCCAGGGACACCTTTTATTCTCTACACAGGCAGTAGAAGACAGAGCTAGAAGCTGAAGCTGCAGCCAGTGCAAACTTCTTGACACAAGGGAAACCACTCTCTACAGTGATAGAACTGGAGTAAATTCATTACAGCAGCTGCAAAACCCCAGTCAGAACCCAGGTTGCTTCAGGTTGCATGGGAATAGGCGAATTATAAACAAACACCCTTTGCTGCCACTTTCTTATCTTTTAGGAGCTGTACACAAAACATCTGAACGTGAGTTACCACGTGACATTCATTTAAAGGGCAACATTAACTCTAGCATTAGGATACTTTTGTCCTGTCTGTGCTTTGTAGATGTTTGTCCTTCAGATCTAGAAGTGGCATCCAGAGGTTCAGTCTATAGTGCATGACTATATCAAAGAAATAGCACTCTACTGGGTTACACCTGGGGTTTGTATGGCAGTTCTGTGGCACTAAAACATGATTAAGATTTAGATTACTCAAGGTCGAAACTCCTGAAGTGATGGAATGATTACCATTGCAGTCATGGTATCATTCCAGGCCTGGGCTGTGACATTATGTGGAACAGATGTTTTCTAATGGCCTCAGGAATAATCCTGAAAGATGAGGACTGGCAAAGTAGGTATGCTTTCCTTTACTTACACTGTGTGCAATCTGGATCCCTGTAGTGTGTTACACCGGGAGTTGCATATGGGCTTTATCTGAAAGTGAAATGCACAGTTAATTGCAAAAGAGAATGAAAGGATATATATGTATGTGCAGGGTGGATTATCAGAGGACCAATCAAGATCTGGGAGAAAAAAAATGGTTAAGTTGTTTGGGAAAATACACAATCTATTATTTGATTCTCACTGAGAAATATATTGTTAGTCACTTCTGGAAAGTTTAACTCTGTATTTTTCAGTTGTTGAAGCTTATTTTTAACTGCTATCCAGAAATTTTGTTGAAGTCCTGTCCCAGACTAGGAATTCAGTGTGAGATGCCCATTGCTGTACTCAGTTGAATACAGCTCATCATTCCTGCATGCCAACATTTTGTGTCCAGGTCCAGTTTTCTTCTGCACTGAAACAAGAAAATGGATTTTGCTCACTTGCCTTGCAGGAATTCACTATATATATATATATATATATATATATATATATA
>VWZE01014193.1:17259-30819 GCA_013396675.1 Eubucco bourcierii
CCTTCAATATAAAAGGCAAACTTGAAACTTTAAAATTATTTCAACTGAAGTGGTGTAACCATTATAGTATCTCTGAAGAGTTTTTTACATTGTCGCATGGAACCTTTGAAATTACTGGGGAAAAAAAGTAAAAAGAAAGAAAGAGTAGAGCATCCTGTCACAATATTTATTTTTTACTGTATTTTGTTGGTATTTCATGGGTTCAAGTATGATTAATTGAGATTCCTCCTCTTTAATGGAATGTTTTATATAGAAACAGAGAGAGCAAGTTTTTTTTAAATGGCAAATGAGTTTGTAAATGCAAAAACTTTCTGAAGCAGAGCTAGCACAAGGATGTCTGTTTAGTTAGTTTTTGAAATTGGCCAAGTTTTCAGTTCATTCTGTAAATAACGGGCCCATTCAGTGTTGGATAGACATAACAGCAAGTCACCAAGATGGAAGAGTCTGTCTCTGTGAAGGTGTGTATTGAGCAGAGGGGTAACCTTAGAGTATTTTGGAAAAAAAATATGCTATTAGTTGAGGTAAGAAGTCTTCCTCCAGAGATTAAAGCTGGGGGTGTTTTGTATAAGCAAGTGTCAGAGCACAAACATTGTCTTCAAGATTGTTGACAAAGGTAGTGAGAAAAGTTTTGAATCTGGTTTTAGTGGTGTGGTGGTTATCTGGGCTTGTGTCCGTGTTTTTATACATCTTAGCAAGCCTATGAGTGAAGTAGACATCATCATAGTTTTCTTTTCACAGCCTATAATCTGATTTTTTTTCATTAAAATATTCCAATTTGCCTCAAACCAGCACACCAAGGAATATAGTGAGTGACAATTGAACCTCGAAATTCATATTTATGACTGTTGTACACTGGCTTGGCGTGTTGCTTAATCTGGGAAATAGAATAATGCCCTTTTCTCTTGGTGATGGTGGGGGTGGGGTTTTCTTGTGTCTGTGATTTTTGGTTTTTTGTTTGGGTTTTGTTTGTTTGTGGTTTGGGTTTTTTAATTTATTTTTTTTTTAAGATTTCCCCCAGAATTGCTACCGTGGTAGCATAGTTTTATCCTGAATGTGCAATTTAAGATTTTTGCCTATTACATAGCTTATGAAGTTAACGTTCTGCTTTTAATGTATTTAGACCTTTTTTAACTGCTGACTTAACTGTTGTGATCTATTTCTGTATCACAAGTCATCTTTAGCCCCACAAATGTACTTTTATGTTTTCCACGTGAATTGTATTTAGGAGCAGTAAAAATTGAAAACTCATGTTACCAACAGCTCTCTTATGACAAAACATCATATAAACATAAACTGTTGAAAGCTGCAATCCCAAGCAAAACAATAAACATTAACTTTTTCATGTCTTTAGTAACTGCTCAGCATCTTCATCAATGACTGAGTGCGCTCTCAGCAAATTTAGGGATGACACTAAACTGAGTTTTGCACCTGATAGGCATGAGGTACAGTAAGCCATCAGGAGGGACCTTAACTGGCTTGAGAAATGGGCCCATGTGAACCTTATGAAGTTAAGTCCAAGTGGTCTTCATTTGGAGTTGGAGTAGTCCCTGATACCAATATAGACTGAGGGATAATGGATTGAGAAGAGTCCTGCCAATGAGGTTTTGGGAATATTGGTAGGTGGAAAATGAAGCATGAGCAGGCAATGTGTGCTTGCAGCCCACAAAGCTGGTTGTGTCTCATAAAAAAAAACATGGCCAGCAGACTGAAGGTTGTGATTCTTCTCCTCTGCTTTGTTCTCGTATGAGTCCACCTGGAGTAATACATCCAGGTCTGGTATCTCCAGCACAAGGAAGAATTGGACCTGTTGGAGCGGGTCAAGAGGAGGGCCACAAAATGATCACCTGGCTGGAATACCTCTCCGATGGAGACAGGCTGAGAGAGTTGGGGTTGTTCATCCTGGGAAAAAGAAAGCCCTGGGGAAAACTTAGTGCAACCCAAACCATTCTACTATTCTGAAAAACTGAGTCTTTGAAATCGTTGTCTTGTTCAGACCTCTTGTATGTTTTCAAAATATAAAATGATGAGTTGCAGGTGGTATCAGTTTTAATTAAAGCAAACCTTCTAAACTGTAGTCAAAGCTTATATCATAAACATGGATTATACTGGTTGAAATCATTGTGGAGTCATAGAAGAGCAAAGATATTCTTCAGCTGGCTTTTGGAATATGCTGTCAATCTTACTTAAAAAAACCTGAAATAAACAAACAATGTTCCTGTATTTTCAAATACACCTGTGGTTATATATTGGCTTATTACTTTCTTATTTTCTTTGATTACATTTATCAGAAAGGATTTTTACCTCAAGCTCCTTATGAATAGACTTAAATGATTAGTATGAAGGGAGAAGGTCTTGGAAGTCTGCTTATTTAGAACCTCACCTCAGCACATTTTCTTTAAAGTGTGGTGAGCTTAGGACTAAAAACTCAAAATGAAAGGTGCTACTCCTACCCTTCTCTTCATCCTTGACAGTTTGTGACGTAGCTAGTTTCTTTGTCTTTTAAGTTCTCAGTGCAGTTTTGTTTAAACTGGGAATATAATGAGTTGCACAGATGTAATTAAAGGGATCGTTTTGGCTTTCAAGTTGAACTGCCATAATTCACCTCGACAGGTGAATNGGTAACCTTAGAGTATTTTGGAAAAAAAATATGCTATTAGTTGAGGTAAGAAGTCTTCCTCCAGAGATTAAAGCTGGGGGTGTTTTGTATAAGCAAGTGTCAGAGCACAAACATTGTCTTCAAGATTGTTGACAAAGGTAGTGAGAAAAGTTTTGAATCTGGTTTTAGTGGTGTGGTGGTTATCTGGGCTTGTGTCCGTGTTTTTATACATCTTAGCAAGCCTATGAGTGAAGTAGACATCATCATAGTTTTCTTTTCACAGCCTATAATCTGATTTTTTTTCATTAAAATATTCCAATTTGCCTCAAACCAGCACACCAAGGAATATAGTGAGTGACAATTGAACCTCGAAATTCATATTTATGACTGTTGTACACTGGCTTGGCGTGTTGCTTAATCTGGGAAATAGAATAATGCCCTTTTCTCTTGGTGATGGTGTGGGTGGGGTTTTCTTGTGTCTGTGATTTTTGGTTTTTTGTTTGGGTTTTGTTTGTTTGTGGTTTGGGTTTTTTAATTTATTTTTTTTTTAAGATTTCCCCCAGAATTGCTACCGTGGTAGCATAGTTTTATCCTGAATGTGCAATTTAAGATTTTTGCCTATTACATAGCTTATGAAGTTAACGTTCTGCTTTTAATGTATTTAGACCTTTTTTAACTGCTGACTTAACTGTTGTGATCTATTTCTGTATCACAAGTCATCTTTAGCCCCACAAATGTACTTTTATGTTTTCCACGTGAATTGTATTTAGGAGCAGTAAAAATTGAAAACTCATGTTACCAACAGCTCTCTTATGACAAAACATCATATAAACATAAACTGTTGAAAGCTGCAATCCCAAGCAAAACAATAAACATTAACTTTTTCATGTCTTTAGTAACTGCTCAGCATCTTCATCAATGACTGAGTGCGCTCTCAGCAAATTTAGGGATGACACTAAACTGAGTTTTGCACCTGATAGGCATGAGGTACAGTAAGCCATCAGGAGGGACCTTAACTGGCTTGAGAAATGGGCCCATGTGAACCTTATGAAGTTAAGTCCAAGTGGTCTTCATTTGGAGTTGGAGTAGTCCCTGATACCAATATAGACTGAGGGATAATGGATTGAGAAGAGTCCTGCCAATGAGGTTTTGGGAATATTGGTAGGTGGAAAATGAAGCATGAGCAGGCAATGTGTGCTTGCAGCCCACAAAGCTGGTTGTGTCTCATAAAAAAAAACATGGCCAGCAGACTGAAGGTTGTGATTCTTCTCCTCTGCTTTGTTCTCGTATGAGTCCACCTGGAGTAATACATCCAGGTCTGGTATCTCCAGCACAAGGAAGAATTGGACCTGTTGGAGCGGGTCAAGAGGAGGGCCACAAAATGATCACCTGGCTGGAATACCTCTCCGATGGAGACAGGCTGAGAGAGTTGGGGTTGTTCATCCTGGGAAAAAGAAAGCCCTGGGGAAAACTTAGTGCAACCCAAACCATTCTACTATTCTGAAAAACTGAGTCTTTGAAATCGTTGTCTTGTTCAGACCTCTTGTATGTTTTCAAAATATAAAATGATGAGTTGCAGGTGGTATCAGTTTTAATTAAAGCAAACCTTCTAAACTGTAGTCAAAGCTTATATCATAAACATGGATTATACTGGTTGAAATCATTGTGGAGTCATAGAAGAGCAAAGATATTCTTCAGCTGGCTTTTGGAATATGCTGTCAATCTTACTTAAAAAAACCTGAAATAAACAAACAATGTTCCTGTATTTTCAAATACACCTGTGGTTATATATTGGCTTATTACTTTCTTATTTTCTTTGATTACATTTATCAGAAAGGATTTTTACCTCAAGCTCCTTATGAATAGACTTAAATGATTAGTATGAAGGGAGAAGGTCTTGGAAGTCTGCTTATTTAGAACCTCACCTCAGCACATTTTCTTTAAAGTGTGGTGAGCTTAGGACTAAAAACTCAAAATGAAAGGTGCTACTCCTACCCTTCTCTTCATCCTTGACAGTTTGTGACGTAGCTAGTTTCTTTGTCTTTTAAGTTCTCAGTGCAGTTTTGTTTAAACTGGGAATATAATGAGTTGCACAGATGTAATTAAAGGGATCGTTTTGGCTTTCAAGTTGAACTGCCATAATTCACCTCGACAGGTGAATGCACACTCTGAAATCCAGTGAGAGATAACAAATCCTGTAGTTGGTCTCCCACTTTGTATCTTTGGTTTTCATGTTACAGTGTCTGTTGATTTTTCAGAAATGGGCTAGGTAGCATATCAAGGGGAAACTCAACTTTTAGTAAATTTACTAAGCCATTGTCTCAGCCTTAGCTGTCAGTGGTTTTCCTTCGTCAGAACAGTAGTGTCAATAATAGTAGTATTACAAGCAAACACAAATACACTTAGTCAAGAAGTACTTGTTACATTTCTTTCAGGCAAATGCTCTGAACAGAACTAAAACAAACAATGGCCTGTCTTACAATGACAAACACAGAAGGTACCACAGCTTCTACTGTCCACCAGAATGGTGACTTCCAAGGGAATGCCAATGCACCTATGCAGGTGGAATCATCGCTTCAAGTGTACCTTTATCATTCTCCTGGGAAGACAGGAGGTGATTACCTTCCATTTCCACCTGGAGAATATGTCGCAGAAGAGATTTGTGCTGTTTGCTGTAAAGCCTGTGGTAAGTATATGCATAACTGTTTTCCTAATGGGGGAGCGAAATTCAGTGTAATACAACAAAGTTCACTAATCCAGAGCTCATAAAAATTGTGACACTTAATTGAAATGCTAATCTCTCTGTTTTTTCAGAAGTAATCAGTATCAAAAGTAATAAGCACCAGGCTGAAAAACTGTTCTTGTTGCAATGATTATGAAACTCAGATTACAATCATGTGACTGTCATCTCTTTTCATATAAACTTGGGAGTCTGCTGTCATTTACTTGGAAGCCTTCTTTCATTGAGCTGAAATATGGTTTGGATAGTTAAATTACAACAGGAGCTGGAAATAGCTTGAATTATGTTATGATGCAACCCTGCAAAATAGATTGGTCCTGGAAGTTAGATGTGTATATATAGTATATTACATATACTTAATCTCTTTACAGATGGAAACTGTTCTGTTAGATACAAATGACTGTTTGTGTGTGTGTGACCTTTTCATAATTGATTAGAAAGTAAAGTAAATGGCAGCATAATATATTTTTAATAACTAAACATGTTTATATTTAAGAAAGCCTTTGAATTGTTACATTTACCCAGAGTTTATCACACAGTATCACAGTATCACCAAGGTTGGAAGAGACCTCAAAGATCATCAAGTCCAACCCATTACCACAGACCTCAAGACTAGACCATGGCACCAAGTGCCACGTCCAAACGGGCCTTGAACACCTCCAGGGCCAGTGACTCCACCACCTCCCTGGGTAGCCCATTCCAGTAGCCAATGACTCTCTCAGTGAAGAACTTTCTCCTCACCTCCAGCCTAAACTTCCCCTGGCTACAACCACCCTTCAGGTAGTTGTAGACAGCAATAAGATCCCCCCCTGAGCCTCCTCTTCTCCAGGCTAAACAATCCCAGTTCCCTCAGCCTCTCTTCATAGGGCTTGTGCTCGAGGCCTCTCACCAGCCTCGTTACCCTTCTCTGGACATGCTCAAGCACCTCAATGTCCTTCTTAAATTGAGGGGCCCAGAACTGGACAGGTGCTGATGCCTATAGTAAAATAACACAAGCATACGTTTCATGTATGCGTCTTTCTTTCACTAAAAAAGTACATTGAATTTGTGTATGAAAAAACATTAATTCCAGTAAGTAATGAGACTGTCTTTTTGTTCCTCATTCATGCATGCATGTACACAGTGTCTCTCCATACATTCTTTTGGACTGTCAGTGGTGCAAGATTGTCTGTGTCTTTTAGTTTTACAAATGCTATGTTTCATGTGCAAAGGAATTTGAATGAAAGGCTTGTAATTTCAAGACTTTCTTTTCCAGTAGGTCATGCTAACTCTGTATATTTTAGTATCTGGTATATCTCTGTATATTTTAGTATCTGGTTGTAGCCAGGAGGAGGTTACTTCCTTCTCTCAGGCAACCAGCACCAGAACAAGAGGACATAGTCTCAGGCTATGCCAGGGGAAGTTGAGGCTGGAGGTGAGGAGAAAGTTCTTCAGTGAGAGAGTCATTGGCTACTGGAATGGGCTGCCCAGGGAGGTGGTGGAGTCACCGTCCCTGGAAGTGTTCAAGGCGGGTTTGGACGTGGTACTTGGTGCCATGGTCTAGTCTTGAGGTCTGTGGTAATGGGTTGGACTTGATGATCTTTGAGGTCTCTTCCAACCTTGGTGATACTGTGGTACTGTGATACTTACAGGGAGGGGACAGCTACAATTTCCCTGGGCAGCCTGTTTCAGTATCTTACCACCATTAGTGTAAATAATTTCTTCCTGATACCTAGCCCTCTTTCATGAGGGTATCCCTGTCCTATGAAATCTCTCAACCTAACCTAAGTTCATGGGAACAGTAACTACCTTGATAGTTACTTTTATTAGCCTTTGCTCTGGTTTGAATTTTCCTTGCTTCAGTTTTCAGATGTGTGTTCAAGATAAGTTTTTCTTCTGTACCTGTCACCAACCCTAGGGAGATACTCGTAGGCCATGTTCAAGTATCTTTATGTTGTCTTTTTGAGAAAATTTAGGTTTGTTCATTTCTTTAACTTAAATGTCTTACCTGTTCTACTGTTTTTTTGCTATCTTCTGTACTATCTGCAGTTTCCTATGAAAATGTGCAGCCCAGACCATGTATGGTTTTCTTCTCACTTGCATCACAGACGTACAAAATCTGATTCCTGCTAATGCACAGGTCCAGTTATTCATGTTTCCTGTGATATTGTCTGAAGACTTCATGCTATTGTCCCAAATCTGGGGTTTTTTTTAACCCAAAAACTAATCAACACGCAGAAGGAAGATACCCGTGTTATTTCAGTTCTGTGCAGAAAAGCGTGTTAGGTGGTAACTCCATAAAGCTAGCACCTAGGCTGAAATTTGTGGCAGGTATTTATAGAGTAAAATCTATTAGTTTTGCCTGAAGATAATACCCCCTTACCTAGACCATGGTTACCTTAATTCTTACTTAATCTTAAAATCGCTGTGCATGCTCCAAGGGCGAGGGGCTTATAAGGGTAGAAAGCTTCTCTAGCTCGAAGGTGTGGGGGTTTTTTATTATAATGATACTATCACCAGCTTAAGGTAACCAAAGTTTACTTTTTGTTTTATCATTTTATCAGTGTACCCATGCTCACTCTTGCATTTTGTTATCGTTCCTTCCCAAAGTATTGTACTTTTAAGTACAGTACCTCCGGTTTCTGCCAACTAATGTTAACTAAGAGACTAATCACAACACTCTCTTCTTACAGACCCTTTGTCCTGGTTGCCTTGGTTTCATAACAGGGTCTTCACTGTTACCTGATTTTTAACAATTTGAACTTTTTCTCAACATCAAATTTCCCTCTTTGAAACTTAGGAAATGTTCCACATTCATGACAAGTCTCACCTCATATTTTTGCTGAGAAAGATTCAGACTCCTGTTCTGTTTTCTTTAGAAATAGATTGCCCTCTTCAGAAGTAGGTTTTCCTCTGATTAATAATACGTTGGAGTGTTCTACTTCCTGTTGTCCATCAGCAGAGGTCTGAGCATATTGGTAAACACTGAATCATACAAAAATTTACCACCGAAATGTAGTATATAGCTTAGTCAGACCTTACCAATCCTTACAGCTTCTAGCATTCTGGGGAACTGGTTTCTGTTTTCTGGCACGATTGGTACACAGGTGTATCCTTTTAGCTGGTCTAAAAATATTTCTTTTTTATGAATAGTACTCTTTATTGAGTTATGTTTGGGTTTTTTATTGTTTTAGCAATCCGCACCAGAGTTTCTTAAATGTATCATTAGTGATTTGTATAAATAAAATGAGTAGAGCTGAAGCAGAGTGGTTTCTGCCTGGTGACTACTACAGCAGTGTCATGCAACCTTTTTGTCAAGGGAACTTCTGATTTCATTTCTTTAGAAATTGGTGAGAAAGGCTGAAATGGCTGCAGGTTTGCATCCCCTTTCAAATCACTTGTTACCACTTAAATGATAAGGTACCACTTCTTAGTATTTTCTGGTTTTTTTCCTAGGATGTTTTGTGGTTTTACAACAAAACACCTAGGTCTGCAAAGCCTGCTGTCATTTAATGTTCATGTTCGCAGGGCTTCTTCCAGGACTCAGCTGTGAATCAGAGTACTTTGTAAAGAGAGTGGTTCAGATAGTAGGCATGTCTGAAACACAATGGTACTGGTAATGAACCTTCTCTGTGATCTGATCCATTGTTAGATCTCTTGATAGCAGAGCTGGTTACATCCAAGTGTGAATGACTCTTATTGAAGGCAAAGAGGACTGGATATATAGGCAAATACAAGCAGTCAGACATAAACGGTCTTGTTATGTTCTTTCTACACACTTCATACAACTGATGGTTTTCCAGGCTGTGCTGTCTTAGATCTGTTGTATCTGGCATGTATTTGCTTTATAAACATTAGTCTGTCTAAATATTGCTGTGTAGTTGTATGCCAGTCCAAGGCATGTGTGCCTCATTTAATTTTAAAATGGCTTTATTTTTAATATAATAAATATGAAAATTTTAGTAAGTGCATGTTTTAATGTGAAAAACTGTCTGAACCTGAAACTGAGTATCTGATTTTCTAACCAGAAATGGACAAACAAGTGAAATGTCTGGAAATTAAATTTAAATTGGCTAGTTAGTGTCACGGTTCATCTCGTCTGTGTTAACTGTTATGTTAATTGCTGTGTAAAAAATTTTTAAAAGCCACTCCAAACCCAAGAGTCTTCACTCTCAGCCAAAGAGAGGAAGTAGAATTAGAGGAAATGAAAGAGGAGGTGAAAATTAAATATGATGGGAAAGTTGGTCTAGGGATTACAGAATTGATATGTCTCCTAAATTCAGCATCAGAGGTCTGTTGTCCCAACTTATGACCTTAAACCCTTTCATTTCCTTCTCTCTCTCAAGTCTCAAATTAGATTTCTCAAGCTATTTTAAAGTCTTTACAATCAGTGTATGAAACTATTAAGCAGTCAAGGCCCTTCAAGCAAAAGCAGTAGTAATGGTTCAGGGAATCCACCAGCTGATGCGAGTGATAACACAACCTTGATGTAATATTTTACAGAATACTTAAATGTAGTTGTCTACAGATTTTACTATAAACTTTGTTTAGAATTGTTGTTTTTCTCAAAGTGTAAATGATGGAAAAAGCCCTAGAAATCTGTGTTTAGAAAGAAACAGATATAGTTGAAAATGGACCTGAAAAATGAACTGGATTTCATTGTGGTGCAGGTACATCAGACTGCTTGGAACATCTGAAGTCTTTGAATTTGAATCTTGACTGTATTTATTTGTGCACAGTAAGAAGGGTGTTTTGTATACTATATTAGTGTGACTATATTTTTAAGAAAGACAAACCTATGGTAAGAGTTTTTAATCATCAGAATAATCATTGGAAAAAACCCCAGAAACCAAACAAACCCAGAAACAACCCCCCCCCGAACAACCAAGAAAACAAAAAATGCCTGGACAGCTGTGTACTGTGCATTGTAATTTACCTGAGTCATACATAATACATTGTGCAAAAGTATTACATGTCAGTTACATGTTACAGTAAAACATGGAAATGTGTTGGGTTTTTTTTTTTCTTAAACCAATTGTTGATTTATTCTGTTGGCTGAATAATATGTGTAAAAATTACATGCATTACTTGTATGCATAATCCAAATTGTTAGTGAGTTGAAGATATTTTTATATTGTTTTTTAGACTTGATGTAGAAGTTTGAGAGATAAACTTCTATGTTACAACCTTTCATGAAGTTATTTGACAGTCTGTAAAACTGATGTGGCTCCTTTATTAATCCTTCCATACTGACTGCTGAGATCAAAACTCAATAACTGATAGCTATGAAGCCAAGGTATTGCATTCGTTAGCAGCATGCTGGATGTGAAGGGGTTGCCCTCCCAGTCTACATAACCAAAGATGGATTCTACATGTGTTATATACACATAGAGTAATACATATTCATTGTTTTCTGAGAATGATTCTGCATAGAATGATTTAAATAAATAAGTATTTTTACTTCTTGATCTCTGCTGTCACTTTCTGACCTTTCAATAGCATTACAGTCTCTTGTTGATGTCTGGCTGTCTTCTCAGTGTATTTTTATTGCTTTAGTTCCTTTGTTCTCTACAACTGTGTTTTTTATCTTCTCTTTGAGCCAACTCAAGGCCTCCAACTAACATTTCTGCTAAGAATTACATGAAAAGAGACATTTATGGCCCCTCTGCTTTTGTCAGAAATTTGTGCATAATTTTCAGAACTCTAGTAAGGGAAATTATTCTATTTCTGTAATTTCAAGTGCAGCAATATTCTGGAACAACTGCGTAACTTTTAAGGGGAAGAAAAAAATGTAGATCCCTTTATTGAAAAAAAAAGGTGATCTATATGTTTTTGGGCATGGACATTGAAAGGTACAGGTTAGCATTCAGAATTATAAATGCTAAAATATGAGAGACAGAGAAGGCCACAATTTACTCTTCATACGAAGGCAGCAAAGAGGATTTGTTGTTGTTGTTGTTGTTGTGGTGTAGTGTGTTTGTTTTTGTTTTTACCTCTTGGTTTGTTTGGTTTTGTTAATGCAGACATTTCTGATTTGTATAGGGAGTTCCAAAGTCCTGTTCCTTGCATAGTTAAAATTTCAAAGTGACAATTATATGATCTGGATTGAAGTGTCTGTGGGTCTTTCTGATGTGGTTTGGCTTCTTTGTGGAGTTGTTGGCCATGACTGTAATGTATTTGGTAAAATATACCAGCTTAACATTTGAACTTAATAATATGATTTGGAATTCTTTTGTTGTTCAGTGCACTTATGTGGGATTGTTAATAGGGAAGATGTATTACTGAGATGAGGTAAATATTAAGCACTGAGGGGTGTTTAGCATTTGCCTGGAATCCTGAAATAGGCTGGTGATTCATAGGCTAATGCACCGTAATTGAGCTGAAATTATTTGGAATACAGACACCAATGCCTTCAAACAGTCAAGTCAGTGCTTTATAGGCAGCTGATCTGTAATGTACCTGATCACACTTTACTCATCAAACAAGACCCATGGAATAGATTTCTTTTGAAGTCTGTAAGATGGAATTAATTTGATATCAAAACTGTAATTGATCAAGTGTGCCTTACTGCACAATACATTTGCAGAATGTGGATCTACAGCTTATTAGTCAATTCAGGGTTATTCCCTTGGAAGTTTTGTTTAGTTTTGGTTTCTCTTTTTGATTGCCTCACATAATGCTTTCCATTTCTGTGATTTCCTGTCCCTTTTCATAGAAAATCATGTGTTAAGTCCTGTAGTTCTGATGTCATTCTGATTAGCCTGTAGATTTCAGCAGTTTTAATTTGACATCTACCCACTAGACCTCTTGTCCTTAGCCTTGCTACTGGCTCTCTACAAAGATGAAACCCGTTTTGTAATGTATTTGTGTTGTTATTTAGGACTGAATTGCTTTTTTATTCCACCAATTTATGCAGTTTTGTATGTGAAGTTGATTAGTTCGTTTCTAACTGATTCTTGCATGCACTTTAGATGTGATGAAAGAAATTTGGGGCTGCCCCCATCAGTAGTTACCTAGACGTTGTTCAGAACATAATAAATAACCAGAGAGTTCTAAACACACATACACATACCTACCTTCTGGTCTTTTGTGTGAATTTCAATTATTTCATTTGAAGTCTTTGAAGTTGTGGTTATTTTGCCACCTTCCATGATCATTTTATCTCTTAGTATTTTAAGTTAATTTTGTTAGTTTAATCTGTTGCTTTTGTCAATTTTTTTTCTTTCCCCCCCAAATTGTTTTTAATGTAAATAGTTTTCTTTCATTATAACCTACTGTGACTTTCACACTGTAATTTTAATCCCATTTTCTGACTTCTAGACCTGTATCTCTTCCTGTGTTTGTCAGTGGTTGAAGTTCATTCTTTTGCCCTGCCAGACTCAGGTGTTTAAACCCATGTTCCAACTTGTAGTACTGGCATTGCACGGAAGCATAGCATTCCAGCATAGCATTCCAGCGTATTATGGTGCTGTGATATCTGTCTTATGTTAAGCTGCATTTTCAGTTGGGAGACCCAAAAGCAAATTAAAATTCTGGCACCACTCAAGGCTCAATGCTCAGCTGATTTCCATAGTTTGTGGTTAAGTGGAATTGCTTGTCATTATTCATTAAAACAATTGGTGTGTTGTTTGCCTGTTGGGATTTTGTTAGGGGGACAGAAGGGGCTACTGGTATGGGCTTTTGTAAGAATTTTCTAGAAGCTCCTGCAGCTCCTAGTTGGACCCACCTGTGGCCAGGGCTGAGCAAGACAGCACCTCTGTGGCAATATATTGAGAGAAATCTTTTGAGTAAATTCCTTTTGTTTTGGGCTTCCTTTTGTTGTGGAGTACGTGGGACATCAGAGAGACAATCGCACAGACACTGGGTTTCATGAGGAAGGAGGGGGAGAGAGATGTCATAGAATCATAGAATTATAGAATGGTAAGGTTGGAAGAGACCTCAAGGACCATCTAGTTCCAACCTCCTGCCAGGGGCAGGGACACCTCCCACTAGTACAGGTTACTCAAGGCCTTGTCCAACCTGGCCTTAAACACTTCCAGGGAGGGAGCAGCCACAGCCTCCCTGGGCAACCTGTTCCAGTGTCTCACCACCCTCACTGGAAAGAACTTCCTCCTAACATCCAGTCTAAATCTCCTCTCTGCCAGTTTAAACCCATTGCCCCTTGTCCTGTCGTTGCAGGACCTTGTAAATAATCCTTCCCCAGCCTTCCTGTAGGCCCCTTTCAGATACTGGAAGGCTACTATCA
>VWZE01014193.1:30936-61914 GCA_013396675.1 Eubucco bourcierii
GTACTGCAGGCTCGTGTTGAGCTTTTCATCAACCCAGACTCCAAGGTCCTTTTCCTCAGGGCTGCTCTCCAACCATTCACCACCCAGCCTGGATTTGTGCTTGGGATTGTGCCTCCCAAGGTGCAGGACCTTACACTTGGTCTTGTCGTTCCCCTTCAACCTGCAGTGAGAGACAGGCTGAGTCCTTGCAGCTCTTAGAGACCAACAGTGGGGCAGAATCCAGTGTACAACCTGTGAAACTGGAGCAGGGAAGTGATCCCAAAGACAGCCATGCCTCTATGAGAAACCTGCACTGAAGCAGCCCATTGTCGTGAGAATGATGGCTCAGAGAAGGGACCAGCGCTGGTGGGAGAACGTGATGGAGGGCTGTCTCCTATGAGATACCATGTTGCCGCCAGGCAGGGCTCAGAGGAGTTTTACCCCTGAGGAAGAGGAAGCAGCAGGAATGATACAGTGAATTGGGACTGATAGCACCCTCCATTTTCTGCCACTGTGGGGCAGGAGGTAGCAGAGCTGGGCCCAGGAGGAAGAGAGGGGTGGGGGTAGGATTGTATTTAAGATCTAGTTATACTTATCAGTGCCATACTCTAATTAAATTGGTGAATTGGTAGTGGTTTTGTTTATACTAAATCGATTTTTTTGTTTCCCCATGACCATAATTGGTGTCTGTATCCTTTCCTGTGCTTTGTCTTGACCGTTAAACATTTGTTGCATTTTCATCTACCCTTTCCTGTGGGATGGAGAGGGGTCAATGAACATCTGTGTTGTGTTTCGTTGCTGGCTGGTTAGTCTCAAACCACAACACAATCCTGACTTGTTGAGGAAAGGAGTTATTTTCCAGGTTTTTTTTATTTAACAATTTGTCTTTAATTTTGTTCTCAACTGAGATACTAAGATGGAAATGACACATCATGATGATTTTGTATTGTGTGACATTCACATATTCATTGGTCTAAAATCTTAAAATTAATGCCTAGACTTGGCTTTGGAAAAGGTAAGGAGAAAGGTGATGTTGTTACTTAACCAAGAGGCAGAGAAACCTTTTCATTAAATGCCGCGCAAAACCAAAAATCTTGTAGTCTAACAGTGGAGTATAGAATAACAGTTGAATATAGTCAGGAAAGAATGAGAAAATAAACCACCAAAAGAATCTGCAGGTTTTAGGGTGATCATTACAATGCTGTGGACAGTGATAGAGGACTGCAATGAAAGGTTGGAGAACAGAGGCCGATCTGCTACTTTTAACCCACGATTACTTCTTTTGAGTAAGGTAATTTCTTTTCAAAAACTATTTCCTGTAAGTGTTGGCTTCTCTTTTCTTTGTTTAGGTATCATGCCAGTGTATCATAACATGTTTGCACTCATGAGCGAAACGGAGCGAATGTGGTATCCCCCAAATCACATCTTCCATGTAGATGAAGCAACCAGGCTTGTCCTAATTTACCGGATAAGGTAACCTAGATCAAATATTAGGTTCTTGTTATGGTAAAACAAAACATAGGTATCTTATAGATTCTATAAGAAGTTTTGGACAGATTGTTGTTGGAGGAGAAATAGGTAAAAGAATCAAATTTATTGGAGCAGGTTTCGATAACTTTCTGTACGTACTGTCTCTATACTACGTCTTTGGCATGTCATATTGAAAAAAAATGGTGGAAAATACATATTCAATGTATGTATAATCAGCAACCAAAAATATCAGAAATAAAATTAATATTTTTCTTAATGGTGATACAACTCCTCTCCCCTGTGCTTGCCTGTTTGAAATTAGTGGCAGTTCTGAAATTCAGAATTATTATCCTGTGTAGCCATATGTGTCTGCAACAGCAACTTTTTTTCTCTAAACTGGGTTTTGAATGTGGATATCTAAACCTACACTTGATTATTTATTTACACTGAATAAAGTGGTTTGAGTGGGTTTTTTTTGGGAAACTGGAAAGCTGTAGCACACAATTCTCTGTATTCTGACTAGTGTGGATAAATTTGCAGTGTAGCTCATTCCTACCAGTACAGTATACCACCCGGTATTGGTAAATGGTAGTATCTGTTTATTAATTCTTGCTTAAATATTTCCTTTCAGGTTTTATTTTCCCCACTGGTATTGCAATGGCACCAACAGAGCATATCGGTATGGCATTCTCCGAGGTGCAGAGAGCCCTGTTCTTGATGATCTTGTCATGTCTTACCTATTTGCTCAGGTATGATTTGCTTGATTATTTTTTAATGCAAGTTGGTAGAGGTTGTTAGCATTTGACCCCTTTCACATTTTCTGATGGTAACCGTGTAGACTTTTGATAGCTTGAAGCCCACTCAAGATGGAAGTTAAATTCTATGTTGTGTGTATTTGCCGAGTTGAAGTTCAGATGTCAGTTGTGAAGAAAGCAGTGAGCGTCCATAGCTCCTTTCATCAGCTACTTCCACGTGGAAGTCTCTCAGTGTGACTTTCGTTTTGGACTAACACAACATAGAGCAACATCCTCCCCGTGTGGACCTTTTGAAGATTTGAAAAAAAAAAACGTTTTGAAAACAGTGTTTCTAAGTGTGGTCCTAGCAGGTATCTGTTATGAACACATGCAGATTTTTGTGGATCAAGGGGTTCATTCACCAGAATGCAGTCTTAGAAAAACAAACTGTCAAACAACCCTCTTCCGATAAAACCCCAAACACAAACACCACCAGAAATCCAGATAACTGCCATGCCCTGAAACACTCCTATTAGTGAGTTTTAATTTGCTTTTTTTCTTACATTCACAGTGGCGAGCTGACTTTTTGGATGGGTGGATACAGATGCCTGTTACTCACGAAACTCAAGAAGAATGCCTTGGAATGGCTGTCCTGGATATGATGAGAGTGGCCAAAGAACAGGACCAAACACCACTGGCTATTTACAATTCAATCAGGTGACTCTATACTTCATGACTGTATCACATCTATTTGATATCCAAACCATGTATTTTTGCACATTAACATCTAGGAGATGCTCAGCTGTGGGCAATTGATTTATTCTAGCATACTAATTCTATATATTTATCTGTATTGTAAACCAGAAATTAATAGCAAGTCTGTATCATGATGGCCATTTATGTTTTTGGGTAAATGAATTTGATTCTTTTAATAATAGGTAAGACTGGAGCTACTCATGTGAGAAAGAATGTCTGCATTAATTTGAGATGGGAGAGAACTCTGGAATTCATCATATCCAGCCCTCTTGTCAGATCAGGGTCTGCAGCTTTTATTTTCTCTTAAGTTGAACAAACCATGCTCCCTTATGCCTCTTCTGTCATGTCCTGTGCTCCAGGCTCTTAGCCATCTTGGGCAGATACATGCTAAACTTTCTTGAGTTTATCACTTCACTTTGATTGTTTTTTTTTTTTGACGTAATCAGTGCCCTCTCCAGCTGAGTTAAATCTGACTCAGCTTGATATTTGTCTTTTAATGAAATCTAGCCAGAAGAGTAAAAACTATGAGACCATGAATCAGCCGGCTCATTGCGGGTGGCAAATCAGTCTTTTGTCTGTGACACAAAATAGGAACTGTGATACCAGAACTTCAGAGGGAACCAACCAAGGTGTTGTATTTTAGCGCCACTATTTTCAACCAGGAAATCTGACATAGTTGCCTGTGTTGATGTAGTATCTTCTTTCCAACTTCTACCCCGAGCAAAACAACTCTATAACTGCTACCTTACCTCCAAAGTTTCAGTAATAGCTAGAACAGGAATGTCTGGAATTATGGAAATTGCATTATGTAATATATGTTGAAACCAAAGAGGGGTGGGAATAGGAAACAACAGAAAAGAGAGGGCCGTGTTTGAAAGAGCATGATACACACTGAGGAAGAGATCCTTGCTATCTTACATTAAAAATAATAATTTTTTTAAAAAAAAAAAGGTTATGTTAAAGGAAAAATATTTTCACATTAACTTGTTCAGCACAGAACTAATTCTTTGCTGTATTTAATTGATAAAAATAGTGAGTTTTTTGCTGATTGTATATTCACAGCTACAAAATGTTTTTGCCCAAGTGTGTGCGAGCAAAAATCCAAGACTACCACATTCTGACACGAAAAAGGATAAGATACAGGTTCCGCAAATTTATACAACAGTTTGGCCAATGCAAAGCTACTGCCAGAAACCTGAAACTGAAGTATCTCATAAATCTGGAAACTCTTCAGTCTGCCTTCTATTCAGAGGTTTTTGAAGTGAAAGAGCCTGGTGGAGATCCATCTGGAGACGAAAGCTTTGCAACCATTGTAATAACTGGAAATGGTGGAATTCAGTGCTCAAGAGGAAAACTTAAAGATTGTGAGACGCTTGCAGAGCAGGTAATTTATTTTAGTGTTTCAGCGGTTTATCTTGTAGCAGAGCGGTTTACACCAGGTACATTTGGCAGATAAATTTTTACTTCACACTGATGATACAGTTTCCGTATGGCTGAGGCTCACAGAAATGTATTGAGTTATACGGGGGTATAAAATTCACTTTTAATTGAAGTACTAAAAGTCAATATTTGAACATGTAAGACCTTTGTGCTTGACAGATTAGAAATTCAGTGTTGGACCTTCTTTACTGTAAAAAAGTAAGTTGTTGAAAAGTAATGACCCTATCCCCAGGTATAGGTAAAATGTATTAATTCCTCAGATTCTCTTTGTAAGCAGGGTTTAAGGACCTCAAAAAGCAGATAAATTTCCCTATACCTCTTCCCTGGTGCAGTTAAACTCCTACCAGTTTCTGAGCTGGCAAATGAGAAGTGATATTTTCATGACTGCAGAGTCCATTTACTCTTTGTTTAGAAGTTGTTGCTCATGTGCTGTTGCATTTTGTCGATATTAGTTCTTTCGCATTACTTCCCAACATGGCTATTCATTTGGTTGAGTTTACCAGAATATGATATAAACTCATGTCAGTATACACTGAGAGTGTGGCAATTTTCCAGAGGTAAAATGAAAGCCAAAGTGGACCACTTACTGTTTTTTTCAAAAATAATTGCGTCCATTAGTTTGATAGCTTTGATACATAATACATAGCAGTCAAAATCAAACTACAAAATGCTTTATATTTAGTGTGCTATGATAGTTTGTAAAAACACCTTTTTTCTTAGTACTTAAAAACCATCTGGTTACATACCCAGATTTTTTAAGTGAGTTATTCCTGGAGTATTTGTAGATTGGCATTAAGTCCAGTTATGTTATGCATAGTTGTTATACATCAGCCTTCCATCTCTTCTAAGGTGTTTAAGTGCCGCTTGCCCTGGTGGTAGCCAACAGTGTCAGATTTTGCAGTTTCTGGTTTGACGCATGCTGCAGTGCTTGTGCTTGGCAAGCAAGCCCTTAGCAGTAGTGTTGTTTAAACTAATGATTTTTCCTATCATATTGCTAACATTTTTTTCATAATTAATACTACTATAATCCTGCTTATAAAAAGAGAGATGGTGTAGGCTGCATACAGTTTTAGTGGTGAGGAACCTGGTTAAGTAAACTTAGTAAATCGTAGAATCATAGAATGGTTTGGGTTGGAATGGACCTTAAAGATCATCTGGTTCCAATCCCCCTGCCATGAATAGCGACACATCCCACTAGATCAGGTTGCTTAAGACACCATCCAGCTTGGCTTTGGGCAGTTCTAGGGAGGGAGCATCCACAGCTTCTCTGGGCAATGAATAAGGCCCATTAAAATATGTCATAACACTTGTTTCAGCAAACTGTATTGATGAAAATTTATTAAGTTACTGAACAGAAACAAATTTTTAAATTATTGTTTATTTATTGAGGACAAGAACAACACATGGCTTAAATTGAAGAAATTTGTTTTACCAGTTCACATTTCCAGCAACTAGATAAACTAACAGAACTCAGGGACTTCAGTGGTGATTAAGTCTAGCTGATGCCCACTTACAGTCTTGATTATTGCATCTGTTTATGTATTAGGATATGCTTACTGCTGTTTAAATGAGGCATTCTAATCTGAATAAAATCTGCTTGCTTTGAAAGAATATTTTTAGACAGATGAATTTCTCTTATTTGAGGATGTTACTTAGCATCTGAAATTCCACTGGAAAACAAAGCAAAGTGTGATAATCTGGCTTGGTAAAGACCGAAGGACATGGTACAGGATATCATGGTGTCAACAACCACCTGAAACTGCTGTCAAAGGAAAACTTGCCTTGAATTTCCCATGTAACAGGGATTGATGCTGCAAGTTACTTAGTGATGACCATGGCTGATGGAAGAATCTTCTCTTCTGAGATCCTTTCTTCATTCATGCTGCATCACTTTCTTTTGGTGGCAAATTTTGCAGCTCGTATCACCCTGAATGAAACTGTGATATTTTGGATTTGTCACAGGCTTTTTAAGCCTCTTTAATCAGGATGTAAATTAATTCACCCCCCACCCAAAAAAAAAAAAAAAAAAAAAAAAAGGCTTCTCAAAAAATTAATTAAAATGTTGCAAATATCACCAAGTATCTACAATCAAAAACAGCAACAAAAACAACATACATACACCAAAACAAAGCCAAACAAACAAACAAAACCAAACAAAAAATCCCAAAACAAAACTCAACAAAAGTAACCCAAAAGCCCCAACCAACCAACCAAGCACAGAAAAAACCCATCCACTTATATGAGGATATTTCCATTCACAGGTTCCTGCATCTTTATGCATTTTTTTAATTGATGCTACTAGTGATGGCCCTGTAAACACATCATTCCTTTCTGTATTTGTAATGGCATTTTTAACAGTTTATGATCCAATTTGTGGGAAGCTTGCAAGTTCAGAGTTGCAAGAATTCTACTGCTGCAGTTAAGTGTCAGTTTTAGTTGCTGGCATTATGTAACCAATATTTATTGCAGGATTTGCAAACATACTGTGATTTTCCTGATATCATCGATGTCAGCATTAAACAAGCAAGCCAAGAAGGCTCCAGTGAGAGAAGAATTGTCACCATTCACAAACAAGACAGCAAGAATCTGGTCTGTTTACTTTGTTTGCTATTTTGTTGGGGTTTTTTTGAGTAGATATTGCTTTGAGAAGACTGACTCCTAGTATTTCTAGTATGTTATACTGAATTACTGTATTAATTAAGCATGAGGTAAAACTTAAATGCATTTCAACAGTATAAGTGGTGTATTGGAACGCCACAGGTCTTTTGTTTTCAGAGTTCTGTGTGTGGACTGAAATAGATACTTCTAGCTAGGGATAATTTATTTATTGGAGTCTTAAACCTGAACCTGTGGTGTTAGCTATCAAGCATACTATTTCTGTGCTGTCATGGCAAGCTGTCATCCAGTGATCAACACACTGAAAAAAGTTTTAAAATTCTCTGAAGAAATTGTTACACAGGTGATGTGTATTGTGACAAAATTTATGTCATTGCTTAATTGTACACGTGAACGTTTGTTTCAGTTTCAACTTGAGTCAACCTTTCTGGCAGGTGTAGCTGTCAAACAGTTGTGTGTTGGGTTGGCCTTAGGTGGATGTCAGGTGTCTCTCAAGGTTAACTATCACTTCTGAGCTGAACAGGGAGAGAAAAATACAATAAAAAACTTGTGAGTTGATGTAAGGACAGGGAGAGAGAGAGTTCACCAGTTACTATCATTGGCAAAACCAGACTCAGCTTGGGAAATTAATGTATTTTAAATTAAATCAGAGTAGGATAATGAGAATGAAAAACCAATCTTCAAAGCACCTTCTCTGCCTGATGACTCCCTTCTTCCCTGACTTAACCTTACTCCTCTATCTCCCCCACTCCTCAGTGGGGTAGTGAATGGTGTTCATTACACATCTATACAGTTCCTTCCTTCTCATACTTCCACGGTGCCAGTGTGCATTCTTTCCCATGGGAGACAGTCCTCCACTAACTTCTCTGATACGGGTCTTTCCCACAGAACATAGCTCTTCAAACTTCTCCAGTGTCAATCTCTTCCACAGAATGTAGTCCCTCAGGATCAGACTGCTCCATCACGAATCTCCACTAGGGTTACAAGTCTTGCCAGAAAACCTGCTCCAGTGTAGGCTCTCTATGGTGTCACAGCCTCCTTCAGGCATCCACCTATTCTGGCATATGGTACTGCATGGACTGCAGGTGGATGTCTTTACCACTATTAACCTCTGTGAATTGGAGAGTGCCTCAACCTTTCTAGCAGGTACAACTGTTTTCTTCATGGGCTGCAGGGGAATCTTTCCTCCAGCACCTTGATCTCCTCTCTCTCCTTTACTGACCTGGGTATCTGCAGAGGTGTTCCTCTTCCATATTCTCGTTCCTCTCTCCAGCTGAAGTTGCCATCACACAGATAATTTCCAACCCCTAAAGGGATCTGTTATCCCAGAGGCCCTACCAGTGTTTCACAGATTTGCAGAATACCAGATTGGAAGGGACCTCAAGGATCATCTAGTCCAACCTTTCAAGTTAGTGGTGGCTTAACCTTGCTCAGAGGTGGGTCCCATCTTACCGCTGGTTGGCATTATCTAAACTGAACATGGGGGAGGCTTCTAGCAGCTTTTCACACAAACTCTCTCTGTAGGCCTTTCAGCTACCAAAAGCTTGCCACACAAACCCAGTAAAAGTTGTTTCTTTGTTTATTTCTATGGTTTTGATATGTGAGCCTTCAGGTCTTCCCATCTCATGCATTTGTATGACTGGAGAACTTCTCTGTGTGTGTATAAAAGCTTACATCATTCTTTTCTGTAACAGTATTTTTTAAAAAATCATATTTCAGTAAGCATTAACTACTTTCAGTATCCCCGATGCTGCTTTTTTTTTTTCTTTAAAGAGACATTTGATTTACTGCCATTTATAGCGGAATTTTGATTCACATTACTTTCCTGAAATCATAGGCTGGGTTGGGTTGGAAAGGACCTCCAAAGGTCACCTAGTCAACCCCTGTGTAGTGAGCAGAAACATCCTCCACTACATCAGGTTGCTCAGAGGCTTGTCAAGCCTGACCTTGAGTATCTCCAGAGATGGGGCCACAAATACCTCTCTGAGCAAACTGCTCCAGTGTTCCACCACCCTCACAGTAAAGAATCTGTTCCTTACATCTCCTTACTCCTTGTAGGAGTGTTTTACCTGCTGATCATCTTCGTGGCCCTCCATTGGACCTGCTCTATGAGGTTCATGTCCTTCCTGTGATGAGGGCTCAAAAGATGGGCACAGTATCCAGGAGAGAGGTCTTACTAGAGCAAAGTGCCAGAATCACCTCTCAGCCTACGTGGCCACACTTCTTTAGGTACAGCCCAGTATGCAATTTGCCTTCTGGGCTGCGAGTGCACACTTGGCTCGTGTGGAGCTTCTCATTCGCCACAACTTCCAAGTCCTTTTCTGCAGGGCTACCTTCTATCACCTCATCCCCCAGGCTGTGCTGATAAGGAGAATTATTCTGACACAGGTGAAATAATGAGTTGGAATTTTTTTCAAAGCATTATATTCAAACATAAGAGTAGCTGGAATGTCTCTGATGTGCATCTGTGATCCTGAGAGTGTAATAATATTTCTGATTGGTGGAGGAGGCTTCCTTAATCTTACACTGTTACCATTCTCTTTAAAAATGTTCAATAGTGTTAGGTAGGGACTTGACTCCATATGCTTCTGAGGATAAAGATGACTTTCCAAAAGCTTGTCTAAAACAGCTGCTGAAGAGCAAGGCAAAGTGGGGAAAATTGCAGTAGCTGCTATTCTACTTGTGGTTGATTTGTGGACAGTTTATGCACCAGAATTAGCTGATGTGTAAATTAGAATTTGAGACTTAGTTTGACCTGTTACACAGCTGGTAGAATTCATTCCAGAAATGTACTTTGCACAGTGACAGGATACATGGATTGATTAAAATAACCGATTTTCTCTTTGTGTGGGGTTTCCGATTGTGTTGAAACAACTGGAAAGATAGCTGTTTCCAGGTCCTCTCTTAGTAAGGAGTTTGAAGACATGCAAGTGTATCCCCAGTGTCATAGGCAAATTGTTCAGCACATACTAAAGCCTGTTCTGTTGAGCTATGAAATCTAATTTGACTGTAGGTGATAGAGTAACACTTCTCTGTTGAAGTAAAAACGGCCTTTAATGCTTTGAGACAATTCTCAAATATTAAGAAAATACAGATAAAAATTACATAAACCAATTACACAAAAATGGGCACTCCTTTACTGGCAGTCATTAGTGTGCTGTTACAGATGGATTTAATTTCGCCCTGATTTTACCTCTTCAACAGAGTTTTCCACAGACCTTTTCTGCACCATCTTTTCCTTTGACCACATTATTCTTCTTGCCGCTTCCATGCATTGTGTCTCCACTCGTAGCATTTAAAGATCATCTTCTGTCTATGACCTAGCTTGGGTTGCCAGTTTTCTACTGACGACTAGTTAAATCTTCAGGCAGCTATTTTCCCAGAGATTTTTCTTTGTGACTTTAAGGTAGCCCAATAAATCTTAGATAAACTAAGGCTTTCCCAGTTTGCTGCCAGTGCCATAGCTGTCTACTATAGTTAGTTGTATCTGAGTGGTTTTTGCCTTTCAAATATTCCCTCACCAGCATTCCTCTACTGTTTATTTAGAATAAATGTCTTTTCATGTGGCAGTTTTGTTTGGTTAGGGTTTAATTTCGAATGTTAACCAGTTTTGGGTGGCGCACGGAATGCAGAACTGTACAAACAGTAGTGAAAAACGATCAGGATACCTTTAATGTATACATCCATCTTTTCTACCACTACCACATCCAGAAATTGTGTTACCTATTAAAAATAG
Source organism: Eubucco bourcierii (assembly GCA_013396675.1). Classification (NCBI taxonomy): domain Eukaryota; kingdom Metazoa; phylum Chordata; class Aves; order Piciformes; family Ramphastidae; genus Eubucco; species Eubucco bourcierii. The sequence goes on from VWZE01014193.1 coordinate 41,668, forward strand.
AAATTCTGTTTTTCTCTCTCTCTCCTTGTCCCTCCAACCTCTTCCCCTTCCCCAACCCATTTTCCCCTGACAATTCAACAGGAGGCTGAATTTCAGTCATTAAGAGAAGCTCTCTCCTTTGTATCATTAATTGATGGATATTACAGATTAACTGCGGATGCTCACCACTATCTCTGTAAAGAAGTAGCACCACCCTCGGTCCTTGAAAACATCCAAAGCAACTGCCATGGACCAATTTTGTAAGCAGTTTTTTATCAGTATAACAAGGCAATGCTATTTTTGAAAGAATAACTTTAGTTGACTGTGAACAGTCATGGACATCTTAACATATGTATTTATTTCATTTATGTCACATAAAATGCGTTGGTTTTCCTCTTACTTTTGTGTCACAAAATATAGTACCTTCTTGATGTATTGTAAATGGAAAGTGGCAGGGAAGTCAAGCTGCTGATTTTACAGAATTACAGTTTCCATAATGGCAACAGCATACCATGTCATAGAGGATGTCATGTTTTCCCTGCAGCCTCTAATAATTGTGTTATCTGTGTTGCCAAAGAGAAAAAGGCAAATTCAGCTAAAACTTTCTTCAGTATTTTAGCAAGAATTGCAGTGAACTGTTAACCTCTTTAAAGGAATGTTCCCTCCTTGTTTGCTTCCTTTGTTGTTTTGGATTTAATTTTTTTTTTTTAAGAACAAGAGTTTAGTGCCCTCACAGATTGTTTTAGTTTGGTTTTCTTTTTTTTTTTTTTTTTTCTTTTCTTTTTTTTTGATAGACCATATTCTTAATTGCAGAAATAAACACAGGAGACTAGGAGTGTTTTGTTAGGCAGAATAACATGGATATTTGCTTTAGCTGCAGGAATCTTCACAAATTGTATATGCAATTGCATGGAAGTGGCCCTGTCTACTTATTCACATAACTATTCTTTGTAAGATTTCCCACTGACAGAAAGAGAATAGCTACTATAACTTTCAGAAGATGTAAAAGAAGAGAGGGATAGAGACCTATACCGTTCTAATAATTTCCTAAGCCATTCTATTCCTCATTCCCTGAAATGGTTAGAAATTGATAAGTCGTCTTTTTTTGTTATTTCTTTCCCAAGTTAAAATGACCTTTTCCACCCATGCAAGTATTTTGCTAATTTATTTTGCTTATTAGGATGTTGAAAGTTGTATCGTAAGCCTGGGGGGGGGAAATCTTATTTTAGACTGTAAGATTTCTCATAAAACAGATAATTGTGGTGGTTTTAGTATTAAGAATTTTTAATATGCTGCTTTCTCTGTTTAAGAAGCCACTGTGAATATTGGAAAATAAAGAGACAAAAAGATGAACTGGAAGGGAGCTTAAAACTTCAGAGTTTGAATTGTTATATTAGACATCTGATAATAGTGCTCCCTGGCTGATGTCTAACACTCCTGGATTTTTAAGTGATGCGCTAGTAAATGTTTTCTTTGTGCTACAGTATGGACTTTGCTATCAATAAGCTGAAGAAAGCGGGTAATCAGACTGGTTTCTACGTTCTTCGTTGCAGTCCTAAAGATTTTAAAAAGTACTTCCTCACCTTTGCTATAGAGGTTTGTATCTTGCCTTATACACAGTACCTATGTGATCTTTATTGCATTGCAGTAATGGACGTGGCATAACCAGTAAATTACTCTGAATTTTCATTTCGGAATGTTCGTCTGATAGTTCTATTTTATAGCTACTTCTGTCAGATTGGACAGCTTTCATAGAATCATAGAATCATAGAATGGTAAGGTTGGAAGGGACCTCAAGGATCATCTAGTTCCAACCCCCTGCCATAGGCAGGGACACCTCCCCCTAGAACAGGTTACTCAAGGCCGCGTCCAGCCTGGCCTTGAACACCTCCAGGGAGGGAGCATCCACGACCTCCCTGGGCAACCTGTTCCAGTGCCTCACCACCCTCACTGTAAAGAACTTCCTCCTAACATCCAGTCTAAGTCTCCCCTCTGCCAGTTTAAACCCACTACCCCTTGTCCTGTCATTGCAGGACCTTGTAAATAATCCCTCCCCAGCCTTCCTGTAGGCCCCCTTCAGATACTGGAAGGCTACTATCAGGTCCCCTCAAAGCCCCCTCTTCTCCAGGCTGAAGAGCCCCAACTCTCTCAGCCTGTCCTCATAGCAGAGCTGCTCCAGCCCTCTGATCATCTTTGTGGCCCTCCTCTGGACCCGCTCCAACACTTCCATGTCCTTCCTGTGCTGAGGGCTCCAGAACTGCACACAGTACTCCAGGTGGGGTCTGACGAGAGCAGAGTAAAGGGGCAGAATCCCCTCCCTTGCCCTGCTGGCCACGCTTCTCTTGATGCAGCCTAGGACTCGGTTGGCTGTCTGGGCTGCATGTGCACACTGCAGGCTCATGTTGAGCTTTTCATCAACCCAGACTCCAAGGTCCTTTTCCTCAGGGCTGCTCTCCAGCCATTCACCACCCAGCCTGTATTTGTGCTTGGGATTGTGCCTACCCAGGTGCAGGACCTTACACTTGGCCTTGTTGAATCTTATGGGATTGGCCTGGGTCCGCCTCTCCAGCCTGTCCAGGTCCCTCTGGATGGATCCCTGCACTCTAGCAAGTCGACTGTGCCACACAGCTTGGTGTCATATGCCACACAGCTTGGTGTCATAAGCTTTCAGGGTCTTGTTAAAAACATCCAAACGTTGCTTGGTGGGTAGTTGCTAATGACACATACCATATACTTGTGAGAACAAGAGAGGTAGGAGGGAAGAGAGCTTGAGAGCTGTGGGATTAGTGACACAACTCTTGGGACTGTAGTAAGTATTTGGGTGGTGGAGTACTTTGCAGATTGTTCGGGGTTTTTTTTTTAAGGCTTAGTATGGGTTAAGTTGAATTTCTGTGCATCGATCATCCCCTTCTTCCCCATCCCAAACAGGGCTTACTTAGACTGATGGGACAGTTTTTGCTGATCTGAACAGGTAGCTGAAAGACAGATGCACCTCTGATCTGTGAGACTGCAGTTAGTGATAATACAGCACACCAGTATTGCCGTTACATAATTGCATGGTCTTGTTTCAAGGAAGGAACTACTTACAGGTTTTTAAATAGGGAAGGTAATATATGGGATTTGTGACTGGCTGGTAGCCAGCTAGCAGGCTTGCTAAACAATGTCAGCAATAGTACATCTCTGAAAATGACAAAATTATGTCGATGTGCGAATGGAGAAGCAAGCAACTGTTTTAAGATTAGTTCCACAGAAATTTTATGTCCCGTTGGTGAGGCGTGTTTGGTAGCAAATTTTGAGTGATCAGTCTCTGAGTAAGATTAGAGAGTCAGTCTAGGGGTCAAGCTTGTGACTTAAGGCTCCTACTACATGACCTAGCCGTAATTATTTTGTTGTTGTTCTGAGTCTTTCTTGAGAAGCTTGTAGAAGGCAATTTTGATTCAGAATTTGTCGAAACGTTTTCCGCGCTGTTGACGTGAAGGACCATGAAAGCACTATTAAGAACGCTGCTTCTTTAAAAATGTTTAATGGTGCCTTTTCAAGACTCGATGTAAAAATAATTCACTGCATCTTGAAAACTTGTGCTAATAGCTAATTGGTTGGAGCTGTACGGTAGATGAGAGAAAAACAGAAATACAGCTGAGATCTCCAGATGCTTGCTCAAAGAACACAGAGTGTGAGTGTTTGAGCTAGTCCTTGCCACAGAATTTTGGGTTGATATTACTCCACGTAAAGGTAAAGAAGCTTTCATTGCTGGCTCTGAAGGATTTTTCCTAGAATCCATTATCTGTTTTCTCAGCTCTATCTTTGCAGGTTTTGTAACATTTGGGTTTTTTTAGCATCAGCATGCTAATTCCAGCCGTGGCTGTAGAGTCATGTTTTCTCAGAATCTATATTACACAGGGAGAACAAAATAACGGTAATATTTTACTGAAGCATACTTTCTTTATTTAGTAGAATGTTATGTATTAAAATAAGCCTTCAAATACGATATATTGATCAGTTCTGTTTTTAATGGAAAAAAAAAATTTCTCTTCAGCGTGAGAATACCACTGATTATAAGCACTGCTTAATCACAAAAAATGAGAACGGAGAATATAATCTTAGTGGAACCAAGAGAAGTTTCGCAAATCTCAAGGATCTGTTGACCTGTTACCAGACAGAAACTGTCCGTTCAGACAGCATAATTTTCCAGTTCACCAAATGCTGTCCGCCAAAGCCCAAAGGTAAGAGAAAGTTTGTTTCTGAACAGAAAGATTTCTAATTTTTCAAATTAAAGGTTACAAAACAAATACAAAAACATTAAATAACTCTCAGGTAAGCGAAAATATGTTTGTGTGAGTTGTCACTGACCTGTGTTTGTTCATCTTTGTGGTCACAGCTTTCTGCCCTACTGTCTGCCAGATTTTGCTTTGTTATAAGATGGTCTTACAGAAAGAATCATTGGTTCCAGATTTCACAATCAGAAGCAAAAATGGTTTCTTAATCGCATTGGATTGTGCGCAGCAGCATTTCTTTTTTTTATCAGGTGTTTTCCATGTTTTCATGAGGAAAGTTCATCTTAGCTGAATTATGCCAAGGTCATAGTGTGATTTCAGGTTATTTTTAAAAATGAAAAATATATGTGGAAAGGACCTCCTGCCATAGGAGTGGATTTTCCTTGATTTTAGTCTAGCTTTGATGTTTATGGTGTCTTTCTCCTTTACGAATTCTGATAATGTGTGCTTTTATTTGCTGCTTGTAAATAGTACTACTTACGGCTAATATTTTTCTCTTATCCAAACCTTAATTTAAACAAAAATTTGAAAGAGCAGACTGCTTGATATCAATTTACGTCTCTCACCTTTTATTGAAATTAGGAAATGGATTTAAAGGCTTAGAAAATATTTGGCAAATAATTCTTATGCATATTGCTGAGAAGTATTTTGTAAATACATTTCCATTGAAACGAAACGATGCACGTGCATCAGATGTGTAAGTTATTTAATTAATAGGCGTTGCACACATGTGTGCAGATATACTCAAATATATGTACATATCAGTTTCAGTTTTTACTGACCTGTACTTTGTAGAAAGCATTTTTTCAAAATTACTTGAAGAATAATTATTCTGGTAATTATCAGGCAGTGAGGATCACTAATGTGTTTCTGGGGCAAGAATATGAAAAACCTTTAAAGAGACGTCAGAAAAATATGCATTTTAACAGAATGATTTAATGATGTAAAAGAAGATGATGACTTATACACCCTTTTTCTATTCCTGATTGTGACTGGAAACACAGGAGAAATTTAAATGTGAAAGGAGGCAAGAATATTTGTCAAATACTTAAAATAGCAGAGTGAACATAAATGTTTCTGCTGGTTGGAAAAAAACCCAGACATTGTATTTGTTTAATGAAATGCTGTTTTGCTTTGTGATTAACCTGACCTCAATGTGATATCTTCTTTTTGTTAGATTAAGAGTTTCTCGGTAATCCTTCTAAAGTCATACTGGGTTTTACTTTTGTTTTTCTTTTCCCTACTCTCTTTCTTCTAGATAAATCAAATCTCCTAGTCTCCAGAAGTAATAGCGTTTCTGATGTACCTTCATCACCCACACTACAGAGGCATAATAATGTCAATCAGATGGTCTTTCACAAAATCCGGAATGAGGACTTGATATTCGTAAGTGAAGTAGTTGCTTTTTCCTCTCCAGGTGGTTGGTTAAAGCAGTCATAGATTTGGAAAAAAAAATAAAAATCTATGTATGTTTAAACAACCCTTATCTGAACTAGGAATTTTGCTGTCATCTTCCCCTAGATTTGTGAGAGAGAAGAAATGTATTTTTCTTTTTCTTTTTCTTTTTTTTTTTTTTTTTGTTTTCCATTAACACAAGCAACTATGTTTCACTTTGCTTTGTGAAAAATAGGAAGTGTCCATTTGACTGCTATAGGAGTTGTTTTCTCTACATCTAGAGGGATGTTTAAATACATCTTTAAGTGAAAATCATTCCTCTGTGGTTCTTGCAGTGACATGTTTTCTGATCCTTAAGGAATCAATACAAAATAAGCAAAGATTTAAGCTGTTACTGATACATTGCTTCCTTGTACCCTCAACCTCACTAACTGTAAAGATTTGCATATGCATTATTTCATGTAATTACTTTCATTCAAGAGCTCTTTTGCAAAACAGGCAGGAAATTCTGATTTTCTTTTTCCTCTCTCTGATATGCATCCTTCTTTTAGGAGGAGAGTCTTGGACAGGGAACATTCACTAAGATTTTCAAAGGTATAAGGAAAGAAGTGGGAGACTATGGCCAGCTCCATCAAACTGAAGTTCTTTTAAAAGTGCTGGATAAAGTGCATAGAAACTACTCTGAGGTTAGTGTGGTTGTTGGCTGCTGTATAATGTTTATCCATGCTATGCTGAGCATTACTTTTCTTACAACAAGTGAGTATTTGTTACATGGTGCAGGGTTACATCTTGAGCCAAGCTCATTCTTGGCCTTGTGACATTGCAGAGATGTATTTGAGACTGGTTTTGGAAAATACACCTATGTACTTTATTTTCCCTCTTCCTTTCAGTCAGAAAATGTAGAAATACCCTTTTAGAGACAGAGAACAACTTCTTTGTACTATACAAGTACCACAGGAGAGGTGGTATAGCTACAGAATTGCCTTTACCCATTAATTCATTATATACAGATGAGGAACCAATATTTATGGAAAATTACTTTATTACCATAGACTTTTTTCAGTGTTTTGGAGTCACACTGATTCTCTCTTCAAGTCATAAAAAATTAGAAGTGTCCATGAAACACTTGCCATGGGTGAAAACATCCATACTCACTTAGACTTTTCACTGTTTGAGTGAAACTGTGAACAAACTTGCAATATCTTAGTGCACAAACTAATACACTGACAGTACAACTGAGCCCAAGATTGTGTATGTAATGGTTCAACTTTAAAGACTTTAAAAAGATGTGGTAGTGTTTAAGATATTAACATAATTTTATGTGGCTGCTTTTTCATTTATTTTTAACCAGATTAATCACAGGCTGGTTTGGGTTGGAAGTGACTTTTAAATTGCATCTAGTCCAAGGCCTCTGCAGTCCGCAGGGACATCTGCGACTGTAGCAGGTTGCCTAGAATGCCAAACAACCTGAGATGGAATGTTTCCAGGGATGAAGTATCTATAACTTCTCTGGGCAACTTGGGACAGTGTTTCACCACCCTCAGCATAAACATTTCTTCCTTCTATCTAATCTAAATCTCCCTCCTTTTAGTTTTGAGTTTAATGTGATTATATAACTTTATAAAGTTTCCATTAAGCTAACTGTCCATTGTTTACTGACCTTCTAAGTTGCTTAAGTAAAATTTATATGAAAATGTAAGGAAAAAAGAAGACATTTAGGTAGTATTCATAATCAGTGTAAGTGGTGCTCCTTGGACAGTTGAAAACAATAAAGAAACTACAACCCATATTTTTATTTTTATAAGCTTTTTATAGTTTAATAATATTTAATACACTTGCATTCTAAAAGTAAGTGAAAATCAGTTGCTAAAAAGGCTGTGAATACCGAAGTAAAATATAGGCACCTGAAGGAAAATGTGTTTTGACCTTATTTTGTTGTGTGAATAACCAGTACACAAGCCAGTGCAGCTGAAGATGCCACTGGTGAGAATTTAAAAATTACTAAGGAAATAAAAAGCATTTGCAACCTTCCTGACAGTGTGGGGTAAGGTCTTTCAGTAGCGGATGAGTGATAAAGGACAAGAATTATTCTAAATTAATACTGTCCTATTAAAGAATAAATTGGCAATTTAATAGTGCATTATGAAAGAATAAATTCAATGTGTTGTGACTTTGTGTTTTGCTTTACTTAGTTAACTAACATGGAAGCAAAGATCTTTTTAAAAATGTTGATATACACTTGCCTGCAGAAAAAGAGGTTTCTAACCTCTCTGGAATGTGGATTATCAGTTACTTTGGGGGAAGAAATCCCAAATCAAAACACCAAAGCTGAGGCAGTCACAAACAGTATAAAATATTGTACACAGGGTCTTTGCAATGACGTGGAAGTTGAAATGTTTTTCAAATGCACATGGGTTTAATAAATGTATTATTATTCATGTAATGCTTTGAGATTTTGGTTTTTATTGACATTCTCTCTTTTCTCTCCTTCCTGAAAGTCCTTCTTTGAGGCAGCGAGTATGATGAGCCAGCTTTCTTACAAACATTTGGTGTTAAATTATGGAGTCTGCGTATGTGGAGAGGAGAGTAAGTAAAAATTAATTGTCTTGTACTGATTTTATACAACTGTCATTAGATTCTGCCATTGTTTCTGGGTAAAAGCAGAGGTATAAACAAACAAACAAAGCAAGACAATTTGTCACACCAGCTGGACACCCAATACATGTTCACACTGCAGTAGTATTAGTCGTGGTGTCTGGGAACTAGTGAATATGGTGATAACAAGGTGGAAAATTTGTGTAATTGCAGTTAGTCTGAGTAGTAATCTCTGTCAGTGGCTCGCAGTCATACCTGTTATATCTGGAAATCTCACTTCTGAAAAGTTTGGATGAACTTTTGAAACAAACTTTTGAAGTGCCAGAAAAATTACACCTTTACATTGTATCAGCTGTGGTTAGCTAGAAATGGAAGTACTTGGCTGTTGAAGAAAATGTTTGTTTTATTCTGCTCAGAAAGAGAGAAACTGCCCTTTCCCACACGTGTGCTGACTTTGTGAACACAAATAAAGCTTCGGGAAGTTTGTTTCAGACATCTGGCTCTGAAAGTTTGAGGTCCCATTGTTTCAACAAAAACACTGTAACATCTCAAATGTGAAAGTCCTTGCATTGTCTGCGGTGGTAGAGTGTATTTTCAGTTTAGCTTACTGCTTTGTGACACCTGAAATACAGTTTGCCCTAGATATTTTTATTTCTTTTTTCTTTTTCCATTTTCTGTGATTAGAAATTTGTAACCAAAAGAAGCATATTATAACTATGTAAGCGTGTTATGTGGACTGTTTCTTGTGTTAAGAGAAATGGAATCTGCAAAAAGGAGGGTGGATTTTGTATCATGAGTTGCTTCTCTTAAGGAGGCTGAAAAAGGCACTATACCACGTTTGTCCAACAATTTGTTAGTCCATTTTCTTCATAAAAGTGTCCATTAGTGTGTTTTCAGTTTATGGTCCCCATAAACAGTAAAATACATAGACAAAATTTCAGGTAGATCATGTGTATAATTGGAATCTAAAGATCTTTTAGATCAGTTATCCTTTTCAGACAGGTCTATTTCTGAAGGCTTGCCACAGTTTGATAAGGGGCAGTTACTAGGAAATAGTAAGAGAGTCTCTTATTTATTTTTTCTTGGTTACACACTTTATGTACAAATTTGAACATTGCTTCACGTAATGTAAGGTTTGCTGTCTATAAAACAAACTTGATTATAACAAACTGATCTATATACCAATATAATACCAGTACTTGTCACTGTCTTTAGTGTCGAAATGAGAAGCACTGCAATGTGTGCATCTTGCAGCTCAAGGCAAGAACTCGGACAATGTGAAATTGATACTTTGAAACTGATAAAGACTCTGCAGTACTGTGAAACTGATGTTGTTTCTTGATCACTGGATGACTGCCTGGAGGCGTGTCACATATATGCACACTTGTTTTTAATGCAGATATCATTCTGGTTTCCAGAAGAGCATATATATATATTTTTAAACAGCTATGAAGTGAATGACTTCAGTGTTACTGACCTCTCTCTACCTTGAGCAGCACTATGCTTTATCAGAAATTATGTTAAGTGAGGGAGGAAAAGGCTTACTGGATTCATTAAGGTGGAAAACTATTCCATACAGAACTATTAAATCTAGACTCATAGAATGGTTCAGGTTGGAAGGGACCTTAAAGATCACTTAGTTCCAACCCCCTGCCATAGACAGGGACACCTCCCACTGGCAGGAGGCACACAAGGCTTTGTCTAACCTGGCCTTGAACACCTCCAGGGAGGGAGCAGTCACAGCCTCCCTGGACAACCTGTGCCAGTGTTCACCACCCTCACTGTAAAGAACTTCTTCCTAACATCTAGTTTACTTCTCCCCTTTTCCAGTTGAAACCCATTACTCCTCGTCCTGTCATTACAAGACCTTGTAAATAGTCCCTCCCCAGCCCTCCTGTAGGCCTTCTTCAGATACTGGAAGGCTACTATAAGGTCTTCTCAAAGCCTCCTGTTCTCCAGGCTGAAGAGCTCCAACTCTTGTAGCCTGCCCTTGTAAGAGAGGTGCTTCAGCCCTCTGATCCTCTTCATGGCCCTCCTCTGGACTGGTAACTTTGCATTCAGGAAGAAATTAGGTAAACATCCACACCCTGAAAGAGCATAAAGAATATAGAATGTTTGTGGCAATACTCAGAGATCTTGGAGCTTCAAATCTTTAGTTAGTTCACTGAAAAAGTATCAAAGACATAAATAGGTATTACTAAAGTAGTTAGTCTCTCCTTAAATTCTGTTATTTGTTGTTGTTTTTTCATTGTTATTTGTTTTAATATTTTGAATCAGACATCCTTGTACAAGAATATGTAAAATTTGGGTCCTTGGACACATATTTGAAAAAGAACAAAAACGTTATCAATATCTTGTGGAAGCTGGAAGTAGCCAAACAACTGGCATTAGCCATGCATTTTCTGGTAAGTTGTTTATTCTTCAGTTTTGTTAATGGCAGAATTCAAGTGTTTCAGCATAATACATGTACTGTGGCTGAGCTATTATCCTGCCTCTTGAAACTGAGGGAAGGGCCTGTATTTAAAAATACATGGGCCCTATACCAGACAGTGTATAACCAAAGACAGATCTTTGTGTCTTGCACAAAGTGTAATTGAATTTCTCATTCTTTTATAATATTTTATGTTTTACTGTGAAATAAAAACATACTCAGTAAATATTCTTCCTTTCCCCTCCTGACCTCACCAACTATTATTTATCTTCCTTTTTTTTTCACACCTCAGCTCTCATGACGTAGTTAGTAGTTAACAACTGTGTGGGGAAAACATCGTCCTGTTCTAACTGTTGGTACATTCTTTTTGTGCTTTTGGTCCTCATCTTACACTTTAATTCAGCACAAAGGCCATTATTCAAGACAGGATATATCATTAGATGAGTCATCCCTCTAACAGAGGTTAAATGTTCTTATTATTTTTAAATGGATCATACTGATGGATCAATATTCTTCTGAGTTTAACATGCCAAATAGTATTAAACTTGAAACTGAATGGAAATTAGCTACCAACTATAGCTCTGAGAAGAGCTGGTGAAATATCTGAGATTTGATAACTTAATCTGTGATCATTTTTTTGTGCTGATGTCTTATTCATGCCGTAAAGTATTGATTCAGCTCTAAGACCGTAAGACTTTAGGCAGTGTGTGAAAGATGCGTTTCTATTCGTAGGAGGATAAAGGCCTTGTTCATGGGAATGTCTGTGCAAAAAACATCTTGCTAATCAGAGAGGAAGACAGGAAGTCTGGAAACCTTCCATTTATAAAACTAAGTGACCCTGGCATCAGTATTACAGTTTTGCCAAGAGATAGTAAGTCTTTGTGTCATCTTTCTTGTTTAAGACTTCTGACTTGAAAAATAAGTTTGATTTTGTGGTGGGTTTTTTTTTTTGTTGTTGGTGGTGTTGGTGTGTTTTTTTTCTACCTGCTATCTAAAATTCTTCTGTTACAGTAAGTTCCTTCATCCACCTATTGCTTCACAGTAAATTCTGCAGGTTCTAGTCAGCAATTTTGAGGGTATCTTCTTTATTAGCAAGCCACAATTCTCTAAGTGATGAGTTTGTTTCTTCCTGTGCTCATTTAATTTTTTTTTTTTTCATCAATAGTACTATTAGTATACTATAAAGTACCATGAATAAATTAACTGCACCCACAGATAGCTGCTGGACTTCATATCCTATTATTGTTTAAGACTAAATTTTATAGCTTGAGAAGCTGGCAATCATGTGCAGTGCATTTCTTCAGGAATAACTGAAGCCAGTTGCTGGTGCTAAAAACACTGGATTAGCGTCTGCCATTGAGGTTGTTCTAATGCTTTATAAACAGCAGAATTAATTGAATGAAAAGCTCTGAAAAGTGGCAAAATTGTTCCGCTCATGAAACTGAAGTAAATGTACTATTCTTTGTCCAGTCTGGCATGGGTTAGGAACTACCCTTCCCCTCCACCATTGAAATTTTACCAGACTAGCTCAGACATCTTGGAAGTTAGATGAAGCTAAATTTAGAGCATGGCAACATTCACAAGCATATATATACACAATATATTTACAATTATATACAAATTAGAGATAATACAGAAATCCAAACTCCCTCCCAGACAAAGAAACTGCCCAAAAGAGCTCAATGGCATCCCCCTCTTTCTCCCTCTGCATTGCCAGACAGACAAACAAAACCATCAGCAAAGCTTATGTTGTTTCCTGTTAGCCAAGATTAGTAGAAAAGATATTAGAGTGGAGTGAGGAGAAATCCAGCATCCCAGACCAGACTGGGACAAATTGTTGACAGTTTGACTTTTTATCCCTCTCAGCAAACCAATGAATGGTATAGACTTGATCATTATTTCCTTTTCACAACCAATGATCTAATTTCTCTCATTAAAATATTCCAATTATCCTCAAACCAGCACATGGTCTTTTTAATAATGTTGGAAAAGTGAACACCTTATATGCTTGATAATTTTATACGTGCCAAAAGAAATAATGCATCTGAAAGACTATAAGCAATGCAGTGTCATTACTTTCCAATAAACTGTTTAAAAGCTCCCTTTTTAAATGGGCAGTCTACATTTAATGTTACGAGGTTTCATTTTAAGGAGCTCTAAATCTACACCAGGACAATACTATCTTTTAACTTGTTACTATAATCAGTGTCAAAAGTTTAAAAATCAAATAGTATGAGGTTCCTTGTTGTGGCACCTTTTCTGTACCATAATGTGCCAGCCACTATTGAAGTACTTATTGCTCTTTACCATCCAGTTCCTTTAGTACCATTTGGGGAATTCGAGAAGCTGGATCAAAAACATAACACGGAAATTACGTTAAGGCTATTTTATAACACTGTTAGGCTTATTTTACAATAAAACTAGTGGTCCTTCACTGTCTGTATTCTGTAGGTTCTTTTTTCCTTTCAGTCAGGAACAAAAACTCGGAAAGAAAGCTATGATATAAAATATGTTACAGAAATTTCTATTGTTATTCAACTTCACGTGATGTTTCCTTTGCGTGATTGCACAGTTCTCCTTGAGAGAATACCATGGGTTCCACCTGAATGTGTAGAGAATCCCAAACAATTAAGCCTGGCTACAGACAAATGGAGCTTTGGTACTACACTGTGGGAAATCTGCAGTGGAGGAGACAAACCTCTGAGTGCACTGGATTCTTCAAGAGTAAGTATTCCTGGGCCTGAAGTCATAACAGTTCTTTGAGTACTTCTACTTCTGTAAATAATGATCAGAAGTGAGCACTAAAAGTTTGTTTCTTGTTGGTTTTGATGTTTGTGGGGACAAAGTACAGAATTGCCAGTATACTACCTTGTTCATGTTTCTATGGCTTTATTGCAGTAAAGTATTGCTCTAAACAAAAATATTCCTAGCGATGTTCTTGGATTGTAATTAACCTTATCCTAGTAATTTAACATCTTAAATACTGTAAGATTTTGTGTGTTGAAGACAACTGACTGTTTCGACTTACCAGAAGTGCCAACTCTGTCTCAACGAGGGGCAGGGTGGGGAGAACACATTCCCTAGCAACACCATTTTGTACATATTTCTTTTGTTGGTTGGGAGTGAAGAGATTATTTCCTTTACTACACCGAGAAAAAAATGCTTGTAGTATTTTATTTTTATAAATGGACTGGTAACGTTTTCTTGCAAAGCCTCATCTGATTTCTCAGCTGCTGCAATCCAGGTCTGCCCAGACCTAGCTCGCTCTCTATATATATACAGAGAGAGAGATTTTGGAAATTGTCTTGTCTTTTGTTAATCCACATGTTTTCATAATACTCATGAAGCTTTTCACTACTTGAGGAGCTCAGTGAGCTTACAGGTAGAATTTTCTGCTGGACAAATCCAGTTGAGGTTTTATAAAATTACCGATAAAGTTAGCATTGTCTTTCTTGTTATCTTTCCTGATTTTCTTAGCTTCCCCAAGGAACTGACCGGGAGTTTATGATTTCTGTAGATTAGGCCAATCTTGATACGTTACCAGCCTTTGCTTTTGATGGGGATAGGCTAGCTGTACATTGGGTGAGATAACAAGTCTAAGTTGAGAGCTGTATTTTTTAGCTGTTCTGGTGTGAAGTTAAGGCTTCCACAACTCTTCACAGTTATATATTAAAATGGTTCTTATTTGTTTAACTCCAGAAACTGCAGTTTTATGAAGATAGGCACCAGCTTCCTGCCCCCAACTGGACAGAACTAGCAAACCTTATAAACAACTGCATGGATTATGAGCCAGATTTCAGGCCTTCATTTAGAGCAATTATACGTGACTTGAACAGTTTGTTCACTCCAGGTGAGTCTGGTACAAAAAGAATACAACAAGAAAAATCTTGATCCTTATTGGTTCGTTTCCCTGCAGTGCCTTCCTTGTTGGTACAATGACCTACAAACACTTTCCAAAGCGTCTCTGGAAATGCTAAGTTAAGAGGGATAGTAGGTTACTGCTTTTTATCTTAGTTGTAAAGAGAGCACATTAAATTTTACATTAAAAGTTAGCATTGTGATTCAAGGCAGTTTTCTGGTTTGATTAATGTCTACCTCAAACACTTCAGTCTCTTAACCAAGTTTGTTATGTTTGTGACTGTTTTTCTTTTTAACCCTGATAAAATAAATCAATATCTATCTTTCAAGCCTTTATGTAATTTACATTTATCCCTTCTGAGGTACTGGTTCGCTACACCGCAGCTGCTAAATTTGAAGTACAATAGGCCTACAAAAAAGAACTATGGGAAATTAAAGCAAGACTTGTTATAAGTCGAGACAAGTAATTTGGAGTTTTGGAACATATCTTAGTCTTTGACTGCATATTATTGTATGAAAATTAAGGTAGTTAATACTCTGCTGAGCTTGGAGTATAGCAAGCAAAGGTAGAACATAGCATGACTGTGATGTTTCTTCACTCTGATGTTTACTTTTCCTTTCTCTTTTTCCTTCTTCCTCACACCTCTCAGATTATGAGCTACTGACAGAAAGTGATATGTTGCCAAATATGAGAATTGGAGCACTTGGATTTTCTGGTGCTTTTGAAGATCGGGACCCAACACAATTTGAAGAAAGGCATCTTAAATTTTTACAGCAACTTGGCAAGGTACGATGTTTTAGAACTCTCTAATTGCCCAGGAATTAACTCTCTCTTTCAGATGTCTTTTGGTGACCCCCTATACATTATTGTGATGGTTTGGGACTTCCCTGCCCCCCACACTTTGTAAAATGACCCAGACTAGAACTCAACCAGCTGGAAGTTAAGGACTGAAGCTCTATTTACAGCTCAGCACAATGTACAAGCAGATCTATACACTATATACAGGAATAGTTACAGAAATAGACAAGTTAAAGGTAATACAGAAACATAACACCCCTCCCAGAAATCAGAGACCCCAGGAGGGGCTCCCAACCACCCTTCCACCTTCTCCCCTCCCCTATACCTTACCCCAAGGTTTGCCTTACACGCAAGGTGAGCTTGGAGGATCGGCCAGGGGTCTTAGAAGAAAAGTGGTTAGTGAAGATTAATCGGCAAAGAGGAGCCAGAAGCTAGACTGCCCAAGATGTTGTGCCCCCAGAAACTGACAGACAGAGACTGACTTATCTATGTTTTGGTTATTTTTCCCAAACAATCTCAGCAAGCCTATGAGTAAAAGAGACATCATGATGTTTTCCTTTCACAGCCTATAGTGTAATTTTCTCTATTAAAATATTCCAATTAGCCTTAAACCAGCACAATTATCTACACTGAAATTTCTGCACAGAAATCAACTATTTCAGTCATATCTGACCACAATGTGCAAGTCCTTTTTTAGATACCTTTTTTAATTTCACAGTATCATTAGGAGAAAGATCTCTGACTTCTACAAAGAATTCAGTCACGTCAAAAAACTGAAATCTTTTTCAGTAATGTGGAATGGCATCTGATATTATTTGTTTCCTCCTCCCCTTTACACTTAATATTAATTTTAAAATGCTCTGGAGCAGTCCTGCATAGAACTACTGGGGTTAAGGGGGGTTTTGTGCACTCATATTCTGAGAAGTCTGCATATTCAGTTCCTGAATTTAATAATGTCTTTGAGATATATGTAGGCTATAAACTTCAGGGGCTTTAGAAATCACTACTTGGTTACTAGCTTTGCAAGTTACTGAACTCCAGCTGTGTGAAAGCATGCCTAGACGGATGACCAAATCAGCTGACAAATCTTCACCAAGTACCATTTTTCAAAAATGTTTGCTTGCTAGTTTATGGGGGTTTTTTTGACATAGAATCAGAATCATAGAATCATAGAATGGTAAGGTTGGAAGGGACCTCAAGGATCATCTAGTTCCAACCCCCTGCCATAGGCAGGGACACCTCCCACTAGCACAGGTTACTCAAGGCCTCATCCAATCTGGCCTTCAACACATCCAGGGAGGGAGCATCCACAACCTCCCTGGGCAACCTGTTCCAGTGCCTCACCACCCTCACTGGAAAGAACTTCCTCCTAACATCTAGTCTAAATCTCCCCTCTGCCAGTTTAAGCCCATTGCCCCTTGTCCTGTCATTGCAGGACCTTGTAAATAATCCTTCCCCAGCCTTCCTGTAGGCCCCCTTCAGATACTGGAAGGCTACTATCAGGTCTTCTCAAAGCCTTCTGTTCCCCAGGCTGCAGAGCCGCAACTCTCTCAGCCTGTCCTCATAGCAGAGCTGCTCCAGCCCTCTGATCATCTTTAAATGATAGCTCTATATTCCTTGGACTCCAAGTACTTGTGAAAGCAGAGATATTTGGTTGTTGACTGTAAATGGTAGCGTAACACAAGGGTAGGAAAACACAGAGGATGAGTTCCTAAGAGAAGATAATGAAAATACAAAGAAAGGGAAGAGTGTAGAACACTGAAACAAGTGGGGGAAGAACCAGCAAGATACAGAGAATTAAGAACCAAGAAGAATCTAAATGAAGGGGGGTTTGCAAGTGCAGGAGGAGGAGGAGTATGCCAACTAACAGTTTGGAAGTGTAAATGGAAATTAATGAAGAAAGAAACAAAATTAATGGACATCACCCTCCTACTTGTCCTCATTTCCTATGTGTTTGCTTCTTTTCATAGATGATGTTTCTTATTCTTAAAATGCTCTTGTTCTCTCAGGGAGATTTGTGGCACTTCTCTTAATTGTGGTCACATTAATGCAGTGAGCATTAAGGTGGTATGAAAAAGCACTAAAGAAGAGATAATGATGTGGACTTGTATTTAATCCAGCTGTTTCCATTTGTGATCTAGGGAAACTTTGGCAGTGTTGAGATGTGCCGATATGACCCACTACAGGATAATACTGGGGAGGTGGTGGCTGTGAAAAAGCTGCAACATAGCACAGAAGAGCACCTTAGAGACTTTGAAAGAGAAATTGAAATACTTAAATCTCTGCAACATGATAACATTGTTAAATACAAAGGAGTATGCTACAGTGCAGGTATGTCCTTTATCAAATAGACCTTCACATGTACAGCTAAGTTTGAGGTAAGTGTTTATGAAAATCACTGACTTGCCCTAGCTTTGTCAAGACTTGGAGACTGCAAATCAAAGGAAGCAATGTCTGTTGTATGCTACTTCTCAGGACAAGATAGACCATTTATCGAGCCAGGTTGTTGTATAATTTGGTTGGTTTAGTACCATCTCCTCTGGTTTCTTAAAGCATAAAAGCAATCCTAGAAAATCAGGTTAAGTGAGAAAATGCATCCAGCGTGTAACTGTTATTTTTCACTCAGTGTAATGTCCTGGATTTGATACTGCCAATTCTTTTACAACCTATATAGTAAAAGACTAGACAGAAAAAAAGTTTCGGGAACAGAATCTCAGGGTTTGTGTTAAGATTATTTTCTCTTACTTTTGTTCATAGGCATTTGTATTTCAGAACTTGTGGGAAAATTACAGAAAAATTAAATGTATTTTGTTGTTGTTGTTGTGTAAGGTCGTAGGAATCTACGATTGATTATGGAATATTTACCATACGGAAGTTTACGAGATTATTTGCAGAAACACAAGGAGAGGCTGGACCACAAGAAGCTTTTGCTATATGCATCTCAGATATGTAAGGTAAGAACTTTCAGATGATTGGTGTTTTTCCAAAAAATGTTTACCTCTTTAGTCTTGTCTCTTTTGTCTTGGTATGACCATCATTGGTTCTTTTGGTGGATCCCTCACAGTACTGTTGGGCTGTTAGCATCACGTAATGGTAGAAAAAGTAGCAACAAGTATGTACCCAGGTTGGACAGCTTTTTGAGTATCTTAGTACAGGATGCTGAGACTGGCTTATCTGTTGGCTGAAGCAGAATATACTCCTTTGTTTTTGTTTGCTTAACTTATATTTTGTTCAGAAAAATTGATTCCTCTTTTCTCCCTAATGGCAGCTGGAAAATCTTTTTGCAAGCATTAATATACTCACCCAGGCAAACTGTTTGTGACATACTGTAGCTGTTTTTTTTCAGGACTCAAACATTCAGTCATAAATCCACTGTGACAGTTTCTAAGAAACGTACTTTAAGTACTGTTAACAGTGAGTATTCTTCAGGGCGTGTAGCCCATGAGGGTTCTTATGTTTGGCAGTTGTGCCCTGCCACATTCAGAGAAGACTTCCCTTCTGCAATATCCACAGAAAAGGCCTGACAAGAATCAGACAGGGAAATCTCTGCTAGAGCCAAAGATATTTTCTAGGTATGAAGACTTTACCCTGGTGAAGAGGGCTCAATAGCTGCCTGCTTGAAAAAGAACTGATTCTAAACCTTTTACCTGCTGAACCCAGGACATGAACCTGGGTGCTACATGCAGCTTTAGCCACTGATCTCACCTGTTGATGTGCCTCACTGAGGCAAGGCTAGGTGAGTAGTCTCCAACTGCTTGTTGAGCAAGCAGTGTGCAGTGAGGCTGGAAAACGGAAAATGTTTGCAAGTCTTTTCACAGATAGGGAGGATTTTAGTGACCACCCACTCACAGTATTAAAACCCCCTTCTCAGTATTATTTCTGCAACAAACTAACTATCAATGCTGATAAGTCACTGAAAACAATTTTTCCTTCAGGCAAAGAACTGAAATAGTCTAACACTCAGCACCACCTAGGAGGATGATGAGAGTGAATGTTTCAGAGATTCATAGAATGGTTTGGATTGGAAAGAATCTTAAAAGTCATCTAGTTACAGCTACCTGCATGGCTGGGGACACCTTCCAATAGACCAGATTGCTCAAGGCCTTATCCAACCTGACCTGGGACACCTCCATGGAGAGGGCATCCACAAATTCCCTGGGCAACCTGTTCCAATGTCTCCCTACTCTCTCACTGTAAATAATTTCTTCCTAATACCTATCTAGTCTAAATGTACCCCTCTCAAGCGTAAATCCATTCCCTCTCATCCTATCACAATAAACCATTGTAAAAAGTCCATTCCTGGCTTTCCTGTAGGCCCTTTTCAGGCACTGGAAGGCCACTATAAGATCTCCCCAGCACCTTCTCTTCTCCAGGCTGAACAACCCACATTTTTGCAACCTGTCCCCATAAAGGAGGTACTCTAACCCTCTGATCATCTCTGTGGCCCTCTTCTGGACCCACTCAAACAATTCAATGTCCCTCTTATCCTGGAGGCACCAGGACTGGATGCATACTCCAGNAAGATGTTAAGCTGCACTGGTCCCACTACTGACCCCAGAGAGACACCACTTGTTTCTGGTCTCCATTTATATGTTGAGCCGTTGACCATAACTCTTGTAGCGCAGCCATCCAGGCAATTCCTTATCCAGCAAGTGGATAAAAGAGTAAAGATGCAACAGGAATTTTTGAACGTGCAGAAGTTACAACCACTTAACTGTTATATTCTGTGGCCATTTCAGCCTATGATCTTGAAAGGTCATAAGGTGCCTTAAAGTGTCTTTACTTCTAAGACAAGCAGAGTACTAAGAATTACAATGTATGCGTCTTGCTTTGCATAGTTGTTGCTATATGACCTGCAAAACACAGGTTATATTCATCATTTTAAAATTTCACTCTTATCTGCAGCATTCTACTTG
>VWZE01014193.1:72452-87003 GCA_013396675.1 Eubucco bourcierii
TACTGTGACTGCATCATAAAAAGCCACTAAATTTGTCAGGCAAGATCTGCCCTTGGTGAAGCCATGCTGGTTCCCACCAATCACCTCTGCTTTGTTTTCCATTTGCCTTAGCAGGACTTTCAGCAGGATCTGCTCCATGATCTTGCCAGGCACAGAGGTGAGGCTGACTGGTCTGTAGCTCCCAGGGTCCTTCTTTTTCTCTTCTCAAAGATGGGTGTTATGTTTGCCCTCCTCCAGTCAGCAGGAACTCCACCAGTCTGCCATGACCTTTCAAATATGATGGACAGTGGCTTGGTAACTTCATCTGCCAGTTCCCTCAGGACCCGTGGGTGGATCTCGTCAGGCCCCATGGACTTGTGCACGTTCAGATTTCTTAGGATTTCTTAGGATCTGGGAGTCCTGGTGGGACAGCAGTATGACCAGGAGCCAGCAATGTGCTTTTGTCGCCAAGAAGGCCAATGGTATTCTGGGGTGCATCAATCAGAATGTGGCAGTTTGAGGAAGGTTATCCTCCCGCTCTATTCTGCCCTGGTAAAGCCTCATCTGGAGTACTCTGTCCAGTTCTGGGTACCCTGGGTTTCAAGGACAGGGAACTGCTTGAAAGAGTACAGCAAAAGGCATAAAGATGATTAGGGGACTAGAACATCTCTCTTATGAGGAAAAGCTGAGGGACTTGGGGTGTTTTAGCCTAGAGAAGACTGAAGAGGGATCTTACATATACTTAGAGGGTGAGTGTTTCAGTGGTGCCCAGTGGCAGGACAAGAGGCAATAGGCACAAACTCGAACGTAGGAAGTTCAGTGTAATCATGAAGAGGGATTTCTTTATATTGAGAGTGGTAGAGCATTGGAACAGGCTGCCTAGAGAAGTAGTGAGGTTTCCATCTCTGGAGTCCCACATCACTATCATCTGTCCACCTGCTCTAGGTGACTCTGCTCTGGCAGAGGTGTTGGACTAGATAATCTCCAGAGATCCCTTCCAACCCATGTGATTCTGTGATCATGCACATTACTATGGAGCATTTTCAGCCAAGACCTCCTACCTGTAGACGGTAGGCACAGTCAAGTACAGGAATCAAATCTTGTATGTTCAGAGTTGTATTCATGTTCTTCAGATACCGAAGTGTATATGTATGTAAAGCCATACTTGGAGCACACAAAGTAATTCAGTGTTGTTTTGGGTTTGCTAATACTCCACAGGTACTTTTAAAATGTTTTTGTATTAAACCTGAGTCTGGTACCTGTCTGCTCTTCAGATCAGTGTGCACTCCAACTCCAGCCATTGGTAGGGATAGGTAGGTGAATCAGTAGAGAAGGAATGTCAGTAAAATAGTTACACTTTTAAACACGTAACTTCCAGTTCCAGACCAATTGCTGCATCCCTTTTAAAAGCGAGCACACTTGACAGTAAGCTGAGAAATAATCCATTTGGAACTGGAGAGAAAGGAGAGGTCAGAGTCAAGTGGTCCAACAGAGAAGGGCAACAATGGTACAGGTGGGAAAGAGAAGCCACAGAGAAAGAAAGAGTCTATAGAGAATCAAAGAGAAGTCTCTAAAGTAACCTTTCTTGTATTATATGTATGAGTACAGCAATTGTTGAATTGAAAAGATTTGTCTTCTTGTAAATAACCTGAATGTCATATGGGTAAGATAACACGTTACTGAAACTGTATCCAGACTAATGCAAAGGTCTCAATGTCTGACAGTTCTTCAGATATGAAAGCAAGTTGGAAATGTCTCTCTTTTGTCAGAAGCTGTGCCTTTCCCAATTTGATCCTGAAAGGCCAGTCATCACAGATACTCATCTTCCAGATGCCTATTCCTCACAAGTTACTTGAGACTTTTAGCTGAAAGCATCTTGGTCGATGCAAGATTTTCAGACTTGCTTAAAAATAATAAACTGTTGCTGCTTTCTTTCCTGGGAGCTGTGCAGATTGTTCTTAAGCAACATGTAAAATATTCTTGGAAGTATGAGAAGTTGTTAATAATGATCTGGGTTAATGTAGTGAGAAGGACCTGGCAAGTTGGTTTTTTTCTGGGCAGATATCAGGTATGTGTCTGGGAAATGAGAAAGCTTGCCAAATTCCTATTGCAATGGAAATCTTCTCCAAAAATAATTTAAATCCACTTCTACTAGAATTCGGTTCAGTTTACACAGTAACTTTTCTTGTTATATATGAAGAATGGTTAAGAATTTAATATAGATGTACAGTAGTGTGTCTTAACATTGCAGAGGAAGCTTAAGCTAGAATCACTGTTTTTGTAAATCAGATTTTGGTCAGACTTATAATGCATTTGTAATTTTAAACAGTCTTGAGCTTTTCCAAAAAATAAGAGCAAGCAAGAAGATGAAATCTTAGCAAAATAACACAGATCTCCTGAAAGTTTCCAAAAATAACTAAGTGAATTTCCATGATAATATCATTTTGGTTTGTGTTGTTTTGTTTGATTTTTTTTTTTTTTTTAAATCTCCTTTTATAATAAGGACTTTCTGCAGAGCTAACTGCCCTCAATTCTTGCTGTCATTGGGATAAAGGAGATAAACTGATGCAGCAAGATTTCAGGCACGCTGTCGTGCCACTGTTTCTTGAAAACATAAAACTAAGTTGCACATTGTTTGGACAAGTTCAAAGCAACTATTAAGTATTTGCAGAATCTCTTTACCTGCTACTGATTTTTTCCTTGTTTCTTCTCCAGATTTATGCAATCATGAAAGAGTGCTGGAACAATAATGTCAGCCAACGCCCTACCTTTAGGGATCTTGCTCAGCGAGTGGATCATCTAAGGGAAAACATGGGTGGATGAGGAAACTCACCCTTCTTCAGAGGATATGTTGGAGTCCAGAGCAAAACGTGCTTGGTCTGCTGTGAATAGCTGGCATATGTACACACACACATCTTACCTTTGCTGGAAGTAAAATGCGTGTGGCAAATATCATGTCTCAATCTGCGTACTGAGGAATCCTGCTGGTTTTCTTTTTCAGGATGTATTTGCTATGATGAGGACACGTTGCAATTCTCAATAGGGGGAGAAATTATTTTTCTAAATAAAATCATCTAATATATGGTCAGTCTGCAACACCATTATTTTTATTTGCCTTACTTGGCAATGCAAGAAAAGAAAGGACTGAAAACAATGAAAAGACAGTGTATTTCCTTGTCAAAATGGTGATGCCATTCTAGAAGTGTTCTCACACTGTGTATATAGTGACCTGGCACCCTGTTTTGTGTGTTGCACAAGGGCTTGTGTGTGATAATACAGTTTTACAGTTTTATCATTGTTGATGCAGAAATGGCTTCTCTATGTAACAAAACAGAAGAAGTTACTTAACCCAGAACTTTTAACGTGCCTGTCTGAATCAGTTATCAGCTAGCAATACATGCAAGGAGATATAAGAGACTGTGGTGCACTCTACGTATTTTGAGGGAAAGGGAGCAAATTGTTCTTAATTTGGAGAGCCAGAAAACCTACTCATTCATGTGAAAATTTTAGTCTAAAATAGAAAAGCAAGCATGCTATCCAGTTTTTCTTACTCTGCCTCCAAGTAAGTATTAGATTCCATTTATATAATTAAAGATACAGTGATAACAAGCAGAAGTGAGCCGTTTTATACAAGGCAGTGTCTTCAGTTTGTTTCCCAACTTGAAAAAGCCACTTAAGTGCTGCTTTTTAATTCTTTCCATCTATGTAAATTTCCTGCACCATACTCAGAAGCATATCTATAACTTGAGAACTCTATAAAGTAGAATTGAAAATCTAAAAAACGGCCTCCAGTTCATAGTTTCTCACTTGGCCATTAAGACCTTACACTTTATACCTTCACCTTATACCTTCCTTCTGCTACGTAGAAAAGAATGCATATGGCCCAGTATCTGAGGGAGCCCATGACAACCACATCAAGTCTATCTTGTAATGAAGTGACCCAAGTCACCTGCTGTTTCTTTCTGAGGTAATATCCAGCATATGATTACTTGGAAAGAAGAATTACAAGTGCAATTGCTCCACACTCGGTGGGAGGCAAGAACACAACCCCAGTTTACTGAGAACAGGAAGGACATCAGAACTACCTGAACAGACAACTTTTGCTGTGTAACTCAGCTTTTGAAATAAGTCTAACAAAAATTTATGGACAAGACAACTTTTCGGTTTTGCCTCCAGGCATAAAACTTGGGGATAATTTTCATATCAAAGCAGTAAGTTGCAGGGTTTGTTTATTTTTACTTCAAATAATCTCTTTTGGTTGTTTCTACTTAAGCATTATTGTTTGTAAAATACAGTACTTGTTCTTCTCGGACTTTCTCTGAGAGGGGTCCAATTAAGGGGATATACAGCTTGACAAACTGACCTGACATCCAGATTTGTGTTAATTAAGTATTAACTTCTTTATTAATTTGTGGCAGTGAATCAGTGAACAGAGCAGTTACTTTCGCTGTGGGGCCTCCTTAAGATTTGTGGTTAACCAAGTCCAAATTAACAAAAGTGGCCTCTTAAAATCCTTACTTTGTGTAACATAGTGCCAGTATTGCCATGTTTTGTACCACTATGATGTCTCTGTCCCACAATCACTCGTATGAAATTACAATGTTAGGATACGGGAGGTAGCTAAATAAGGAGGTCAGCATCGGCCCTCGTTTTGCCTGTTGCATTTAATAATCATTCTGTTGGCTCTCTTGCCACCAGGAACTCGCATAGGTAATTGTTTTTAACTAATCTCATAATCAGTTTCTAAGCTGCGAAGAACTTTAAAGTGCTTTGTTCAACTTAACGTCTGTTTTCTCTGTTTCTCTACATTGCTTTGAAGATTTCAGATCTCGTGCAAAAAAATGTCTTTGCGTTTGTAGTCTCAGTTGTGTGTATGTGGGTTTTGTAAAGAAAGAAGATAAAGCTTTAAGGCATTGAAACAGCATTTTAGCTGGTTAACATATGCAGGAACGATGTAAAATTTGCAGTGTACGGCAGTAGCTAATTGGTTTCCGATGTGTAGTAGACTAAACGTAATTTATGTAAAAAATCTCAGGGAAGTTTGTGAAATGCAATGAAGAAATCTTCCAGTCTGCTAATTTTTTCAAGTGAATAAAATGTCTTTTTCTTGTTCTGCTGGAGTATGACTGATTGCATAGTCTGTTTGATTGCATAGATAGTGTTGAACACAAGGATCACTCTTCGGTGTCTCATGGACTTATTTTTTATTTTTCTGTTAATACTTTATAGTTTTTAGATAGACCCTTATCTTTACACTGCGGTAATAATTTTGTTCGTTTGGTCAGGAGCACGCAGTCTTTTGCAACAAGTCTCTCTGTTTGCCTGGAGTGTCCTTAGCTGGGTGAATAGGACCAAGTCATGCTTAGAACCCTCAGGAGGTGTGTGATTATCTCTGTCATCAGTGTTTAGGTTCTGGAGCAGACAAAATGGTTTTCTCAAAAAGCTTGAGTTTGCTGCTACCTATTGTAGCAACCTTTAAAAACAAAAACAAAACAAACAAAAAAACAAGCAAACACACAAAAATCCAACAGCCCAACAACAAAAAAAAACCCCTCCACAACTGCGTTTCAAAAGCTCTCAGCAGTGTTGTATAATGCTGTATTTTTATATAGCCTTTGTGTTAGCAGACTCTGTTCTGTGTTAGAAACTCTTCAGTTGGCATTGCATTTGTTAATACTTTAAGTGTAGTCTTTATGCTACCAGAAATACTGTGGTGAGTTTTCTTTTTTTGTAGTAGTAGTGCTGGTTTATGCATGCGTGACTGCTGCTGTGTTGTAGAACTGAAATATTAACTACTGCTTTGCACTTACATTTGATGTGAAAGAATCTTTCTGTGAGTGCACAATATTTCTTATAGAAACTCTGCAAACAAGTGTTGTCTACTATGTAATTGATTTGTTGTCTATCAGTGCAGATATGTTAAGATCCAGAATTACTTTTTAAATATATTCCATAGCCTTGCAACAGTCACGTAATAAGCCAGAGGAGGAATGAATTTTAAGGGGAAGAAACAAATATTCTTGTTGAGTCCTGGGTTTGATTAAAGGCTTCCACAGTTAATTGTTACTGCATGTACAGACTAATATAAATGTAAAAATATGTTTAAATTATTTTGATTTTTCCAGAAATTGTTTTTATTTGTTGGTGTTTGGTTGAGATGTTGACCCACTGCCTTGAAGTGTATGGGGAAAAATGTTACTTCATGAACCATGAAGAAATGTAACTCCTGTGTGATGAAAGCAGGCCTTTTAGGAGTGTATGATCACAAAGACCTGGAGGATAAAGTTCTGAGAGTGAAAGCAGAAGCACAGAAGAGCAAGACTGACAAAAAAAAAGGCTGATGCTCAACACAGAAGAAGCTTTCTGAAATGTGAAATGCAGAGTGATCTACCAAAAACCATTGTCTACTGAAAAGGCCATACCATGAAAAACATGCGCTAATAGACTTCTAAACTGTGTATTGTCTGCCTTAAATTTAAAATACAGAGACCTAACTTGACTGAAAAAAAAGTACAGCTATTACTATACCAAAAGAAACTCCTTAAGGTTGTGCCATGCCAGGCAGCAGTTTTGAAAAGGCGTTTGGCTAAGAAGTTTCTGAATCTTGCTTTTTGAATTAAGAGGTTTGCAGTACTTTATATTAAAGTAGAAAAAGTCTTTTTAAGGAAGGGTGGAGAAGAAGGCTCCAGCTATGCGTGGTTGGACTGTGAACACTTGAACACAGGGTTTACTGAAAAGAACATGAAAGGGATACTTTTTTAGAAAACTCTGTATTGATATCTGGAAACTTAACTGTGTGTTTATTCTGAGTTTGGATAGTGAAAATAAAATAACTAAATACAATGAATGGCACATGCCTGCCAAGATTTTCTTTCATATAACACCTAAAATTAGTAACTGCTGTTTGAAACTGGTACTGAAGAAAACTGGTCCGGTTTAAAGGGGTGGAGTGCAGCACATGCAACTTTGTGACCTTCCCTGAATAGCCATGTGTAGTGTTTGTCTTTTGGAAGGAATTTACATGTACCAAAGTAAGCCAAAATCATTTCTTTTGTATTAGTTTCCATGTTTGTGCATGATATAGCTGCTCTCAGAAAGCCATACGACCTGTTTTACCTGCACTGCACATCTGACTTGCACTCAAGTGAAGTGCACAGAATTCACTCTAGAAAGTAGAAATTTGTAGGCAAATAGCAGCCTAGAAAGCAGGAACTGTCATATTAAAGACAAACAGCATTGTAAAACTTGGGAAAATCCAGGTTTAGTATAACCCCACACATGCACTTGGCAGTCTCACATGTTGCTGATACAGACAGGTCAAAAGAAACAGGGCTGAAGACTTAAATCTGGAAAATATTGCAATAAGTGATAGGATCTGGAAGATGTGACTCAGTCATAAACCAGGCCCTCTTTTTCACTCTTCCTATGGTACGTGTAAAACCTTAGTGCTCCTTAAATGTCTTCAAAACTAGCAATAGGACAGGAGGAAATCCATTTATGTTGTGCTAGGGGAGGTTTAGGTTGGACATTAGAAAAAACTTCTTTGCTAAGAGAGGTGTGAGGCTTTCCAACAGGCTGCCCAGGGAGGTGCTGGTGCCACCATCCCTGGAGGTATTCAAGAAGCATGTAGATGTGGCATTTCAGGGCATGGTTTAGTGGTCATGGTAGCCGAGTTTCGATTGGACTTGATGGTCTTAAAGCCTTTTCCAGCCTTAGTGGGTCTGTGATTTTAAGTGTCTCGGCTGTATTTGAATTAATGCACACGTGGATCCAAGGGTCATAGAGTCTGGAGATGTGGGAGCAAAGCTTTCTTGCTCCAGGTGTATAAAGGGGGAAGGATCTCTGAGCCCCTAAGCTGTGTGATAACCAAGAAAGGGCATCATGCAGGGGCACTTTCTGCTAGGCTTTTGTGAACCCTGGGCTCACGCTTCTGGAGTGCATACTTCTACACTATGACTGTGGTGAAGATTGTGGCAGGTGCATAGATAATTACTTTTTTTTGTAATGCTGTGGTTTAAAAAAAACACTACTAACTACTTGAACTAAATTGTAATTGCTAAGGAGTTTCAGCAAAATATGTCGAAAGCATATCTGTACTTCTAACCTAAAAGTGTGTATTAATGGAGCATGAACTGGAGCACGTTCAGCTCATACTCAGGAGCATGATGTCTTTAGAACAGTTAGATGAATGCATAGCTGATATTGAGCTTCATTGCTGCATTTTTCTTCCATGAGTCATAAATTGAAAGCAGAATGGTATCTAATACTGAAAGGTCTGTATGAGATTAAATTTCAAATATCTGGAGAAGATTTTACAAAAGCATCTGCACATCAGCAAGGTACTGGATATACTCTTTGTTTCTCAGGACTAAAGGTAGGAAGTTCATATGGTACGGTCATGGCCTCTTTGTGAAGGCTCTTGAGACATCCCACGTGACAAGTTCACCGGAGAACCACATTATTAGAGGAACAGTATTGTTTAAGAAGGCTGTCCTGGAGGATTTTCAGCTTCCTGTGTTGGGACTCCTTGACTTTTAGGAACCTGTGACTCCAGATCATGTCCCACTAATGTGCTTGGTCAGTAAGCATGTGATGATTCAGACCAGGCCAACCAGGATTGTGAGTGTGCTGGCAAAGATGAAGCCTAGCTTTAGCATGAGAGGGGGGCAGTGTGTGGACATGCTGAGCACAGAGGCATATGGAAGGGAATGTGGTAATCCAGCACCATGCAGAGGCAGGGTGTAGCTGACAGGGAGCACTCCATGTTTGAACTGAGCTGGCGTTTAAAAAGCTCTGTGGTGAAGCAAGTGGGTGGGAGGGAACAAGGCAGTCCCCTGGGCTTAACTCTGATAGTACCTAAAGATGGTATTTTGGGCTGTTTGCAGGTGACTGTGGGTGAAATGGAAATCCTGTCCCATTCTTGGTTTGCTTAATACAGTAAGCTTGGCAATGTCAAATGATGTGGTGTTACCTTCCCCTTCACAAACAGAAGTATGCTGTTATTTCATTGTGTGTTTTTCATTGCCAGTCTCACCCACGAGACTGAGGGCCCACTAAAGCAGACCCATCAAGTGCTGTGCAGGATAATGCACTTTCCTGGCCGTCAGTTGCACTTTGCCTTCTGAAACAGCTGCCAAGCCACACGCTAGTTGAAAGGTTTTGAAGCATCAACAAAGGCCACAGGAGTGCATAGATGATTTCGTTGGGGATTAATTGGCCAAGGCAGAAGTTATAAAAACAGAAATATTTCTATTTTCCTGAAAACCCCATCCCCAAACTGTGTACAGAACTAGTTAAGGTTTATTTACAGGTTCTAATTCAGTCAGGAAATCTTCACAAGTGTGCTTATGGGCAAGTTTAGTGATTTAGGAAAGTCAGGAAATGGAAAAGGCTAAGCTACAACACAGCTTTACCCCATTTACAAGTCAGGCTAAGCAGGGAATTTAAGGGAACAGCAGGCTTTACTCACAGAGGTGAGGCAGGAAAATTAGTGGTGATCCCCGCTGAAGTTCTCTGCAGCAGTCTTCTGAAACTACAAGCTAAATCCGTGTTGTGGATCCATGCGGCAGAAGTCCAAGATGAGTAAAAAACCATCTGAGAGTGTCTCAGATGCAGCTTCCATAAGGTAAAAGATTGTGGAAGCAGCACTGCCTTATCAGTGCAGGGGAGAAGCCAAACTGCTGTTGTGCTGCCCAGCTCAGGTAGTGAGCAGGAAGTCAGGCTGTGAGGTATGGTCCAAGAGAAGCTGGGCCCAGGTGCTGCAAGGAACTCTATCTCAAATGGACCTAGGGACTTAACAAACTCACAGACTTGTGGGTGAGTGATAGGAAGTGTGCAATAACAGGACTACAAAGAATGGTCCAAAAGAGGGAATGTTGTAAAGTGGGAACTTCACGCTTTTTTCCTCACCCTATGATTTTTGCTAGACAACGTATCCACTTGCATATATACTGGGCATGAAAAATCCAGCCAACCACCAGCTCATCCCTGTGCAGGCTTTCCCACGAGTCAGTGGAAAGGGTCCCTTTGCTGTTCCCCCTTCAAGCCCACAACGGTGGGAGAAAGCAGTTTTCATGCCTCTTCCTTTCCCCCATTCAAACCTCTGGAAACGGAGTGGGGAGGAGCATGGAAAGAAGGGATTTGGAGTGCCCCACAACAATAGACACTTAAGAAACAGGAATGTATATGATACCAAGAAGACTCTAAAACTCTAACAATCTCTTATAAGTACCTTTCTGAAACCCATCTAGGCAAAACTTTTGGATTACTCCAAAACACTTCTTTATTCAGCTTATCAGCTTTTCCTTGTTTTCTTTTGTGTGTGTTTTCAGGTATTTAAATTGTGTGGTTGAACAGGGAGGAGGATGTCAAATGTGTTCTGCAGAGTACCTAAACAAGTACAAGTATCTAACAAGTACATACAATCAGTACTGGATGGCTGACGTGTGATTGAATGCTGTATGCTGAGAAAAAGTTAACATGCTATTTCATTCCTCTGTAATGCACTAATCACTATACTACTGATTTCTTAAGAAGAAAAAAAAATGACTACAAGTGTAACACCTGTTAGTGATTTTGCTTTGTCTACTGTTTTACTAGACCTAGAAAACTCAACTTTAGTCTTTATGATTTTTTACGGACCCTTTGTAAACTTTTATTAAGAAATTTAAAACCACATATTTAAATTAGTTAACTCTAACGGAGTACACAGCTCAAGTCTGTTGAGATTCATTTAAAAGTGCAGTAATTTCACCTCAGAGGAACTGCAGTTAGCAATCACCTAGCATATCAGGAGATACATGACACTAACTTGAGGGGTGAAGCAACAAAAGCTTAACAACTACATCAAGAGGAGACAAAAAGAATAGCAGTGAAGATCCCATATAGCCTCTACAGAAATCTTACACTAATTGTCACTTTTCTTTACTCTTCAAAAGTATTTTCAGATTCAAAATTACATTCCTACAGTCTAAACACACTGCACATTGTCCTACACCAGTTGTATGCTTTTTTTTTTTTTTTTTTCTGGTCTGCACTGCTACTTTTATATAGTTGATGGCTTCTGGAAGTTCTTGCCTCATTTTTATTTTGTCTGTATAAAACAACTGCCCTTTCTATGTGCCTTCTTTGCAAGCCATATTTTTCATATCTTTGATAGCTCATCACTGTTCTACAGAACTCCTCTTTCCTGAACTGTGGTGTCCAAAACTGGGCATGTCAAAAACTTTCTCCCTGAACTGCAGCTCAGTTTCATGCCAGGTAATTCCCCCTTGAGCAGGGACATTTCAAAAGCTTTGAGAATCATAGTATCCTAGAATCAGCCAGGTTGGAAGACACCTCCAAGACCACCCAACCCAACCTATCACCCAGCCCTACCCAATCAACTAGACCATGGCACTAAGTGCCTCATCCAGTCTTTTCTTGAACACCTCCAGGGACGGCAACTCCACCACCTCCCTGGGCAGCCCATTCCAATGCCAGTCACTCTCTCTGTGAAGAACTTTCTCCTAATATCCAGCCTAGACCTCCCCTGGCACAACTTGAGACTGTGTCCCCTTGTTCTGTTGCTGGTTGCCTAGGAGAAGAGACTGACCCCCACCTGGCTACAACCTCCTTTCAGGTAGTTGCAGACAGCCATGAAGTCACCTCTGAGCATCCTCTTTTCCAGACTAAATAACCCCAGATCCCTCAGCCTCTCCTCACAGGGCTGTGCTCCAGGCCCCTCACCAGCTTTGTTACTTTCTCTGGGCATGTTCCAGTACCTCAACATCTCTCTTGAAGGGCCCAGAACAGAACACAGTACTCACTTTTTCCTTTCCTGAGATTCCTGATTCCTTACCTGAGATTAAATCTTTTATTGCCCAGGGTGGAGAGATTCCTTACCCAAGACAGTTCCTCATTAAATGAGCATGCTGAATTAATACCAATCCATGTAGTTACTCAGTATTATTATAAGCACCGTGTAGATAATTCCAGGCATAAACCTTTATCCAAGTCTGAGACTAATATTGAATCTAGCCACACCTAGGGTCCACAAGGAGTTTAGAAAAGAGAGAGTTTCACTGAATATCATGAGAAGGTCCTCTCTACTCTTTGCATCTCCCATATCTGTGCGAGTCATTTTAATGTTTCTTTCTTTTCTAAAAAGGCTTACTCTATCATGGTTATTCTTTTTTACTATGCCCATCATGTCTGCTTCATCAGTCAGATCCTTCATAGTGGATATAATTGACTGAAATAGTCTCCTCTGGTCGTTTTCTCCGTTTTCTGCAGAACGTTTCAACACTTTCCCATAATCTTTTGTGTAGTCTGTCCTTATGTATTGTTTTCTCATCAAAATGATCATTGAGATTTCCCATTAGTAAGAAGTTTTTATGCTTTTGGTAAGTCTTTCAGTAACTCAGAGAAAGACTCATATCTGTTAGCTTTATTTACAGCTTACCATAGTCCCACTACCTGACAGCAGTATTGCTTTTGTGCTTCTCTATGAGAAATACCTCAGGAGATTACATTGCTTGGCAATGGGAGGAAAAAGATGAAAAATTACAAAGATAGGGAAGCACTTGAGCAGTAACCTTTAGTGCCAAGACCAGCTGCTGCTGATCTCAGTGACTTCTGCAATGCCGAAAGCATATTGTCACAGGCAAAGTCTTTACACCTGTTCTAAAGGGACACAGGTAACAACTTTGTGTTCACATTGGGTGGTGAATGGTTGGAGAGCAGCCCTGAGGAAAAGGACCTTGGAGTCTGGGTTGATGAAAAGCTCAACATGAGCCTGCAGTGTGCACATGCAGCCCAGACAGCAACTGAGTCCTAGGCTGCATCAAGAGCAGTGTGGCCAGCAGGGCAAGGGAGGTGATTCTGCCACTTTACTCTGCTCTTGTCAGACCCCACCTGAAGTACTGTGTGCAGTTCTGGAGCCCTCAGCACAGGAAGGACATGGGAGTGTTGGAGTGGGTCCAGAGGAGGGTCTACTCTGCTATGGAGAAGCTCTGCTATGAGGACAGGCTGAGAGAGTTGGGGCTCTGCAGCCTGGAGAAAAGAAGACTTTGAGGAGACCTGATAGTAGCCTTCCAGTATCTGAAGGGGGCCTACAGGAAGGCTGGGGAAGGATTATTNAGATGATCCTTGATGTCCCTTCCAACCTTACCATTCTATGATTCTATGATTTAAATATGCCACTGCAGTATAATGCCAGGAAAGGTGAAACCGTGGTGATCCAGTTCTGGTGCAGAGACAGGCTTTCTGGACAAACAGCTTGTCTAGACAAAATAGTTCCTGAAAAGGTGCTCCTCTGTGCCAGAAGGGATGTATCATTTGCTGGCTGAGATTTCACAGAAACTACAAGGCCCTGGAGAATTCCAGGTTAGATAGTATATGCCAGTGAAGGCAATCCAGACAAGGAAAAGAGTAATTTCCTGCTGGGACCTGGTTTTGGGTAGCCTACTTCAAAGGGCAGTACCCAGGTAAATTTGCAAAGCACAAAAGATGTAAGCTAGGTTTTGCTTCTCATCTAAGTTTCTGTATGTGAGAGACAGATGCAATTCACTCAGCTGTGTTAACAGTGAAGTACTACTGAAGGGTCATAGACACAACAGATCAAGGTTAAAACGCAAGCAGAGACTGCAGCTGAACTTTCAGCACTGCAATTCAAGTGTAAGGAACTGACAGGGAAAATACAAGTAGCAGGGAGGTTAAGCAGGGGAAGAGGAGGTGTTCAAGGCCAGGTTGGACGAGGCCTTGAGTGACCTGCATATGGTGTCCCTGCATATGGCAGGGGTTTGGAACTAGATGATCCTTGAGGTCCCTTCCAACCTTACAATTCTATGATTCTATGATTCTATGATTAAGAGAGGCTCATGCACAGACTAGAGAATGTACTTTCTTTCCTACTGGTGCTGACTCTGTAGAATATATATGTCAGAAAACAGTACCGGACAAGCACATTGTGATGGTGCAGTGTTTGATATCAAGACCTGACCACAAAGGATTTGGTACAAAGCAGTCAAAGTAACAGGTAACTGCGAACTAAAATCCAGAGAAGCGAGCTGACAGCTCTGGTATTAGTTCCCAAGATACGTAAATCTTTCCAGACATGATGGCAATATAACACAAATGAGAGAAGGATCCTCCTTCAGCAACCTGCTGATACTGGTGAGTAGTTGCAGAGCAGCACAAATTTATCCAGACTCTCTTCTGCTGAGTAGGAAAGGAATTTGCTTTTTCAGTCAAATCTCTGCTGCCTGCTGAGGAGGAAAGAGCATAGTCTCCTATGAGTCTTCGAAAGCTCAGGATACTGGTAAGTCTAAGTCTGTCTTTAGCTTTACCACAGTGCAGAAACAAAGGTTAACTTATTTTCCTGCCTATCCAGTATAAGTTAAAAAAAACAAAACCAAACAAACAAACAACAAAACAAACAAAAAAAACCCCAAACCAACACCCCCACAAAGGAAAAAAAAAAACCCACCACAAAAACCCAAAAACCCAGAAAACCCACCAAACAAAAAGAATAAATCTGAAATCTAGATTTTTTGCTTTATAGAATCATAGAATCATAGACTGGTAAGGTTGG
>VWZE01014197.1:22789-41447 GCA_013396675.1 Eubucco bourcierii
ATAGGGGGCTGCTGGGGTGTAAGGATATGGTGGGATACTGAATAAAGGTATGGGGGGAACTAAGGTTATGGGGGATATTGAGGATAAGGATACAGAGGTGGGGGGCCAGGGGAGGCTGTGGGAGGGAGGGGGCAACCAGGGCTGCTGTTTCCTGGGGTTGTCCCCCCCCAGCAGAGCCGGACCCGGGGGTTTGCGGGGGGCGCTCAGCGGGCCGGGGGCTGCCTCACCCAGCTGCTGGACGAAGTGCTTCATGTGCAGGTTGAGGGGGTGGATGACGGAGCCCCCCACCTCGTAGGCAGCCCCCTCCAGCTGCTCGGTAGCCAAGCGGCCTCCCGGCGCNTCGGTAGCCAAGCGGCCTCCCGGCCCCTCCTTCTCCAGCACCGGCAGGCGCACGGCGGTGCCGAACTTGTGCCGGAGAAAGTAGGCGGTGGCGGCTCCGCCGATGCCGCCGCCGACCACGGCTGTAAGAAGCGCGACCGGGCGGTGAATGCGGCCCCACAGGCGCCCTCCAAGGTCCTTTACCCCACCCCCCCTCCTCCTGCCTTCCCCCAGCCCTCCTCGGGTTCCCGGCGCGGTCCGTACCGATGCTGGCAGGGCCCTGGCGCGCCGGGGCGGGCGGACAGAGCGCGGCGAGCAGCAGCAGCAGCAGGCCGCGGGCCGGCATGGGGCGGGAGGGCAGGCGGCGCCGAGCGGCAGCCTGGGCCGGGCCGGCACAGCCTTGCGGGGCGGGGGGCGGGAAACCTCCCCGAGGTGTCCCAGCGCAGGACGGGGAAATGTTTGCGCTGTTGGGGGCGGTTCTGTGACAGAGTTGTACTCGCAGGCTCTTATTGGCCTCTGACTGCGCCTGACTTGTACCGTCCTGGACTATGCTCGCGATCGACCTCCTTTTACTGCCTTTTCTTTTTATTTCTTTTTTTTCTTTCTTTCTTTTTTCTTTTTTTTTTCTTCTTTACCTTTTTTTTTCCTTTTTTTTTTCCCCTTTGTTTTGCTTTTTTTTTCCCCAGTGCTTTCCTTCTTTTTTCTTTTTTTTTTCCTTCCCTTTTTTTATTCTTTTTTCTTTTTTTCTTTTTCTTCCCTTTTTTGTTCTTTTTTTTCTTTTTTCCTTTTTTCTTTTTTCCTTCTTTTTCCCAATCTTCTCCCTTATTTTTTCTTTGTTTTTCCTACTTTTTTCCTTTTTTTTTTCCCCTTTATTTTTTTCCTTTCCCCCTCCTCTTCGTTTTATTTGTTTTTTCCCCTTTTTTCCTTTCTTTTTTTTTTTCTTTTTCTTTTTTTTATCCCTGTGGGTTTATGTTTGGCTTTGAAAAGCACCTCCGAGGCTGCAAAGAGATCAGGAAACGTCTCTGGGCAGAGCTCAAAGTGGTTTCGTCAGGAGCTGGGCAGTGGGAGGGAGGCTCCCTCGGGCAGCTTGCCGAGGACACCGAAGTGGGAGGTGTGGTTGGGTTGGAGTCACTCAAGTAGAATCGCAGAATGGGAAGATTCAGCCTGGATGTCAGGAAGAAGTTCTTCAGCGTGAGGGTGGGGAGAGTCTTGAAGGGCTTGCCCAGGGAGGTGGTGAGTCCCTTCCAACCCCCCTGCCATGCCCAGGGACACCTCACACAGCTCAGGCTGCCCACAGCCTCATCCAGCCTGGCCTTAAACACCTCCAGGGATGAGGCTTCCACCACCTCCCTGGGCAACCCCCGCCAGGCTCTCACCACCCTCCTGCTGAACAACTTCTCCCTAATATCTCTTCTAAATCTCCCCTCCTCTACCTTGGATCTGTTCTCCCCAGTCATGTTACTACCTGACAGCCTCAAGAGTTCCTCCTCAGCTTTCTTGTAGCCCCCTTAAGATACTGAAAGGCCCCAAGAAGATCACCTCAGAGCCTTCTCCAGACTGAGCAGCCTCAACTCCCTCAGTTTCAGAGGGACAGGGACCTGCTGGAGAGAGTCCAAGGGAGGGCTGTGAGGATGAGGAGGGGACTGGAACAGTGCCTGTGGAGGAGAGGCTGAGGGACCTGGGGCTGCTTAGTCTGGAGAAGAGAAGACTGAGAGGGGATTGAATCAATGTTTGTCAATCTGTGAGGGCTGGGGGTCAGGGGTGGGGGGGGACACAGGCTCTGCTCACTGCTGCCTGGCCTAGGCCAAGGAGCAGTGGATGGAAGCTGCAGCACAGGAGGTTGCAGCTCAACACCAGGGGCAACTTCTTGCCTGGAAGGGTCCCAGAGCCCTGGAGCAGGCTGTGCAGAGAGGTTGTGGAGTCTCCTTGTGTGGAGCCTTTGCAGGCCTGTGTGGATGTGTTATGTGTGCCCTGAGCTGGATTGTCTGCTCCTGCTCTGGCAGGGGAGGTGGATTGGATGATCTCTTTGGGTCCCTTCCAACCCCTGACACCCTGTGAGCCTGTGACACCTGGAACGGCTGAGACAGTGGCACAGGTTGCCCACGGAGGCTGCGGCTGCAGGCGGAGCCTCGCTGTTATCCTAAGGCTCAATACCAGCCGGGCGCGGTGCTGTAAAGGGCGGGCGGAAAACCGGTGCCGCGCGCGCCGCTGGTGTAGTGGTATCATGCAAGATTCCCATTCTTGCGACCCGGGTTCGATTCCCGGGCGGCGCATTGACATTTTTAAACCCCTTTGCTGCAATCCCTGTTTTATTTTGTCGCCTTGCAGAGCTGAGCAAGCACCGGGGCCGCACCGCCGGTACCAGCGAGGTGCGGGGACACACGTGGAAGCCGGGACCCTTTTAACGGCGCTCGGACCTGGCTTGTGTCTGTGTCTGTTTGTGTGCGTCTGTGTCTCTGTCTGCATCTGTCTCTCTCTCTGTGTCGCTGTGTGTGTGTGTGTGTGTGATAAAAGAAAAATGAAGGAATCGCTGGTAAAGAGCCTTACAGACCAGATGCACTTTTCTGAGGATGTCTGTAGCAAGCCATAAAATACCAAACTTTGTGGGAGGAAATGTCTGTAGCAACTAGTTGGAGAAAGACTGTGCTGGTGCTTATCTCAGGTAACCATTCAAGACCACCGGGGAGGGTTGGAGCCGGGACAAAGAACGGGAAAATACCTGTGTTAATGAACTATAAGAAATAATTTTAACAGCCCTACCTCTTATTATGAAGATACCTGCTCTTGGAACATCCGTTGTGGCTTGTGCCAGCCTGGGGTGTGCAGGATTGATGAAGTGATCCTGCCTGCACCCAGCGCTGTGATAAACATACCTACTGCAGAACTCTGCACGAGTTTTTGGGGTTCAGTCAGGTGTGTCTCTGTGTGTCGCTTTTTGCGTGTCTGTGCGTGTCTGTGTGAGCATGTCTGTGTGAGCGTGTCTCTGTGTCTGTGCATGTCTGTGTGCATGTGTGTCTGTGCATCTCTGTGTGCATGTGTCTCTGTGTGTGTGTCTGTGTCTCTCTGTATCTCTGTCTCTGTGTTTCCCGTGTCTGTGTCCCTCTCCGTACCTCTGTGTCTCTGTGTCTGTCTCTGAGCGCGTAGGGGCGGGGATAATGCCAGCCCTGGGGCGCATGCGCGTCCCCTCCTCCCCGCTCCGGCCGGGCCCCTCGCCCGCCGCCGCCATCTTGCGAGCAGCGCTGTGCTCATTGTCCGCCGCTGGGGCTCGGCGGGGCCGGCCGCGCTCGGGCTGCCCAGAGCGCTGAACGGGGCCTCGGGGCCGGCTCGGATTGAAGAGCCGGGGCTGGGCGGGGGCGGCAGCGGCGCCATGGAGGATGAAATGCCCAAGACCCTGTGAGTGGGGAGGGGGCGAGACCGCCTATTGTTGTTCCCGGCTCGGCGGGGAGGGGCGGCCCCGGGCTCCCCTCACGCACGGCTCGCTCAGATCGGGTCTCCGCGAAAGGGCAACGCCGGTGCCCTGGCCCCTCTGCCGCCTTCGGTGCCAAAAGAGGGCGAGCGGCAGCCGGCCCCGGCTCCCCTCACGACGGAAGGGGGAAAGCCGCCCGGGGCCGGCTCCTCTCCCTGCTGAGCCTGTCCCCATCTGCCGCCCAGCGCCGGCCCCGGGCCCTGCCGGCGCACAGCTGGAGGGCAGGAGGCTGCGGAGCTGTGCCCACACCCGCAGCCCGTACCCATGTTCGCGAGCATCTGCCTGGATTTGGTCATCCCCAGGTGCTGGGGAGGTAGGGAGGGCACTGCCCTGGCCAAGCAGCCGCAGCCTCAGTGCCACGTCCAGCAGCTTGGTGAAGACACAGGAGGGAGGGGGAGGGGATTGCCACCAAACGGAGTGTCCAAAGCACACTGCGAGCCTCTCAACTTCCCCACAGGAGTTCAACCGAGCTGTAGAGCAACTCCTTGCCCTGGTAAAGACTTTTCCTGTAGTGCCAACCAACTTCCCTGGCAGCGTTAGGGCAGCGGTCAGGAGTTGGACTTTGGCTCTGCCCTGGCGGCTGCAGCTTGGTTGTGTGAGAGAGCTCCTGGACTTGGATGGTTTTGTGCCTTTCCTCCATTGCTTTCTTTTTGTCCTACTTCAGATGGGAGAAATCCCAGACTCCAGCATTCCAGTTGCACCTCAGCTTTGAGCTTTCAGGGCAGCAGTTGGGGCTGTGCAGCCTGGGGAGGAGAAAGAAGGCTCCAGGAAGAGCTTAGAGCAGCCTTGCAGTAGCTGAAGGGTGCTGCAGGAGAGCTGGGGAGTGACAGGTTGAGAGGCAATGGTTTTGAGCTGGGAGAGAGTGGATTGAGAGTGGAAGAAGAGGAAGAAATTCTTGAGATTGAGGGGTGAGGGAGACACTGGCACAGGTTGCCCAGGGAGGTTGTGGAGCACTGGCACAGGTTACCCAGGGAGGTTATGGAGCACAGAAGCACAGAATGTGATCTTTGATCACATTTTTGATCACATTCTGTGCTCCACGACCTCCCTGGAGAGGTGTTCAAAGCTAGGCTGGATGAAACCTTGAGCAACCTGTGCTGGTGGGAGATGTCCCTGCCCCGTGGCAGGGAGAGGGTTGGCACTGGGTAAGCTTTAATGTTCCCTTTTCAACCCAACCCATTCCAGGGGTTGACAAATGGCTGAGCCTAGGACAACACAACTCTTAAGTGACTTGGGGCCAGCTGCTCTCTGCTCCAGGCTTTCTGGGAGCTGTAAACATCTCACTCTACTCCCTGGGGCTCCAGTCCTGTTGTCTTCCTTCTCTTTGCCTCCTTGGCACTATTCTTGGCATCTGCAAACACAGGTCAGACCTGTTGGTATGTTTGTGTGTTTGTTTAGGAAAATGGCTTGGGGTTTTGCTTTATTTTTTAACACTTTTTTTTTGCCTCTCCACCCCAAACACCTCCTCCCCCACCCCCCATGTGCCCATGAAATGAGTGCCTGGAGTCTGGTGGCACCACCTGTGTGTGTGCTCCAGGGAATGGATTCCTTGGGCACGGGCAGCTGGTTGCACAAAACAACCCTGGTTGGGTTTTTGGGTGCAGAGCAGGGTGTTGAGCAATGCCCCCCACCCCCAAAAAGGACCTCTCTTGTCTCATTGTGACTTGACTACAAATCCCATGAGGTGTTGTGGAGGTGGGGGAAGGTTGTCACAAGCTGAGCTTCACAGGTTGGGCTTGGAAGGAGCAGCTTGAAGGCAGGCAGAAAGTGGTGCTGGAAGCCGTTGGAGCCCAGCTGGGCTCTGAAGCCTGTGTGAAAGATCTGCTCACAGCAGGCTTGCTTCAGCTGCTGCTGCAGAACCCCCACCTGGGTGTGGGGCTGGGGGAGTGTTCTCTTGCCATATCGGGGTGGAGTGGCTACCAAGGTGGTCTGCAGCTTCCATATCATTTCTTGAGGCCCTTCAGCAGGTTTTAAGTTGTTTACCTGAAAGAGGTTGCAGACTGCTTGTTGGGAGTGACTTGGGTTTTGCTGTCTGCACGTCAGCTGCTCCTGTGGCACGT
This sequence comes from Eubucco bourcierii, assembly GCA_013396675.1. Taxonomy (NCBI): domain Eukaryota; kingdom Metazoa; phylum Chordata; class Aves; order Piciformes; family Ramphastidae; genus Eubucco; species Eubucco bourcierii. The sequence continues at coordinate 28,634 of VWZE01014197.1, forward strand.
CGGAGCCTCGCTGGGTACCTGCTGTAAATGAGTTCCTGGGGAGGCAGCTCCCCCTCCACGTGCCAGCAGCCTTCCTTGAAAGCCACTCTTGAGGCAGAGATGATGAATTGGAAGAGCAGGCACAAGGCAGACAGTGTTTTGGACTTGACAAAAGCCCTCTTGTGCCTGCCTCTCATCTCAGGAGGCAGTTGTGTGTGCAGGTCGTGTGCTTCTGGTTTACTTTGGGTGCCTAAACCCATGCAGAGGTGCCAACAGCTCTCAGTTTGCAAAGGAACATTGACCAGCTCCTTGAGCAGCCTGGGCTAGTGGAAGGTGTCCCTGCCCGTGCCAGGGGGGATTGGAACTGGATGAGTTTCAATCTCCCTTCCAACCCAAACCATTCTGTGAATCTGTGAATTAATGAAGTTCCAATTAGCAGGAAAATGAGGGGCAGGAGGGGTGCAGGAGATGAGAGAGCTCTTGTGTAGGGTCAGCCTGGCAGGGTCACCTCAGCACTTGGGTGTTTATTACACAATGGCTCCAGGACCAAGGTCCAGGTGTGGTGGACTCTGCCTCTGTACCAGGGAAACTCCATGGCATGGTTCAGGCACAGCCCCAGTGCAGCACAGAGAGAACAGAGCACGGAAAAAGCACCCCTGGGCTTGTTGCTCAGGGGTTGCCAGCTCTTTGTTTTCCTCATCCACCTCTGCACTGCCATGTCCAACCTAAAGCTCCCCTGGCACAACCTGAGGCCATTTCTCTTGTCCTGTCACTTGTTGAGAAGAGACCAAGCCCCAGCTGGCTCCAGCCTCCTTTCAGGGAGCTGTAGAGAGCCAGAAGGTCTCTCCTTCAGCTTCAACACCCCCAACTCCCTCAGCTGCTCCTCCCCAGCCCTGTTCTCCAGACCCTTCCCCAGCGTCCTTGGCCTAAAGCTGCACCAGGGGAGGTTTAGGTCGGACGTGAGGAACAATTTTGTTCCTGCAGGAGTGGTCAGGCACTGGCACAGGCTGCCCAGGGAGTCCCCATCCCTGGAGGCATTCAGGACACCTGTGGCCATGGCACTCAGGACCGTGGTTGAGTGGTGTTGGGTTGCTGTTTGGACTCCATCCTAGAGGTCTTCTCCACCCAAACAATTCCTGCCTGAAATAGCTCAGACTGCTAATCCAGAGCTCTCCAGGTCATGCCAGGCACAGGGACAGGCTGCGTGCGTCCTGCCATTCTCTGCTTAACCACAAGTTCTGCTGAGGCTGCTCATAGCCTTGTGTCAACAGAGGGGCAGGAGAGGGCCTTGGGTTTGCTGCCTTCTTGTTGCCTGGCACTGTTTTTGTGCCTCTTGCAACAAGACAGGGAGGGAGGCAGGGGTTTGGGCACGTGCTCTGGCCCAGCTTCTCCTCTCAAGAGGTTTGCCATGCAAAGTTCTTGTGGAAAGCTGCTGCCACACCTCTGGAGCTGAGGTTTCTTTCTGTGCTGCTTTTAAAAATCCCATGACTTGGGTTCAGCAACAACAAATCCACTCCCACCTTTGCATTCAGGTGATGTTTGTCACTGAGAGTGCCAAAAGGCTCACGTCTGAGCAGGGATTTGGGTTCCACTTTGGCCTAGTGAGACACCTCTGGAGTGCTCGGTCCAGATCTGGGCTCCCCAGGAGCAGAGGGACAAGGAAGGGCTGGAGAGAGTCCAGGGTAGGCTGGGAAGATGCTGAGCAACCTGGAGCAGCTCTGGCAGGAGCAAAGGCTGAGTGCCTGCAGAAGGCATCTGAGCAGTGTTCAGCAAGAACTAAAGGAGCTGTGGGGGGCAAGAGGCTGGGGCCAGACCCTGTTCAGTGGTGCCCAGTGCCAGCACAAGGAGCAGTGGGCACAAAGTTGAAGCCAGGAGGTTGCATCTGAAGAGAAGGAGAAAGTTGTTTGTTGTGAGGGTGCTGGAGGCCTGGAGCAGGCTGCCCAGAGAGGTTGTGGAGTCTCCTTGTATGGAGAGCTGCCAACCTCCCTGGGCATTGTGATCCTGACTTGGAGCAGCTTTGGGCTGCCTTTGCACACTTCTGGATGAGCATCAGGATGATGTCAGTTTTGTCTTTGCTTCCATAGGTACGTGGGGAACCTGTCAAGAGATGTGACTGAAGCTCTGATCCTGCAGCTCTTCAGCCAGATTGGACCCTGCAAAAACTGCAAAATGATCATGGATGTAAGAACCTTCACCTCAGGATTTGCCTGTTTCTCATAGCTCAGGTTTTGGGCCTACCTGTTGTGCTTCAGAATTCCACAGGGAATACAACATGAGCATGGCAAAGGGGTGGGATGAGGCTGGAGACCCAATGGTGTGCTCTGACATCATTGATAGTGAGTGGGGTTAGCTCCAGTTGGTGACTGGGCACCAGTGGTGCTCCCCAGGGCTCAGTGCTGGCACCAGTCCTCTCTGATCCCTTCATGAATGATCTGGCTGAGGGGATCAAGGCTCCCTCAGTCAGTTTGCAGGTGACACCTGCCTGAAAGGGACCAACAGAAGGATCTGACCAAGCTGGGCCAAGGAGCTGAGGTTAACAATGCCAAGGACTAGGTCCTGCCCTTGGGTCAAAACAACTCCAGGCTGGGGGCCAGAATGGCTGGAAAGTGCCCACTGGAAAAGGCCCTGGAGGTGCTGGTTGGCAGCAGCTGGAGATGAGGCAGGGGGTGCCCAGGTAGGCAAGAAGGGCACCAGCAGCCTAACCTGGAGCAGCAGTGGTGTGGGCAGCAGGAGCAGGGCAGGGATTGTGCCCCTGGACAGGGCACTGAGGAGGCTACAGCTTAAGTGCTGGGGTCAGGTTTGGACCCCTCCCTCCAAAAAGGACATTGAGGAGCTGGAGCAGGTCCAGAGAAGGGCAACAAAGATGGGGAAGAGTCTGGAGAACAGGGCTGGGGAGGGGCAGCTGAGGGAACTGGGGAGAAGGAGGCTGAGGGGAGACCTCCTGGGTCTCTCCAGCTCCCTGAGAGGATGCTGGAGCCAGATGGGGTTGGTCACCCAAGGAACAAGGGACAGCACAAGAGGAAGTGCCCTCAAGTTGCCCCCTCCCTGAAGGTGTTCAACACCAGGTTGGGTGAGGCCTTGAGCACGCTGGGCTGGTGGGAGCTGTCCCTGCCCATGGCACAGCTTGGCACTGGGTGAGCTTTTAGCACCCTCTCGACCCAACCCATTCTATGATTCTATGATCTTAGGGTGTTGAGAAGGAAGAGCTGAGGAGGGTGCAGATGTGTGGGGGCTGTGTCAGTCACCCTCTGCTTGTCTCTGTCCCCAGACAGCTGGAAATGATCCCTACTGCTTTGTGGAGTTCTACGAGCACCGGCACGCGGCGGCCGCGCTGGCTGCCATGAACGGCAGGAAGATAATGGGTAAGGTAAGCTGTCGTGGCTACAGGGTGAGTTGGGGCTGGCAGCAGGCTGCCTAGGATGGCCTGGGGGCAAACACTGTCACCTGAGGCCAAACAGGTGCCCTGTGAGCGTCAGACACTGTTTGAAGAGGTCTTGACGTGAGGTGACCCAGAGAAGCTGTTCAGAGCCTTGGAGGAGGGAGGTGGTGGCGTGGAACTGGGAGGGCTCATGCAGGGACCATAAGGAGTGTTTGGCTGCCAGCCTGAGCAGGGCATTCCTCACTCTCTACCCCTGAGAAAAGAGCTTCTCCCATCTGAAACTGAGGAGAAACTTCCCAGGAGGTTCCACCCCAACATGGGAAATGTGTTTGGTGTGAGGGTGTTGGAGATCTGGAGCAGGCTGCCCAGAGAAGTTGTGGAGTCTTCCTTGTCTGGAGAGCTTCCAACCCAGCCTGGGCATTGTGATCCTGGGCAAGCTGCTGTGGGTGCCCTACTGGAGCAGGGATTGATTCCAGCCACCCCAAAATTCCCAGGGTCTGGGTCTGTTTCCCAGCTTTGCTTTTAAGCAGTATGAGAGTGGAAGAACAAGACCTCTTCTGAGGAAGGGACCTTGACCTTCAGCTTTCCTTCCAAAGCTGCACCTCTGGTGCCACTGTAGAGTTGGGTGGGATTTGGTTGATCTAACCACAACAACTGGCATTTGCAGGAGGTCAAAGTCAACTGGGCCACCACCCCCAGCAGCCAGAAGAAAGACACCAGCAGTAAGTGTTGCTTTCAAAAACCTCTCTTGATGTGCACCAGCAGCACTCTTAAAACCTAACCAGGGAGAGTCCTGTGCTTGTCTGCAGCTGTGGTGGGATCCTCATCCTGAGAGATCAATTTCAGAACAAATTGAGGTCCTACCCTTGGCATCACCCAGCATGCTTAAGGCAATGGTGACTTCTCAAACACAGAGCCACAGAATCCCAGCCTGGTTTGGGTTGAAGGGACCTTTAAGCTCATCCAGTCCAAACCCCACTCTGGTTGGGGCTGTCAGCAGGGACAGCCCCAACTAGAGCAGGTTGCTCACAGCCCCACACAACCTGACCTGCAGTGGTGTCAGGCATGGGGCAGCTCCATGTTGCCCACAGAGGTGGGAACAAGCTCTCACCATCCTCAGCATCAAAAATTTCTCCCTCTGAATCTCCCTCTTTGAGTTCAAGCCATCTTCTTCATGCCCCCCAGGACACCTTTGGCCTTCTTGGCCCTGAGGGCACATTGCTGGCCCCTGGGCAGCTGCTCATCCCCCAGTGCCCCCAGGTCCTTCTCTGCAGGCCTAACTGAGATCACTCTGATGGTTACCTGCTGACCCATGGCTACAAGAACTCACCTTGGACCACCAGCCCAGGGAGGTGGTGGAGTCCCCATCCCTGAAGGTGTTCAGAAAATCTGTGGCTGTGGCACCTGGGGGCAGGGTTTGGTGGCCACGGTGGTGTGGGGTTGCTGCTTGGATTCAGTGATCTCAGAAGGCTTCTGCAACGCAAACAATTCCACAATTCACTTAGTAAGAATTAGTTCTGTAGACAGCTGGGTTTGGTGTGGTTTTGCAGCAGCTGTGCTCTCTGAAGCCCTGACCTCCTTTCTTTGTTTTTCCCCTCCCCAAGACCATTTCCATGTCTTTGTTGGAGACCTCAGCCCGGAGATCACAACCGAAGACATCAAAGCAGCCTTCGCGCCCTTCGGCAGAATATCGTAAGTGCTTTGTCAGTTTCTCACAGCCTTCTCTCTCCTCCCACACGGAGGCACCTCCTGGGCCACTGAGGAACTCCAGGAGTTGGCAGTAGCTCACCTTGAGCTGCTCATCCAGCAGCTTTGGCCACTAAGCAGGGATGTTGTAAGCAGAGTCCTTTAGAGCAGACTTCAGACCAGTCACATCCAACCGGGCCTGGTTTTCCCCTCCCAGGCTCCTGTGGCAAAGCAGCACTGGAAGATGTGACCTGCACCTGGGGTCTGCCTTTCCCTATCCCTCTCTGCTCAGGTCACCATCACACCATGCAGCTCCTGGCTGCTTGAATCCCTTCTTGGGAGCCTTTGCATTGTTGCTGCCAGCCACCAGTAACCCATATTACTTCCCCGCCACCCCCCAACTTAAATCCCTTTTTCCTCCCCAAACCAAACCATTTTTAACCTCCTCAGGACCACCCAGAGGCTACTTTGAAGCATCTGGTGCTGGGGGCAACACAAACCCTTGAGCTGAAGGGGCTCAACCCAAAGCTCTGTGGGGTGTTTTGGGGGCAAGGAGATGCCCCAGATGCCCTGGTGTCCCGAGGTGGCACAGTGTGTGGCACTCAGGGTGTAGCAGAGTAAGGAGAAGGTTCCTTCATTCCAGCCTCCAAATGTAAACCATTAATTTTCCTTGTAGTGTTGTCTGTACTGGACATTGGAGTTTCTTGATGGTGGTGTAAGACCATAAAGTGCTTTGGAGTGTTGGGTAGTGAAGCATTTAATTGAAGTAAGTTTGGTTTATTTTGTTGTTTTTGTTGTTTTGGTTTGTTTTTTGGTTTTGTTTTGGCTTTTTTTTTTTTTTTTAATCTCCCCCCACCCTTAGACTCCAGTGGTTTGCTCTCTTAAATGCCTTCTTCTGCTAAGGTTTTAGAAACCAAAGATGTGACCAAGGCCATGAAACACTCAGCTGCTCCTCTTGTCACCCAGGGAGTGCCCAGGGTGGGCTCCCAAGGAGTCACAGAATCAGGGAATTGGTTGGGTTGCAAAAGGCCACCAAGATCATTCAGTCCAGCACCACCATGGCCACTGAACCCATGTCCCCAAGTGCCATGGCCACACATTTCTTGGACACCTCCAGGGATGTGGACTCCACCACTTCTGGTTTATCCTCTGGCCAGGTGTGCTCTGGGTAGAATCACAGAATGGTTTGGGTTGGAAAGGAGCTTAAAGATCATCCAATTCCAGCCCCCCTGACACCTTCCGGGTTGCTCAAGGCCCCTGACACTAAACCAGGTTGCTCAAGGCCCCATCCAGCCCAGCCCTGAACACCTCCAGGGAGGGAGCATCCAAAAGGAATGCTGCAGTGTCACTGTGCTCCATGGTCCATGCTCTTGGGGCCATCCAGGTGTCCCATCCCTGGTAGATTCCAGCTGGACATTAGGAAGAAGTCCTCTGCTATGAGGGTGGTGGAATGCTGAAACAGGTTCCCCGGGGAGGTGGTGGATGCCCCATCCAGGGAGGTGTTCAAGGACAGGCTGAGGGAGCTGGGGGGTGCAGCCTGGAAAAGAAGGCTCCAGGGGGACCTCAGAGCTGCCTGCCAAGAGCTGAAGGGATCCTGCAGGAAGGCTGCAGAGAGACTTTTGCTGAGGGTGTCCAGAGACAGCCCAAGGGGGAATGGTTTGGTTTGGAGCTGAGGCAGAGCAGGGTTAGAGTGGAGCTGAGGAAGAAATTCATCAGTAGGAGGTTGATGAGAGTCTGGCACAGGCTGCCCAAGGAGGCTGTGGCTGCCTCCTCCCTGGAGGGTGTTCAGGGCCAGGTTGGATGAGGCCTTGAGCAGCTGAGTGTACCTGAGAGATGTCTCTGGGCATGGTGGGGAGCTTGGAGGAGGTGGTCTCTGAGATCCCTTCCAACCTGAGCCATTCTGTGATTCTGTACATCACAGAATGGGTTGGGCTGGAGGAGACCTTAAAGATCACCCAGTGCCAACTCTCTGCCATGGGCAGGGACACCTCCCACCAGCCCACGTTGCTCAAGATCTCTGAGACAGCTTCCAGCCTGAACCATTCTATGCTCATTGGGGCTCTGAGCAACCTGCTCCAGTTAGCTAAGTCCCTGCTGCCTGCAGAGGGGGTTGGACAAGATGACCTTTAAAGGTCCCTTCCAATCCAAACCTTGCTATGATTCTGTCTTCTCTAGGAGAGCTTCCTCTGGTGGTGACAGAGAGGGGGAAGTGCTACTCTTGCTTTGGGGGCACTCAGCACCCAGCCTTTAGACTTCACCTGTGAAAAACTCTGGTTCAGCCTCACCCTCCAGACCCAAACTCAGCTCTTTGCCTCCCACAGAAGCCATAGGTTAAGAACAATCTCCACGAGGAGGTCTCCTTCCAAATCCCAGGGACTAAACCCAAAGAGCCTCCAGTTCCTACTTGTTTAAATCCCATCTGGAAACCAACCCCCTGCTGCTGTCTTCTCAAGTGGTGGAATGAAGTGACTTGAACTTTACCTGTTCCTCCTCATTTCCTGCAGGCTGCTGGAATATTTCCTGATTTTCCTTTTTTTTTTTTCTTTGTTATTTTGGGGTTAAAACTCAGCTTTTGGTTGAACACCAACCCAGGTCAAGCTGTTGCATGATTTAAGAGCATAAGAAACAGGGTGGGGGGTGGGGATGCTCTACCTCTGGGTTTTGAATCACTGTTTAAAGCCCTTTTTGTGGTTGTGGTTTCTTTTTGTGCTGGCTCTCCTCAGCTTTTCACCTCTTCTCAAGTCTTTTATTTTTGCCACCTTTTCAGTTGAGGGTAAGTAGAGATGAGTTCTGCCACCCTACACCCCCCAACCCTCTCTAGGCTCCTCAGTGCAAACTGCTCAAAGCTTCCCCAAATGGCTCTTCTCAGGCAATGTGGGATGTGGGACCCCAGCTCCGAGCTAAAACAGGGGAGTGTGACCCCAAATTTGAGCTGAAACAGGGACATGGGACCCCAAATCTGAGCTGAAACAGGAAGAAGGACAAAGAAAAGGGCAAAAGTGGTAGAAAAAAAGGGGGGAGAGGGGAGAAAAAAGGACAAAGAAGGGATAAAAAAAAGAGAAAGGTTTAAAAAAAAGGTGAGGAAAGAAGAAAAAAAGGGCAAAAGGAGGAAGAAAAGAGGGCAAAGGTAGAAGAAAAGGGTAAAGGTGAAGAAAGAAGGGGGAGGAGGAAAGAAAAAGGGCAGAGGTGGAAGAAAAGGGTAAAGGTGAAGAAAGAAGGGGGAGGAGGAAAGAAAAAGGGCAGAGGTGGAAGAAAAGGGTAAAGGTGAAGAAAGAAGGGGGAGGAGGAAAGAAAGGGCAAAGATATAAGCAAAGAGTAAAAGTGAAGAAAGAAGGGGGAAGAGGAAAGAAAAAAGGGCAAAGGGGAAGGAGGAAGAAAAGAGGATGAAGGGGGAATAAAAAAAGGTGAAGTGGGGAAAAGGGGAAAAAAGTGAAGGGGGGAGAAAAGAGGGGAAGATAAAAGGATGAAAGAGAAAGGAAGGGGGAAGAAAAAGCATCAAGGAAAGAGAGATGGGAAAAAACAGGAAAGAGAAAGGTAAAGGGGGAAGGGGGGGAAAGTGGGAAGAAAAGATGTAGTGGGGAAGAAAAATGGGTGAAGGGGAATCTCCCAAAGGAGAGCAAGAACATCTCTGCTGTGGCTGAGGCTGGAGCCTGAGGTGCTGGTGTCAGCACCGTGGGCCACCCTTGGCCATGGTTTGGCTTATTCTGCATCATTCCCCTTGGCTGTAAGGCTCCTCAAGAGGGGTTTGAGGAACCTTCTCCTGCCTGTGACTTTCCTCACCACCCCATCATCCGTTGGTTTCCACAACCCTAAGCTCTGCTTCACATCTCCCAGCTGGTTTGCTGCTGTTAGTGCTCAGGGCTGAGGGTGGTGACCCCACAGCAGGATCATCTCCCAGCCAGAGAGCTGCCCGAGGAGAGCCACACAGCAGCCTGCAGCAGCAGGGGTGAGCTCTGCTGCCTGCCTGCTGCCTCTCACTCCAGCTCCTACCATTGTTTTGCGGAGTGCCTCTGAATGGCAGAATGGCCTCGGGCAACTACGAGCTCCACTTGACAGGGGACAACCCTTTTAACTCTTTCTTTACTCCTCTGCCTTTAAACATCTCCCTGGTTGCCAGCCAGCCCTTGGGTGCCTGCCGGTGTGCAGGTGCAGCTGCTGTGTGCTAACCTTAGCTTCAAGACTTGGCTTTGGTGGCTTTGTTCCTTCAAGCTTTTCTCAAACCTCTGCCCACACTCCCCCCCAAAAAAACCCAAAAAGGATGAGGGGAGGGGTAAGAAGCCAAGAATTCAATTAGTTCTTTTAATTCTTGTTGGTTGGTTGGTTTGTTTTAATCTTGTTGGGCCTCTTTTTACCAGTCTGAGGAGGTCCAATGGTGTGTGGACAACCTGCATGGTTGAAGGGAGCCCTTCAGCTAACTTTAGCCTCCTGCCCTCAGCCCTTCTCCTCCATAACTGCTCTGACCATGCTTTATGTCCTTCACCATCTCTTTAAGAGCCTTTGGAAGTGGGAGCAAATTTATCTTCATTAATTAGAGGAGCTCTTTGCTTTGCACCTCCACACCAATTCCGTGGTCATTTGGCTGCCACCTCCCTGGCAAAGCCTTTAGCCAGGCTGCTTTTGTAGAGCTGAGAAGCCACAGAAAGCAACTGCTGGGAATGAAGGTGGAGGATGAAGATGAAGCTGTTAGGTGTGACCTGAGTTGTCATCATGGTCCAAGGTGTCCTTTGGAAGGTGCTGAGCTGCTTCTTGTTTCTGCTTTGTAGAGATGCTCGGGTGGTGAAGGACATGGCCACAGGGAAGTCCAAGGGCTATGGCTTCGTCTCCTTCTTCAATAAATGGGTGAGTGCTTGACAGAGGCTTGGGTTGGGAAAGAACCTTCAAGATCATCCAGTTCCAACCTCCACTGCAGCAGGGCAAGGACACCTCCCACCAGAGCAGGCTGCTGGGCTCCTGCTGCTCTGCTCTTTGCAGCAGCCATGCCAGAGAAGGAATAGGATCAGGGAATCCCAGACTGGTCTGGGTTGGAAGGACCTTTAGAGGGCATCCAGGCCAATGCCCTGCAGTCAGCAGGGACAGCCCCAACCACAGCAGGTTGTTGACAGCCCCAAACAACCTGACCTGTGATGGTGCCAGGCACGGGGCAGTTCCCACCTCTCTGGGCAGCCTGGGCCAGGCTCTCAGCACCCTCAGTGCCAAACATTTCTCCCTCCTCTCCAGTCTGCCTCTTTGAGTTCAAACCATCTTCCCTTGGCCTTTCACAACAGGCCCTACTCAAAACTCTGTTCCCAGCTTTCTTCTCAGCCTCTTTAAGCTCTGGAAGTTCACCAGGAGGTCTCCCCTGAGCCTTCTGCAGGCTGAACACTTCCAACTCTGCCAGCCTGGCCTCACAGCAGAGCCCTTCCAGCTCTGCCAGCATTGCTGTGGCCTCCTCTGGCTCTGCTCCAACAGGTCCCTGTCTGTGCTGTGCTGAGGGCTCCAGAGCTGCCCCAGCACTGCAGGGAGGGGTCTCAGCACAGCACAGCAGAGGGGCAGAATCCCCTCCCTGCCCCTACTGCCCAGGCTGCTGGGGATCAGCCCAGGACAGGCTGGGACTATGCTGGGAGCAGAATTCCATGAATCCCAACGTTGTCCCCCCCCCAGCTTCAGTTTCCCTCCTGCTGGGACACTCAGCTATGGCTTTAGCATTCCTGAAGCATATGATGAGTGACACCCACGTGAGTGATGTGCAGGGGGACACTGGCTGAGGCCTAGCAGTGTCCTTCAGCCTGCCCAAATCCCCTTCTTCTGAAGCAGAGGTTCTCCTGGCACCTTGCAAGCATGGGGCAGGGTGAGTGTGGTGACATCACTGCCTTGGCTCCATCACCAGTGGTGCCTTTTCTTCTCTCCCCCCTGCTGGGCAGGACGCAGAGAATGCCATCCAGCAGATGGGTGGGCAGTGGCTTGGGGGAAGGCAAATCAGAACCAACTGGGCCACCAGGAAACCTCCAGCTCCAAAGAGTACATTTGAAAGTAAGTTCCTGGGGCTGTGGGACTTTGTAAAGCCTCCTGAGGAGGAGAGAAGGGAACCTGCAGGGCTGCAGGAGGGGACAGAGTCCCTTGAACAGTGTCCAGCCTGCTGAGTGAAGGAGCTTAGCAGCTTCCCCCTCAGTTACAGCAGCTGTTGCCACCAGGGAGGGGTCTCCTTAACTACCACTACAGAGGGATCTCATTTCCACCAGGAAGGGGTCTCCTTCCCATCACCAGGGAGGGATCTCATTTCCACCTTGCAGGGGTCTCCTTCCCACCACTAGGGAGGGATCTCCTTCTCACTAGGGAGGGGTCTCCTTATCACCACCATGGAGGGACCTCCTTACTGCCACCTAGGAGGGGTCTCCTTTCCACCAGGGAGGGGTCTCCTTTCCACCAGGGAGGGGTCTCCTTCCCTCCACCTGGGAGGGGTCTCCTTTCCACCTGGGAGGGGTCTCCTTTCCACCTGGGAGGGGTCTCCTTTCCACCTGGGAGGGGTCTCCTTTCCACCTGGGAGGGGTCTCCTTATCACCACCATGGAGGGATCTCCTTACTGCCACCGTGGAGGGATCTCCTTTCCACCTTGCAGGGGTCTCCTTTTCACCACCATGGAGGGATCTCCTTACTGCCACCTGGGAGGGATCTCCTTTCCACCAGGGAGGGGTCTCCTTATCACCACCGTGGAGGGATCTCCTTTCCACCTTGCAGGGGTCTCCTTCCCACCACCAAGGAGGGGTCTCCTTTATCACCACCATGGAGAGGGCTCCTTTGGCTTCTACCCCAGCTTCTAAACTCTGCTTTTAAGGCTTTTTAGCTAGGATCCAGAATGGGATGCAGGAGCTGTGGGGCCATGGGAGCTGCCGGGCAGGTGCTTGCTGTCTGCGCTCAGCCTCTCCAGCCAGCTGGGGTTAGGATCTCCCCGTGCCAGGTCCTTTGCCCCCACCCTGAGCAGCTCTCCCATCTCTTTAAAGCAAACACCAAACAGCTCTCCTACGAGGAGGTGGTCAACCAGTCCAGCCCCAGCAACTGCACGGTGTACTGCGGGGGGGTGACCTCAGGCCTGACAGGTACCGCCGTGGCCTCGCTCCACTGCCGCCTCCCTCCCAGCTCTCCTTTGCCTTCCCCTCTGGGTGGCCTCACTCTGCTGCCTTTGTCTCCTCCTGCTGCAGAGCAGCTCATGCGCCAGACCTTCTCTCCCTTTGGGCAGATCTTGGAGATCAGAGTCTTCCCTGATAAAGGCTACTCCTTTGTCAGGTGAGTCCTTGGGCTGCTGCTGCTGCTGCTGAGCTCGGCCAGCTTCGTTTATGGAGTCGTGGGAATGAGTTGGAAGGCAACTTAAAAGCTCAGCCAGTTCCAAACCCTCTCTGCGATGGGGCAGGGACAGCTCCCACCGGCAGAGGTTGCTCAGGGCCTCTTCTAGCCTGGTTTTGAACGACTCCAGGGGAGGTTGCGGAGCACAGAATCACCCAACGTGATCTTTGATCACGTTGGGTGATTCTGTGCTCCACAACCTCCCTGGGCAACCTGTGCCAGTGCTCCACAACCTCCCTGGGCAACCTGTGCCAGTGCTCCACAACCTCCCTGGGCAACCTGTGCCAGTGCTCCACAACCTCCCTGGGCAACCTGTGCCAGGATTTTCAACAATTTCTTTCTCCTCTCCACTCTCAATCTCTCCCTCTGCTTCATCCTGGCACTCCCAGCCCTTGTCTGTGATGCCAGTTTTGGGGGGGAGGGGTCTGCAACAACAGTTGAGGGGGGGTCTGC
>VWZE01014200.1:0-26168 GCA_013396675.1 Eubucco bourcierii
AAAATATTCCAATTAGCCTCAAACCAGCACAGGTGAACAGCACAGCTGAGGCAACACAGGATTTTTGGTAACATAGATCTTCACATCCCAGTCCTGTTGAAGAGGTTATATGGAAGCAAAATGCAGGTTTTCATGGATGATCTCTGTTGGAAAGGATATGAAGAACGCTAAGGTTGCAAGGCAGTTGTGCAGAGAAAATGCAGCAGGGACCAGTGGAGAATCACAGAAACATCCAGGCTGGAAAAGAGCCTCAGGATCACCAAATCCAATCTATAACCCTACTCTACAAGATTCACCTTAAACCATAGCCCTAAGCATCACATCCAAACAACCCTTAAACACATCCAGGGTTGGTGACTCAGCCACTTCCCTGGACAGCTCATTCCAGTGTCTGACCACTCATTCTGTGAAAAACTTTTTCCTAATGTTCAATCTAAAGCTACTCAGTCTCAGCTTGAGGCCATTCCCCCTTGTTCTGTATCCAGTTACCTGTGAGAAGAGACCAGCAGCAGTCTCTCCACAATGTCCCTTCAGGTAGCTGTAGACAGCAATGATGTTTTTTCTGAGCCTCCTGTTTTTCAAACTAACCAGCCCCAGCTCCCTCAGTCGCTCCTCAGAAGATTTATTCTCCAGGCCCTTCCCCAGCTTTGTTACCCTCCTCTGGACCCACTCCAGCACCTCCAGATCTCTCTTGTATTGCGGCACCCAAAACTGAATGCAGCACTCAAGGTGTGACCTCACCAAAGCCGTGTACAAGGAGACAATCACCTCCCTACTCCTCCTGCTGGCCACAGCGTTTTTAGTACAAGCCAGGATGCCACTGGGCTTCTTGGCCACCTAGACACACTGCTGGTTTATATTCAGCTACCTGTCTATTACAATGCCCAGATAACTTTTTGCCAGGTAGTTCTCTGGCCACACTGCCCCAAGCCTGTAACATTGCTTGGGGTTGCTGTTACCCAAGTGCAGGACCTGGCATTTGGTCTTGTTGAAACTCATCCCATTAATGTTGAGCCATTAGTCCAGCCTGTCCAAGTCCCTCTGAAGAGCCTCTCTATCCTCATTCAGATCAACACTGCCACCTAATTTGGTGTCATCTGCAAATTTACTGACAACACTCTCTATGCCTGAATCAAAATCTTCAAGACATTAAAAAGAAGTTGTCCCAAAACAGATCCTTGAGGAACACCATTAGTGACTGGTCACCAACTGGATTTAACTCCATTGATTACCACTCTCTGGGCCCTCCTGTCCAACCAGTGCCTTAAGAAAGAAAAGAATGAAACAAAGCACAGTACTTCCACTGAGCTTCAAAGTGGTCAGCTCCCTGAAAATGAGGAAACTGTAAGGTAACTTAATGGAGAGGAAATATTTAGGCAGAAATTGAAACTGAAAATTGAAATTATGAGAGGCATAATTAGTAAGTGTGTTTAATTGATTAGGTGGACAACTAATAAAGGTCAATTACAAAATCAAAGAGAGTTGATATATTTTGAAAGAAAAGAGGTGGAAAGGGTAGTTGTTTCTGGCTGGAATCAAAGGATTAAAAATGCTACATAAAGATGTGGGATGCAAATTATTTTTTAAATATGTCTGAAATTAAAGAGAGTTCAGGAAAGACCTATGGAAACATGTATAGGATTGAAGCAAAAGCTCAAATTTTAAAAGGTAAACCTGTGTAATTTATTAAAGCAGAATATACTGGTATTTAACACACACACACACACAAATCCTAAACTATTACTTTGAACCAATACTAGAAGTAAAGCCGAGTAAACTCAGGTAAAATAAGACAGCATCCTTTCATTTTTGGAACAGCAAAGTTGACTAATTATGGTAGGACCTACCAAAAGAAATGGGAATATTCTCATTATAAATATCAAGACTGTTTTGAGAAGATGTGCTTCAGCTGAAAACAAGCAATGGAAGATCAATTCCCATGTATCTTTTCCTGTCCAAGTTTCCATCTTGCCAAACAGGTGGCGTGAAGCAGATCATACTATATTCTTTCCCAGCCCTTTTGCCTGCCCTGCTGGCTACACATACTATAGGACCCCAAAACATATCTTCAACGCAGTAATACCCAAGACTGAACTTCTCCCTTGCCACTGGCAGGTGAATATTACCATTTCCCACTGCCCACTCCAATGCTGCTTTACTCTATTGGTGCAGCTCTTTCTTGTGCAAACAGTTCATTCACTACTGGAATGGGCTGTCCAGGGAGGTGGTGGAGTCACCGTCCCTGGAGGTGTTCAAGGCGGGTTTGGACGTGGCACTTGGTGCCATGGTCTAGTCTTGAGGTCTGTGGTATCAGGTTGGACTTGATCTTTGAGGTCTCTTCCAACCTTGGTGATACTGTTGCATGTTTTACATCTTCTCCCTCCAGAAACAAAAATGATGCTAGCACAGAGTGACACCATCTTGCACCCATCCTTTGCTTGTATGTAGTTCAAACAGAAATTTGAAACATTAGAAACTTAACATGCATCCAGATTTTGAAGCTACACCAAAGTGAAGTACACCAAAGCATAAGATGAGGACTGTTGAGGAAGGTTCTCCTCCCCCTCTACTCTGCCTTGCTAAGCCCTCACCTGGAGTATTGTGTTCAGTTCTGGGCTTCAAGCAGGACAGGGAACTGCTTGAGAGAGGACAGCTAAGGGCTACAAAGATGGTTAGGGGACTAGAGCATCTCTCTTATGAAGAAAGACCAAAAGACTTGTTTTTAGTCTGGAGAACAGAAGATTGAGGGGAGATCTTACCAATACTCAAAGGGTGGGTGTCTGGAGGATGAGGCAAAGCTTTTTTTTTTTTTTTGTATTGCCCAGAAATAAGACAAGATTTAACAGACACAAGTTTAAAAATTAAATTCTCTCTGAACATGAGGAACAACTTCTTTATGTTGAGGGTGGTAGAGTACCAGAACAGGTTTGCCCAGAAGCGAGGTAGAGTCTCTATCTCTGTTGTCACTCAAAATCTGCCTGGACAGCATTCTCTAAAACCTTCCCTAGATGTCCTTACTTTGGGCAGTGGGGGTGGACTATATCATCACCAGAGATCTCTTCCAACCTCTACTATTCTGTGGCTACACTAAATCATCTCAGCAAACACCCAACACTGAGACAAGTTTATGTACAGCTGAACCACCCTTTTTAAACAACTGTTACAACCTACCAAGAAAAAGGACACCACAACCTGCTAGGAAACAGTGAAAAAGAAAAGTAAGTTACTGTTGTGGTCTATGTGTACTAATTGGTATAAACCAACATAACTAGTGGGTCAGAAAAGTCATCTAACCATGTGAAAAGGTCTGATGCATGGATGGGGGAGATATCTGCTGTCCCAACAGGTTAAGTCCCAGAGGACAAGAGCAACTTAAGCCATTTCTGTAACTCTTAGTAACAACTGAGGAATAGTGTGACCAGCAGGAGCAGGGAAGCCATTGTTCCCCTGTACTCAAAACTGGTGAGAACATGTCGTGAGTCCTGGGTTCAGTTTTGGAGCCTACACTACAAAAAGCATACTGAGGTGCTGGAGAAGGTCCATAGATGAGCAACAAAGCTGATGAAGAGTCTGGAGAACAGGTCTGGTGAAGAGGTCTGAGGGAACTGAGGTTGTTTAGTCTGGAGAAAAGGAGGCTGTGAGGGACCTTCTCACTCTACACAACTCCCTTAAAAAATGTTGGAGTCTGACAGGTGTTGGTCTCTTCTCCCTACAAACAAGTGATAGGATGAGACAAAATGGCCTCAAGGTACACCAGGAGAGATTTAGATTGGACATTAGAAGAAATTTGACCAAAAGGGTTCTCAAAGATTGAAAGGTGCTTGAATCCCCATCCCTGGAAATGCTTAGGAGATGCAGAGATGTGGTGCTGAGGGACATTGTTTAACACCAGACTTGGTAGAGTTAGATAATGGTTAGACTCAATCTTAAAGATCTTTTCCAACCACAATAATTCTTTGTCTGTGCAGATGCATTCCCCCACCAAGCAAACATTGAGGATGATGACCAAATAAACATCTCAGCTGCAAGTCCACCAGCATCTTTCAAGGCTGACATTCACATTTGCAGTTCATGGAGTGACCTCTGCATTTCCAGTTTTTCATATTAGCTTTCTCTCCAAAACAGACAGCTTCTAATATTGTATTTCACAGTGTGCATCATTTCAGTAACCCTGACTGATGTTCAGTAGCTCCTGGGAGAAGGCCAGCTATTCTCATCCAAGTTCATTCACTAGATTTAGAGGAAAGGTCACACTAGCCAAAGGAAAGCTATCCCACAGCAGTTATTTTTGCAGCTCACAGAAAGGGTTCTACCCAGCTCCACACTATCATGTTGCATGCTACTCATCCTCCTCACACGTGCTTGCCCTGTCAGCTCATACATCACTTGCACACGACGTTTTCAGCTGGTTTAAGTTGTGCCCTCCCTCCTCCCTCAAAGAATTAGAAATGCAAATCTGATTACAATCAGCACCAGCGATTGAACCAGGCCAAAGAACTATGGAATTAGGAGTTCAGTTTTATACCACAGTTGAAAGAAGCAAAATCGAGTAAGCCAAATAAAACACCTTAGGAAAAACAAAAGTACCAAGCTATGGAAAGTACAAACAGAGCCACTGATCTACAGGTCTGCAGCAGAAGAGCAAAGCTTGACACATGTCAATAGGGATATGCAAGTGTCCTTTACAGGATTTACAACGTATATATTAAGAAGCTAGAAGGATTTAACCAAATTGCTGTACTGACAACCTTAAAGCTAACTGCATGTGTTCTGACATCATACGTGGTATGGCAGGATACCACCACAAAGAGATGCATTCCAGACAGCTCATGCCAGTGTTTTGAATAAGATATGATTTATACTTACTTTTGTTTTGTGTTTTTTTACTAGGGGATAAATAACAAAATAAAGCATGTCACATTTTGTTTATTCTTTTTTGGCCTTCCCAGCCAAGCATGCTCTCAGTCTGCAAACATTTAACATTTTCAGCATCAGCGCTTTACCACAGAAGACATCTGAAGGTTATCCTCTTCCCTTTAATAAATTATATAACCCAAAGGTTGATCAAAGCACTCTCTCAACTTGAGCAGAGTAATGAAAAGTTTAAATTAAAATCATTTAAATTTCCCTAGTATTGAAAATGTGGCTATGCACGGCAGAGAGAGGAGGAGGTTGTTGGGGTTTTTTTGGTTACTGATTTTATTTTTTAAATAGACATAATCAAATCTTCTTTTAAAGTTACAATTAATTCCTAGCTGGAAGAGGGCAAAACCCATATGGAATTAAATTTCTCTTTGGAAATTATGTGTTTGCATTCCTCCTATATGATGATTTTTACCACACCAGAAACTTCCTAATTAATTGCAACCTACTTCACTATACTGAAACAGATGTAAATAAGAACTTTTCTAGTCACTATAATCCTCCTCGCTACAAATGTATGTAAAGCAGAGCACTAGAGGCTTTGCACACCTACAGACTGAATTGAATTCCACCATCTCCTGATCTAGTTGGGGATGTGCCTGCTCAGTGCAGGGAACTTATGAGGGTCCCTTCCAACCCAGTACATTCTATGATTCTGTGAACTTCTGCAGGATATCAGCAGCCTTTTTCCTGTTAAGTGAAGGACGGAAGTGAGATTTCAAAACAAATTCATTCATTGCTACTCTTATTCTACTCCAAGGGAAGTCAATGCTTAGAGCTCTTTAAACACCCTACCTGAAGCACTTCACCCATAAAAAAAAATGTCTCCAAAGGATGAAAGAAAGAACAGGACTGAAAAAAGTCACCCTTGCTGCATTGTGCTTTGGAGTCAGGGGGTTATTATCGGAACCTGAGTATTCAGGAAAATCTGCCAAGTGATTGAGCTTGGTCTTATGTAGGAAAAGGCTGTCAGGATCACAGGAAAATTCAAAATATTGGAGAACTTAGAAGTGAGAAAACACAAAAGCAGTAAAATTTGATTAAAACAAAAATACGGGAGACTGAAACATGCCCAGGAGATGCAAGTGTGGCCTAATGCCAATCGCCATCAGCTTGAAAGATGGTACTTATTAAGGAAAGAGTTTCATACTCAAGACACTGTTTCAGAGTAAGCTGTGGGATCAGGAAAAGGGTAGCTCAGACGATGGATACTGTCAGTGGAAAACTCACAGTAGGCTTGCTGACAAAGACTTTTGAAAATATTAAGAGACTGAGTAGGAAATTGCAATGTTTTCCCAGCCCAGTTCTCTCTCAGCAGTTGTTTCCCCATCTAGAAGTAGTCAATTGTAAATTAATCCATTGCCCCAAGTTGATTTTCTTTGAGTTTAGAGACCAAAGCCCTCTGTAACAAAGAGGAGATGGTCTTTTGAAACCAAAGGATCAAGGATCACTGCTTTCAGCATATAATCACTAAGGTTGCTACCTTAGTTTACACAATGCTATAAAAAGTGACCCATGGCTTGCAACTTCATAGAGTTCAGTGCATTGCAACCCCAAAAGAAAAGAAACCTCCCATTACACAGCCTACAACATGTCTGAAAGAAACGTTATTAGGTTAGGAAAATGCAGTCAATGCGATTGGTATGAATATCTAATTGTTAGATCTCTTAGGACACTGGATCAGGCTTTGGGAAACCTGCATTCAATTTCTGTCTTTGCCAGAGACTTCCTGCGTGACCTCAGGAACATCACTCTGCTTTTTGGGGCCTCTTTGATTGCTCATAGGCAGCAGGAAGACAATACTTCCCCACTCTGCCATATCCATACCAATTGTAGAGTCATTTCACAGCTGCATCAGTCACTGTGGCAGAACTTCACACTAGGCTGTCTCAGGCTCCATGCAACATCAACCTAAACATTAACTCTTGCTTTAACACCAATTATTTGTGTACACACACACACACACACAACTCCTTTTAATTATTTTTTTTTTTTTTTGTTGGAAAAGCAAAGGGTTGTCTATCCTGCAGTGATTTGAGAGGGGAATGTGCCCACATGGATTTTGGTATGTTTCGAATGTGCAGATCTGCAGACCATGGAAAGGGAGACTACTCTCCTAACACCAAAACCACTTTACCTCACAACCTTTTTCCTACTACTGTTCTTAAAACTATTTCTGTTTCACCATATGCAAGGTATATCCAAAGAGCAGGAAGACAAACTGAACTCCTTTGGACTACAAAAAATCACAAAATGGTGGGAAATAAGTGGTTTGATGAGTACCTTGCCTTTGTTTTTATTCTGTTCCTTCTCTCACCAAGTACATTGAGGACTCTAAAGGGCTACCTCAGTGCCTTGGGATCCATGCTCAAGATGTCTCCTTCTCACAATGCAATAGGCTCTCACTTTCAACCATTAACACATCCCACTTTCCACATCTGTGTCAAGGGTTCTAGGAGCCTAATAGCAGCTGTCTTCAAAATTAAGAAAAAAAAAAAATTCAACAAAACCCCCCAAAACCTATACTACGTTTGAGACCATCCAACTGTTTCACATCTGCAGCGTGCTCAGCCAGACTGAAAATGTGTTCTGAGTAAGTGATGGAAACAGGTCAGTGTAAATACTTGGCAGCAACAACAGACACTGCAGTGTCCCGCTTTTTATTTCAAAAGCTAGCACATATCCTCTGTAATGGAGGGAGGAGGAAAAAAAGAAAAGGGAAAGAAAAACACAACTCTGAGGACAAGGTGATTTGCTCCAGATAGACACTCATCATGTCTGTTTTGGTGTTCAGCCCTAGAAATCTTTTATTATGTAAACACACTGCCCAAAGGTAAGATGGATATTCCTTCATTTATTTGATGATCAGAAAGGTCAAACATACTAAATTTCTTGAAGAGACACTAGAACTGCTGTCCTACCATTAGCATTTTGATCTGTTGCCTCTGAGGTCAAGCATTTTAACAGCATAGTTATTCCTCTCTTCCCCATATCTCTNCTTTGACTTGTACTTGGAAGGAACCTAGCTTATTTTTCACACACTAAATCTACTCAGCTTAAGTACTCAGGACAAAGAGAGCAAAAAGTGATAAAGGCATTTTGCTTTTGGAAGCAGCCTTTAACAATGTAGAACTTTGTGGTAGTAAGGGGATATGGTTTCAATTCTAACCTGGATCAGACTCTAAATATTCTGACATGGATCAAGCAGAATTGCCAAAACATATTCTTCCCTTTCAAAACATTCCATTGGCTCTGGCTTCATTAGGCAGTTTAAACGCAATTTCATTTTTAAAAATTAAAAATACAGTGTTAAAAGGTTACAATGAAATGGCAAAAAGATGTGGAGCAGAAGAACACTGGCACTTTAATTATTCCACTTCTGCCCTCTATGGGGTACCATAGCGTTAGCTGTCAGATTAGAATTAGGCATTGCCTGAGTGAAGAGCTGTTACATTTACTAGGTTAATTTCTACCAGTTATTCTGGAATTACTAAAATTAAAACCATTGTTTTCTCTTATGTGGCAGGTTAAGGCAGCTTGCTATAAACACCACTATGAAAAATACTTCAAGAACCACAGTTGGCTCTGCTTCAGAGTAGGATTAGAACAGATGACTCTCAGAGATACCTTTCAACCTAACTTACTCTACAACACCCTTAAATGTCTTTTTTCCACTCCTTTTTGAACTCATTTCCTAAGTGTTTTCTTGCTTACATTGACAAATACATTAGATTATGTCACACACACAGTTTCTACTGACCACACAAGTTGCTCAGTCACATTTTTAATCGGCTCTGTGGCACCATTTAGCATGACCATGGTTATTCCACTGTCACCACTTCTGTTTGATTCCTGAGAAAGCAATCCAAATGCTACTAAAAAGCAAGTATGCTTATATGCCCTTTGAACAACAAAGATTAGGAGGAAGTTCTTTGCAGTAAGGGTGGTGAGGCACTGGAACAGGTTGCCCAGGGAGGTTGTGGATGCTCCCTCCCTGGATGTGTTCAAGGCCAGATTGGATGAGGCCTTGAGTAACCTGTACTAGTGGGAGGTGTCCCTGCCTATGGCAGGGGATTGGAACTAGATGATCCTTGAGGTCCCTTCCAACCTTACCATTCTATGATTCTAAGATGTTGCAAGAGTGTCCTAAGGTAATTATACAACTTATGCAAGTATCACATTAACCAAACTTCCATCCCCCTCAAGTTTTTCAGATTGACCAATTTCTCATTTGCCTTCTTGCACAGCAAAAAAAAAGAAATACTTTATCAAGGTAAATACAACTGTGAATCCGTATTTCTGATGTCCTGCTTTCCTCTCCCACATGAAGGGACATCCATCACGGTCTTGGTCTGATTATCTTTGTACCTCATATTTGTCAAGATGAAATCCTAAGTTCTGTGTTTCTTATTTCCCTCAATAACAACAGCAGTGCCACACTGCAGTGATTCAGACTGAAGAATGTAGGTAGAAAGGCATAGATAAGTGGAAACCAAAAGATCTTACTAGTGCCAGATTCCTCTTCTCCCACACCTGCAGGAAAATTGTTCATGTACGTACAACAAATTGGGTCCCTGATTAAGTGACATCTCTTACAGGCTGCTCTGAAGAAAATGTAGCACTGGAAAACTAGAGAACATAGCAGAACAATATATTCTTTTATTTTTAAAGACAAACTGGATAAAGGGAAGTAGATTACTAATCAAGTACCACTGAGGAATTCTTCAAAATATTAGATAAAATATCATACCCATTATGTTAGTAAATAACCCAGAAAACAGTAAACAGCAAGATAACTGCTTCAAGACAAGCTTTATGTTTGTTAGGATAACGCAGAAGGATCTTAGATCACTTGAAGAACATTTTCCCAGATACTATCTGAGCAGTGAAAGTACAAGCTGAAATAGACAAATTAATAGAAAATTACTAGCAAACAAGCAGAAGGCCATACTGTGAGTTCAAGGTACACTTGTTGAGGAAGCAAGCAGGGCACACCACAGGGAAAAACATTTCTAAGAAGCAGTGTAATTATGAATTCTGCCTAGCTGCGGCTTGGCAAACTTGGAGACACCACAAGGTCCCAAATCTGTCTTTCAAGTAGACCACAATTCCCATCCTTAGGTTTACCTAAACAGATCAACCACTGGACAAATAAGATGTTTCTTTGACTAACCTTAGCCAGAAATTTTCATGCCACATATTCTGACCTTGGCCAATAAAATTTGTTGTTTCCTCAAAGCGCTTGCAACCCAACACATCAAGCTAACCCCATAGCTACACAATATTCAGTCACAAAAGTCACAGCTGCATGTTGAAGGATAATAAACACATGGAAATCTTCAACATAAAAAAGGTAACGTTAAAATTTCGTCTTTTTTATAACACAGTTTTTTTAAAAAAAAAAAAAAAAGGGCAAATAATTTCTCAGCTTTACTATACTTTGCTTTAAGTGCCTGTTAGACCAACTCCAAATGACTAGAGTAGCTTAGGCCAGTAGGACCAATTCATCTAGTTAAATGACACCAAGATATGCTGTTCATACCACTAACAAGGCTTAGCGTGCTGGTGGCATTCTAAAGATAGCATTGTTAAATAAGCCAAAACCACCCCAGGAATCAAGCTCAATATATAATGCAAATCCATTCCCCATCAATTAGGATGACACATAGACTGCTAAAAGTATACAAATCCATAGTGACCATTGATCCTCTGAACCCAGTCCAGCTCTCTAAACCTACGGCTATGGATATCAGCTGCTACAGGTGGCCCATAAAGTCCCTACCTCCCTGGGAAGCTTATTCCAGTCTTTAAAAGCTCTTTCAGTTTCTTCTCTTATCCAACCTAAACTTCCCCTAGTGCAACCTGAAGTCTCCTGAAGAGACCAATACACCCACCTCACTCCAATCTCCTTTCAGGGAATTGTAGAGAGCAAGATCATCTTCCCTCAGCCTCCTTTTCTCCAGGTTGAACAACCCCAGTTCCCTCAGACACTCCTCACAAGCCCTGTTTTCCAGACCCTTTACAGGCTTTGCCAGCCTTCAATGGACATGCTTCAGAATCTCAATGTCTTTGTTGTAGTGTGGACCCCAAAACTGAACCTAGGACTCAAGTTGTGGTCTCCTCAAGATGGAGCAGTTGCACAGTTCTGTAGGACTACTGAACTGACATTGAGCCTGTGAAAAAAGTTAAGATTTGAGACCATACAGGTTGCTTATGAAACTGCACATTAGAGAAGATATGGTCAAAACCCCAGAAGTAAATGCACCTTCTGAACATTTGCTGCAAATGTGTATCAGATTTAAAACCAGCAATCCATTCCTGCTTCTTCGTGGTGTATAGCATTGCTGTGGACTGCTGAGTAGCTGTCATGCTATGCAGCCTGGCTGCTCTCCAGTCCTGGGTGAAGCAATCCCCACAGCATTTGCATGGAAGAGATGATGGGTTCCTTTGATGTGAATGATCCCAAGTGAATAAGAGGTGGTTTTTTTCCCCTGGCATTTATTTATCGCCTGCTATTCACAAGTAAAAACCTATGCCAGGTGTCCCAAAAACTCCACAAAAATCTTTCGATGCCCATGTAAAGAACATTCCAGTCTCCACATCTTATGTTGTGGGAATTTTGCAACTGCTTTGCAAAAGCTGAAGGCAATCTCTTCTTTGATAACTATTTCTCTGCATATTCAGCTGCAAATATGCTGTAAAAAAAGACAGTTCCTTTGATACAACACAAGTGGTTTTTATTGAAATGCATTTGTTGGTTTAACTTTGCAGCTTTAGACAGTTTCTGCAAATAATTTTTGATAATTACTTAAATGTTATTTCATATGAAAGTCATTACTACTAAAATCTGCAGTACCCCATCAGCAAGAAAAAAAAAAAAAATAAAAGAAATGGGCAAAAGTTGCAAGCACAGCTCATCTATTGTTTCCTACTCAAGCAGGGTTGCAAATGCTGGAGACTCTTGGCATTTTGAAGTGTCTGGAGACTCCTGCAGTTTTCTAGAATTGTGTGGTATGGCTCTTGGTGCTCCACAGACACCACAGCTGATGTACAGAAAAAAATTTGAAAAAAAAAAAAAAAAAGAAAGATGCGTTTCGTTTCTCAAAACTGTGTTTGCTGCCCTCTGCACCCAATTGGAAACAGGAAAACCGCTCATGGATGGCTGCTTAGTCAGGCACGGGGAGCCACATGGACATGGCGGGTTTAGAAGAGGTCTAAGTTTTGTACCATAAACAAAGTAAAAATGTGATGTGGTGCAAATATTTGTTGGCCTACTGAAGCCCATCTCTACTGTGAAATTTATTCTTTTGTAACAAAGGTCTACTAGCTTTGGAGGCTTCCAGAAGAGGAGTAGTGTGCCTGCATTTACAAGTCTAACCTGAAATGTGTGTGCTGCTTTGAGGCTAATTGGAATATTTTAAGGGAGAAAATTACAGGCTGTGAAAAGCAAACAATGGTGATGTCTACTTCACTCATAGGCTTGCTGAGATGTATAAAAACAAGAACACATAGATAAGATGGTCTCTGGGAGCCAGTGGGTCTTCTCTCTGCTGAATAACCTAACTAAGCACTCTACTTCTAACTCCCCTGGCTGATCCTCCAAACTCACCTTGTGCATATGCCAGACCCTGGGGTAAAGTAGAGGGGTGGAAAGAAGGTGGAAGGGGGGTTGGAAGCACCTCCTGGATACTCTGATTTCTGGGAGGGGTGTTGTGTTTCTGTATTACCTTTAACTTGTATATTTCTGTAAATATTCATGTCTATTGTTTATATGTCTGCTTATACATTGTACTAAACGGTAAATAGAGCTTCAGTCCTTAACTTCCAGATGGTTAAGTCTAGTCTGGGTGATTTTACCAAGGTGGGGGGGAAGAGGGCAGGTAACTCCCAAACCATCACAGCATAATTCAGACTGATTACCCAGTAGATGTTCAACCTGACTGGGAAGTGCTCCTAGCCTGTTAGCCTGTGTTCCTATCCGATTCACTGCTGCCTGGGACACTGGCAGTTCCATGCAGAAGCTTCTGAAAACAGGGAGAAAAGGAGGCTGAGGGGAGACCTTGCTCTCTACAACTCATTGAAAGGAGGTTGGAGCCAGGCAGGGGTTGATCACTTGTTCCTAGGGAGAAGAGATAAGAGGAAAGGGCCTCAGGTTGCACCAGAAGTTCAGGTTGGATATTAGAAGCAACTTCTTCACTGAAAGGGTTCTCAAAGACTAGAACAGGCTCCCCAGGAAGGTGGTTGAACGCCCATCCCTGGAGGGGATGCAGAGATGTGATGTTGAAGGACATGGTTTAGCATGACACTTGGTAGTGTTAAATAATGGTTGGACTTCATGACCTTACAGGTCTTTTCCAACAAAAACAGCTCCACAATTCTCTTATGTGCAGAACTGCATCAGTAGAAATTGAATAGCCTTTATTGACATTTGCACAAGACCCTCAGCCTTCACTTATAGTACCAGACAGGGACATCCTAACCCCTCTTTTGGGCTGGTTGAAAATAGAAGCCCTGCCCAGATCCTATCCTGACATCAGCAGGACTGTTTGAGGAATTGAAGTATTATGCAGAAACATATTCAGTGTGCTTACAGCTTCCTTTCCCTATACTTCCTTTACACCTTGTGGTTTTTTGCACTCCCAATTTTTTGGTCCCACTTCCATCTGCATCTCTACTGTGTCAAGCTGCACACTGCAGCAGTTGCCGGAGCATGAAGGAGAACAACAGCTTAAGTCTGTTGTGAGCTCATTCCAGTGCAATGTTGTGATGATTTCTTTGCTCTCAAAGACCAGTCTCAGAGTGATGTAACCTTTAAAAGAAAACCTGGAGTGTGATGGTTTGGGAGTCACCTACCCCCCCACACTTTGTAAAATCACCCAGACTAGACTCGCTGGTTGGAAGTTAAGAAATGAAGCTCTATTTACAGCTTAGCACAATATACAAGCAGATATATACACAATAGATATGAATATTGACAGAAATATACAAGTTAAAGGTAATACAGAAACACAATACTCCTCCCAGAAATCAGAGACCCCAGGAGGGGAATTCCAACCACACTTCTACCTTCTTTTCACCCCTCTACCTTACCCCAGGGTCTGCCTTACGCACAAGGTGAATTTGGAGGATCAGCTGGAGGGGTTAGAAGTAGAACGGTTAGTTAGGTTATTCAGCAGAGAGGAGAAGACTACTGGCTCCTAGAGACCCAGAGACTGTCTTATCTATGTTTGTGTTCTTATTCTTACACATATCAGCAAGCCTGTGAGTGAAGTACACATCACCATTGTTTGCTTTTCACAGCCTATAACCTAATTCTTTTTATTAAAATATTCCAACTAGCCTCAAACCAGTACATGGATTTTCACAATTGTTTTCTGAGGTACTTTTCCAATCTGTTGTGCCACCAGGATGAAAAATAACAGTCTAACTACAAAGTGAGCATGACCTCAAAAACATTTAAAAAGCCTTTCTAGGAAAGGTGTTTCCTCTCTGTTCCAGGATGTGATTATTTTATAAACTGTGAAAAGTATATCTGTTCTTAAGGCTTTCCCTGAAGTTTACATCTAAATACAGAGAAATAATCTGCCCAGAAATTAACCATTATTTCAGTAAAAATAAGTAAATAGATAGATAGATAAATCAGTCTTCTGGCAGATAGAGTGAACAAAAAGGTATTGAAAATAGATCTAGTAGTTTATGTCTTCCAGTGACTGGAAGAGCAGAAGATGGGGGGAAAAAAAGATATGGAATCATAGAATGGTAAGGTTGGAAGGGACCTCAAGGATCACCTAGTTCCAACTCCCTGCCACAGGCAGGGACACCTCCCACTAGTACAGGTCACTCAAGGACTCCTCCAATCTGGCCTTGAACACCTGCAGGGAGGGAGCAGCCACAACCTCCCTGGGCAATCTGTGCCAGTGTCTCACCACCCTCACTGGAAAGAACTTCCTCCTAACATCCAGTCTAAATCTTCCCTCTGCCAGTTTAAACCCATTGTCCCTTGATCCTGTCATTGCAAGACCTTGTAAATAGTCCCTCCCCAGCCTTCCTGTAGGCCCCCTTCAGATACTGGAAGGCTACTGTAAGGTCTCCTGGAAGCCTTCTCTTCTCCAGGCTGAAGAGCCCCAACTCTCTCAGCCTGTCCTCATAGCAGAACTGCTCCAGCCCTATGAGCATCTTTGTGGCCCTCTTCTGGACCCTCTCCAACACTTCCATGTCCTTCCTGTGCTGAGGGCTCCAGAACTGCACACAGTACTCCAGGTGGGGTCTGACATATATATTTATATACATATATATACACACACACACATATATATATATATTATACATACACACACACACACATATAAAAATAAATGAAGTCTGGGTTGGGGTTTTCTGGTCTGTAATTGCAAAGGTTACAAATACTAGAGCATTGTATAAGAATGTAGATTCCAATGAAAGATGACAAACCTTTCTTTAAGGCAACCACCAAAACCCAGGAAAGGCTCCCAGCTCTGTGACCAAAACAAATATTAATCAGCAGGGTCTACAGAGAAAGCATCGCTGGTTACTCAGGCGCCACAACAACTTTGGTTGCTGCCAAATTTAGTGCCAAGATGCTATTCTGGCTTCAACAAGCTCATTTTAGCACCGGTTAAGCCAATTAAGTTAAACCTAACTGTTGGAAAATTATGAATGGGGTGTCCAAACAGAGTTGGTCTCAACTAATCTGCCTCTCAATCAACTTTAAATGTAACCAGGGCAGCTCTTGTTGTTTAGACAAGGCATACACAACATTTCTGGGATAGCTTAAACACTCTCCAGTAAGCAGCATTTATGTT
Organism: Eubucco bourcierii; assembly: GCA_013396675.1. Classification (NCBI taxonomy): domain Eukaryota; kingdom Metazoa; phylum Chordata; class Aves; order Piciformes; family Ramphastidae; genus Eubucco; species Eubucco bourcierii. The sequence goes on from VWZE01014200.1 coordinate 15,747, forward strand.
TTCAAACGCTGCAGTACAGAAAATCTCCTGGAAACCACTGGGGCTGTTAAGTTCCTGTCAAAGTCTTTGAAGTATCTTTGCACTTCCTTATTCCCATTAGAAAAGGGGGAAAAAATTGGGAAGGAGCATTGGGGGGTTGGGGATTTTTAGTTTGTTTTGTTCCTCAGAGTTTTTCTTAATTTTTAATATACAACTGTATAGCCTTGTGGTAACACTCTACTAGTTTCCTCCAGTATCTTTCTCCTATAAAAGGAAATTGCAGGGCAAAAAGAATGACTACAGACAAATGCACTTCTGAAATAAGCAAATAAGATTTTAAAATAAAAAAGCCACAATAAAAATAGTTGTCCAGGCATCAAAATTCCTCCGCATCTCTTTCCTCCCAACCATTTCAACATCTGAGTTTAAGACATTTGAACTAACTTCTCCTCGTTGATTTGCAGACAAGGAGACCACCACCACAGCACAGCTTGAAAAAGAAACCATCAGAGCTGAATACCTGCTTAATCACAGAATAGTCAAATGGTTTGGGTTGGAAGTGACCTCCAAAGGTCAACTGCAGTGAGCAGGGACATTCTCCACTAGATCAGGTTGCTCAGAATCTTGTTGAGCCTGACCTTGATTATCTCCAGGGATGGGGCCTTGACTACTTCCCTGGGTAACCTGTTCCAGTGCTCCACCACCCTCATGGTAACAAACTTGTTCCTAGCATCCAGCCTAAATGTCCTCTTCTCTAATTTCAAACCATTGCCCTTTGTCCTATCACTGCAGGGCTCTGTACACAGTCCCTCTCTAGCCTTCTTGCAGGCCCCCTTCAAGTACTGGAAGGCTGCTATTAGGTCTTTACTCTGACGTGTTGTTTGGGACATGGAAGTGTTCTGTTAAATGGAAGCTATTTCAAACCATCCATAAAGTTCAGATTTTCTCCTTCAAATTCTTTTTTAAAGTTCTCCTCTACCACCACCATCACTCCAGGGGGGGGCGGGGGAATGTTTAGGGGAAAAAAAAAAATAGATCAATTTTAAGGCCACTGGAAGTGTAAATTTTACCTCTCTGTCTACTGTTGTCACTCATCACATTTTCCTTGCAACCACTGGACTTTTTTAACCACGTCCATCAAGAATCTTGTCTAAGTAGGTTAGACAGGAACCCTAGGCTTCATACACTCTTGTATTACACAGTCTTGAGTCTTAGGCTTCACACAGATGGATAATACATTTAACCAGTGAAACTGAAAGCAATGGAAAAGAATTTAGAGAGTAAGGGGAAAACTAAGGACAGTTAGGGGTAGGAATAAATCAACTCTTTCCACAAGAGGCTGGAAAGGTTCCACAAATCTGTGCACACCTATTTTTTGTAAGGGCAGTATCACTGTTGGTGCCATCAGAACAGTATATCCTGGTAAGCTCAACTTTATAGTGGCACAAAGATACCCTGGTCTTGAAATTAAAAAATTCAGTCCATTTTAACACTTAGTACAATGCATTCCATTTAACTGGTGGTTAAAAGAATGTGCTTTTTAATAATCTACAGAAAAAGCCTGGATTTAACAAAAAATACCCAAAAAATCAAAAAAACTATAATCCAAAGACTGGAAATGGCAGGTGACTAATAGCGTTTACACTTTCAACAATTGTGGTCAAGTTTTTATGTGTAAAGCTCTGGGATAAACTCAAGAGATGATTACTGTAATTAAGGAATTTACAGATCTCTTTCTTTAAAGACAAGCTATTTGGCAGAGAATTGCAGTCTCTTCAACAAACTCCTTCCAATCCTCTGAAGTCATTAATTTCTACCCATTAGGTTCCCAACCAGCATAGGCAGGGTGTCAGTCAAAGCCCTACCTGAGACAAACAGCTCTTGCAGACATTTTCCAGCTTCTGGCTTTGCCAGACACACAGGGGCACTTCCAGTCCCAGAGAAGGAGGCAGACTCCAACAAGATCCAACCCACCACACACCCAACAAGCAGTAACAAGTACTAACTTGAGTACAGTTATTCCTGACTACATTTAAAGTTATTTCTTCAAGAATAGAAGAGTGAAAATCCAGATGTACACAGTTGTGACTATTACTTCTCTCTAAGGAGGCTACATTCCCATCCCAGTCCAAGTCATTAGGAGTTTATATGCCACAGCTGGGTATACTACAAATATGCAAAAGTAGGTTACCTTTGCTAGGAAAGGTGGTCTAGAGACAGTACAAGAACATACGCTATGAAAAATCTTCCTCAATGACAGTTGCATCAGGTTTCACCTGGGAATGTGGCTATACACATGCCACAGACACTGAAGGAAGTGGATACATCTTCAGGTAGAGTGCACCTACGAATAAACACTTTAGCCAAACACCTAGTGAAAAATTTTTTAGCTCTAATGTAGCACCCAAATCTAAATGTCATCTGAGATGATCAAACCACCACTGATTACAGAAGTCATACAAGTCAGTGAAGATTTTCAAATCAGAGATTTGGGTTTCCCAAATTGAAATATCTTGAAAAGTATCATTTTGAGAAGATGGTTGTGGAGAGGAGATGAACCCCTCAGACTGTGCACATAAAAAAAAAAAAAAATTATCACCAAACACAGTTACTAGACTATCACCAGTGACAAAGCATGGAGACTGCAGCTGTCCTCTTCACTGTTATTTGACTCTGCAAAACCATCACTTTTGTAACACATTAAAGAAGATCGGGTTGAGAGGAAAGGGGACGCAATTACATTAGACAAATTGACATTGAATTCATCACAATTTATGCAGTAGATTCTGAAGTTCAGTACCACAAACAAATAAATAAATAAGCACTACACTAAACCCACACACGTTACTATCCAAAGGCAAATCAAACCTAGACAAAGATAAGAATGTTTAGAGGAGTTAGAGTCACCAACCTAAGACTACCAGAAAGGTTAAAAGCTCTTGCTTCAGATTTAGCTCAATTTCTCATTAGAAGGGATTAGAACAAAATTTTCATAGAAGCCTCTAATTCCTGTGGGGTCTACTATCCTCATCTCAAGCATCTGCAGTGGTCATCAGAGAAACAGTACTACGTTAGGCAGACCACAAGCCCAGTTCAATACGGCAATTACGATGTTTTCTTCAGCTTGATAAAAACTTAAACAGTCCATCTGATGCTGCCATCAAAATGCAAGCTAGAAACAAAGCACCAGCTAAATATTTGTGTATGGACAAGAGAAAGACTGACTATGGACACTAGCTGCAACAATTAATATTCAGTTCAGGAGATGTAAGATTGCCTACCCAAACCACAGCCTATCCCACACCAATCCCTTTGGATGTCCTTTTTTTGAGAAGTTACTGCATGAAGGATTTGTTTAGATTGCAGTAAAAGCAGATCAGTGGGCTATATATTTGGGTTAGGAAAATACAGAGGTCACTGGTTTATAGTTTAGATCCATGTGGGCATTTCAGTAGGATTTTGCTGCTTGGTGAGTAAGGGCAAAAGAACAAGCAGATCATTTTCTTCTAAATATCTTTTCTGTTCTTTGTGGAGGAGGCAGTACAGCAATTGTCTCCCAGAGCCAAATGGAAGAAGGAAGAAGGAATAGTCAAAGTCTTAAAAGTAACTGGAAATATGTTAGACTTAAAACCCTCCTTCAGCCAAACGGGGGAAAAGGGAAAAAAAACTTCACACCGTGGTTGTCACTGCTTTCTCCAAAATAATTACTTTCTGGTCACCTGTTAAGAAGTGACAAACACTAATCATATAACCTCTTTAATTTCTGTCTTTCCTGCCAGCACAACTGTGTAGAGGTTACATGTTCTATTACCTATTCTGTCATTTTTTATATGATTTAACAAAAATACAATATAGGCCAAATAAATTTTTCTTGGGAACAAGGTCTAAATTCATGCTCACACTTTGAAGAAGCATAGAGTGGATCCAAAGTGTTGGACTAAGGAAATCCTTTGTGAGCAGAAATATAAGTACCCCAGTCACAGCAGACCCACAGTGTCAGTGATGGATCAACACAAACACAGGCCGTGAATTGAGCATCGTGTGTTCTCCAGTGCTGCAGTACAGCAGTAGCAATAAACCTGTTTCACAACCCAAATTTCAAAAGGTAGGTTCTAAACACACACACAGTATTACATTCTTGCCACTGCACTTAGAAACTGAAGTGAAGTCACTTATACTGGAAAAAGAAAGAATGGACTAAAAGCCTCATGACTGTCTCAGACAAGGAGGCATTAGAGTTTTCCAACTCCTTCTCCTTTAGGATGTGCTAAGAGATTAGAGGGAAAAAAAATAACAGCAATGGAATAATGAGAAGACACTTCAAGCAGAAAAAATATTTCTCTTGCTTAAATTGTACAGCTCAGTACCTATAACATGAAAAAAATATCTGTTTTGATACATGTGGAACATGGTCAGTCATGCACAAAACCCAAAAATATTTCACACTTCTATCTGTGTATTTTTTCTGTCAGCTGGCAAGATGTAAGCCTTGTTCTGCCAGCTCTTACCTCTGGTCCTTTCCGAAGTGATAAGCAGAGTTTAGGGTTTGCCTGCTTCAGAGAAAACACCACCAGTATGAAGTCACCATAAGCTAAAGCTGTGTCAAAGGTCAGGGCTGAACCAACCACTAAATAAGTGACAGATGCTCTCTAACAGGTCTCTTCTTTCCCAAAAGGAAGAAATAAGGAAGAGAGAGACTGATGGGCTGGAGGGGGGGGGGGGGGGGGGGGGAAAATTAAAAAAAAAAAAAAAAAAAAAAAAAACACAAAAAAACCCACATAACCACAAAACACCCACACCCACTACTTTAATGAAGCTAAGAAAGTGAAATATATACAAATTTCTACAAACTAGTGTTGAACCCAACCTCCGATGGCAGTCACAATCACCACTTATGTTGTGGTAGGAGTCCCAGACTGGACTCAGCAGACAGCAACCAGATTCAGGAACTCATGGATCAGGACTGAAGGCACAATGGACAGAGTCCTGCTGAGAACCAGCTACAGCAGAAGAGGAAGAAGAGAAACATACATTCCATGTATGTCCGTGGAATGGAATCCCTTGCTAGTCAGTTTATGGTCACCTGAACTGTCTGCTCATCCCTGCAGGTGCAACCTTTCACTCTGCAGTCCCACACAGCACAAGAGATGTAGTAGTCACCTTGCTCTGCACCCCAACCCTTGGTACTGTCAGCGTTCTCACTGCTAGAAGCAGCTACTGTATTTAAGAACATGCCACAAACTGCAGAAAGTGCAGGGACTGAGCTGGAAAGTCAAATCACTGAACACATTTTATTCTGTTCTAGCTCAAACCAATGATGGTAACATCATGCATTTCAGCAGGTGATAACTCTGATGCTGAAGAAGACACTTTAAAAATACCAATCATCTGAACAGTTTTACTGTTAAGCAAAATAGCACAATCATCTAGGGTTAGGGAAAATGAATTATTTTTTCCTTCAGCCACAGGAGCCTCTCAGCTAATCTATGTTGACTGCTGAGTGTTGTGTTGCTAGTCAGATGAGAAACTGAAGAAAGCCTGAAGCACGTTTATCATAGTCCAAAATGGAAAACACACAGAGACACTGGATATTTGCTTATTCTTCCCTGCAATGAATTCGTTTCTGCATCTGTTTGAAGTGCTCTTGGAGGAAAAATAAAGTGCCTGGACAAGTTAGAAAGACATTCCTACACTCCAGAAAGCATTCAGCTCTGGGAAGCAGAGAAGAGGAGCCAGGAGAAACTGCAGATGGATAGCCCTTAGGAAGATACAGTGGAGCTAGAAGGGTTATGATTAGTTCCATTTCTTGAAGAAGGGATTCAGCTTTCTAACATATGGGGAGAAGCGGCTGATGTAGAGGGGGAGGGAAGGGAGCTTTTCACAGTCAATAGGCTGATTCTTGCTCTAAGGCTACCTTTTATGTGCATATTCTGTGGTAATCACCTAAAACTTTAATGTAACATAGACTTTGCAAACCTAAAATGTAATTTATGTTTTTTATCTAGGATGATCCATAGGAATGAATCGTTGGCTAACACCATTATTTTTGATACCCATGAAATACTTCAACTGCAAGAAATGAAAAGGGAGATTTTGTACCCACTAAGCTGATGGAGTTCTCACTGAGAAACGTGAAATTATGCAAATGTAGACTTTAAGAGCAATGGAAGAACTTTCTTCTATTATGCACACACAAGTAAAAGCAAAAGGTCAGGCAGTGGTTAGTTAAGCTGCACAGCAAACACAGCTTATTTAGGAATCACACAATGCTATATAAGGACTCGACATAAGTTATCAACAGCTGCAGCAGTGATGTAAATTTCTGACTTCTGGAATGACTGTTAATTCTTAGCTGATTTAAACAAGAATAAGCTGCTTTTCTTCCTGGACCTAGATGAGGTAGCAAATATCAGCACACACTGTGCAAACAGTGTGCTCTCTAAACAGGACATAAATATGGCACATCTTAATTAAGGTCTCTTTCTCCATGCTTAGTCAGTTATATTCATAAGCTTTTAAGAAATTACTTTCTACTTTTTTTAAATCACATCTTTGTGAGGAGCAACACATGCAGCTTCAGGTCCACACATAACAAAATGTTTTCTGTTAACTATTTACTCACAGGATAAGTTTAAAGGACAGTAAATCACAGAATGTCAGAGGTTAGAAGTGATCTCTAGAGATCACTGAGTCCAGCCCTCTCTGCCAAGGCAGTATCACCTTGGGGAGGCCACACAGGAATACATTCAAGCGGGTTTCAAAAGTCTCCAGAGAAGGAGACTCCATCTCCTCTCAAGTCAGCTTGTTGCAGTGCTCCATCACCCTCACTGTAAAGAAGTGTCTTCTCATGTTGAGGTGGAACCTCCTGTGTTCCAGTTTGTACCTGTTGTTCTTTGTCCTATCACTGGGCACTAAAAAGAGACCACTAAAAAGAGATTAGTATCTTCACCTTGACACCCACCCCTCAGGTATTTATAGACATGGATAAAACCCTCTCTCAGCCTTCTCAAGACTAAAACAGACTCATTGCTCTCAGTCTTTCTTCATAGATGTTCAAGCAAAGTTCCACTATCCTGAGAAATTTGAAGCATTTTTTTTTTAAATATCAGTTTCATAATCATTTCATCAGTAATTCAAAGCTCATGAAAAACAGGATTCTTTTTCATCTCGTACATTCAGTTTTCTGAATTTTATTAATAAGCCACAAAGTAGTTCTCTGTTGATATCAGTCAGTTTTAAAACACCTGTAGGTATTAATTTTCAGAGGAATTCCCCAATAAATTTCAAGTTAATATTAAATGGACATAGGTTAGGTTTGAAATTGGCATGCCACGTTGAGATAACTCAGGCTAGTTCCCATTTTGCAAAGAAACTCGTTTCGCATTGTTTTATAGCACACTTTTAGATCAGATGCTTCACTCAACACAAGGTGGATGTGTAGAATCATCTTTCTCCCCCCCTAAAAGGGTTCACAGAACTGTATATTCTTATAATTGTGGATTTCAAGTGCATCTAAAGATGCAAACATAGCAACTCTCATTAGGTGTTCTGAGAGTGTTGGTTTTCATTACTTTCAAATGCAGACTACCTCTGGTGGTGAATTGACCTTTACAAGTACCTTGGAATCACAGAGTTTTACTATATTTAAATTACTATTGTGATACATTTCATTTGCAAGACATCCCAGACTTCATGTTGAAGAATAAAAATAAGATGGATCTCTAAGAGTCAGAAACTGACCTTAAACTGCACTGTACCTTACACACCAGAGCATATTGTGGGAGCTACTCATAGTCATACAACAATTTCAATTGGAAAAGACCTTTAAGATTGAGTTCAACCATCATGTAACTCTACCAAGTCTGAGGTTAAACCATGTCCCTCAGCACCATGCCTTTGGCATCTGCATGCAGTTTAAAACCAGAATGTCCATAGAATGACATTTCATCTCACAGCCCACTACACAGGACGCCACACAGGCCGTTATGCTGGAGCATGTCTCTCCAAGTCCCTGAGCTGGTCTGGACCACAGCAGCTTTTCTCCACTGGTCTCCTGATAAAAAACTTCATCCTGCAAAGCATGCCACTGAGGCTCTCAGCAAAATAGGACTTGAGTCCCTATAGAATCATCAGATTGTTTTGGTTGCAAAAGACCCTTAAGATGACAAGTTCAACCATTATCTAATTCTACCAAGTCTGGTATTAAACCACATCCAGCATCATATCTCTGCCTCTTTCAAACACCTCCAGGGATGAGGATTCAACTACCTCCCTGAGAAGCCTGCCCCACTCTTTGAGAACCTTTTCAGAGAAGAAGTTTCTTCTAAGATCCAACCTAAATCTCCCCTGGTGCAACTTGAGGCTGTTCACCCAAGAGATGAAGCATATTTAAGAATATTTGAGGCAAATGCACAAAATCTAAAAAACCTGATCAAGTCTAATGGTTTGATTTTGAAAAAACTCTGAGCTTTAGATCCACTAAAACAGTTAAAGCCATCTCTGATGAACAGATCACTTTGTTAACTCAGCTGAAAACAAAAGTTGCTTTTTATGTTCTTATTTTAACCAATGGGTTTTTTTATTATTTGTTCACTGAGAAAAAATACTAAGGACCACAGAATCACTCAATACAGTGCCTTTAACAATGTCATAAGTGATATTTCCCCCTCACCCACAAATCTATGGTCTTTCCCTTCTTTTCACCACAGCAATACCAACCAAGCATGCAGTGTCAACACCTGAGGGAGGACAGGAGGACAAAACAGTTCATTTACACCACTGTTCATAGTATCTTACATATCAGTTTTGCAAAAGAATATGCATATTAGTAACATTTTCACCCAATGATGGCTAAATCTGGTTAAGCTTTAGGAGAATCTCATTTAGTCTCTAGTTCACAAAGGGGATTAAGTATTTGAGTTAGTTTACACTGTCTTTCATTAAAATATACAACACAGCATATTATAATAAAATTAATTGACCAGAGTATTTCTCAGTCCTGGAACTCCACTCACTTGGATAACTCCATTACCAGTCACAAACATTTCTCACAAGATTCACAGCCAGCCAGAGTCCACACTAATTCAGGAGATTTATTGCTGTTATAAGAGTAGCAGCAGGTAGCTAAAATGCAGAAATAGGAATTCAATCAGAAGTCTTTAGGCCTTATAGCTACTGTTGTACCCTGCCAGTGAGTACAGTGGCTTTCGTGTTTGCTTTCCTCCAAAGACTCTCCTGTCTTTTACCACCACCACACTTGTCCTCTGGGTTTTGTCCACTAACCTGAAGTTATCTGCAGCTGGTTGGCAGATCAGTCTTCCCTTAGCCCTTTAGAACAACTGGATTTCATTGAAATTGTACCTTCTAATAAAAGGTAAAATCATTTGAGCCAGTTTCCCAACGGGCAGTACATTATCTATAAACATATGAAGTGATTTAGCACAGGAAATACTAAGGTGCAGAGGCAGCTCCCCCATGCTATCCACATCCACAACTGTCAGCTCATTCAGTGCATCGAACTGGTTACACTTGTTTTGATTTTACCCAATTATAATTACATCTCCTGCCTTCAATACCGTGAAACTTTATCCGCTGCGTCCAAATCTGGATTTCCCTTGTGATTACACTGACACCCAAGTTTAGTAGAATCTTTCATGAAAGCTTAAGACTAGTTTTTATGTTAGCCAATGTACTCAAAAGTTACAAGACCAAATCCCTGTAAATCCACCCCAGCAGTCTGTGTCTTACTCCAGTGGCTGAAGAACTGACTCTTCAATGATCATACACAGATGGGACTACAGAAAAGGCTGCAAAACTGTGGCCTTGTCACTCACATACTAGTACCCAACTTCCAACTATGCTTTAAGAGTTATGTATATACAATGTTTGTTACACAGCACACAGTTTTTTAATTATCATCAATAAGGCACATCAGGAGGCTGTCTTCTGTACCTTACTCCCAGCAGAGCATCAACCACATTTTGATCAGTCTTGACAGGTACTTACCTGACTTCTCAGTGTTCCTCAGGAATAGACCATAGATTCTCCTAAGAGATTTCAGCATTTCATCTCCTTTTTACATAGAATAAGTTACCAAAAAGCTAACTGTATTCCATCTTCCTGCAGTTCAAGTCCATTACCACTTGTTCTACCCACCACAGAGATTAGACTATTTTGTTTTTAGAGCAGACTTACAGACTATTATCTCCCCCTGTCTGATACTCCCTTTATCAGGTTAAGGAACCCTGTCCATTCAATCTGTCTTCATCCTCTTAACATCTAATAACCCTCAGTGAAGGGTCTGTCTGCAACCAGTCCAAGTCTTGTTTGAAACATAGTGCTCAAAACTGGAAAAAGTATTCCAGTTGAAAGTCTTATAATAAAACGGAGGGAGGAGAAATATAGAATCATAGAATGGTAAGGTTGGAAGGGACCTCAAAGATC
>VWZE01014200.1:26781-58774 GCA_013396675.1 Eubucco bourcierii
TCCCTCTGGATGGATCCCTGCCCTCTAGCAAGTCGACTGTGCCACACAGCTTGGTGTCATCTGCAAACTTGCTGAGGGTACACTGATTCCTCTGTCCATGTCACTGACAAAGATGTCCTTCCTGTTTAAATCTCTAGCCACAGAGCAACAGGGCTAAATGACGTTTGTCGTGTAACTTACTCAGCACCAGGTCTTTCTCTGCACAACCTCTGCAATCCCATTGTTTCTCATTAATATTTCCACAGGCAATTACTACCACTAGTCACTCAAATCCATTAAATTTCATCCTATACTTTCCAGATCACTTCTAACTTCCCCAATTTTGTTGAACACTATTGCAAGCTCACCTCATCTTTGCCTTGTTACAGACTTTGATAAAATAGCCAAGTGACCAATGAAATCTTCAAACAGAAGCAGGCTCCAAACAGACACCAGAGAAAGTTAATCTGCTAGAGGTTTCCATTTTGGTCACAAATCACTGTTAACTCCTCTGTGGTACAATTGCCCAACTGATTTGGAGTCTACCTTACAATAGTTTCACCCAGTTCACATGTCTTGAATTCATTAGGAAAGTGTTGTGCAAGACTGTTTTAAAAGCTTTTCTGAAGCCAGGATACAGAGGGATTTATTGCTTTGCCTCTATGCACAGATATGTTGCCCTGCTATAGAAGGGGTTTACATTAGTTAAATACGATTTGTTCTTGAGATGCCTGACTTTTCTCTGCCTTCTATTTCCTAGATATTTCCAAAATGTACATTAATTTTCTAACCTTTGGCAAAATTCTGGGACAAATCAGTCTGACTAGCCTATGAGGTCTCCACCTTTTTTCCTTTCAGTAGCTCCTTTCTACTGTAAAGATAAGTAAGCATTGTCTTTTCCCTCAGCTTTTTAGTGTTGCATCCATCCTTCACAAATTTTAAAGAAATGTTTTCTTAGACAACTGCATAAATCACTCTACAGTCAAGGACAGGTCCAGCAACATGTGAAAATTCCAAGGCTTGCTTTCCTCTCCATGCAGAAACATCACCCCTTTTTCAGAGGTATTAACTGCACTGGCTGCAGCGTGCATGTGCTGGTTTGAGGCTACTTAAAATATTTTAATAGAGAAAATTACACTATAGGCTGTGAAAGGAAAACATCATGATGTCTACTTCACTCATACGCTTGCTGGAGAATTGTTTGGGAACACTAACCAAAACAATTGATGTCAGTCTCTCTCTGTCGCTTGCTTGAGCAGGAACTGCTGGTGGGATCTAGCAGCTTCTGGGCTCTGGCTCCTCTGCTGATTAATCCTCACTAACCACTTTTCTTCTAACCCCCTTGGCCGATCCTCCTAATTTACCTTGCACGTAAGGCAAACCTTGGGGTAAGGTACAGGGGTGGGGAGAAGGTGGAAGGGTGGTTGGGAGCCCCTCCTGGGGTCTCTGATTTCTGGGAGGGGAGTTGTGTTGCTGTACTACCTTTTACTTGTATATTTCTGTAAATATTGTGTACATAGTGTAAATATCTGCTGTACATTGTGCAAAGCTGTAAATATAGCTTCATCATTTAACTTCCAGCCGACTGAGTGCTAGTCTGGGTCATTTTACAAAGTGTGGGGGGGTGGGGAACTCCCAAACCTTCACAGTGCAGTTGCCCCACTCAGTGACAACAGATATGAAATGGTTAAAAACTTTGATCATCTCAGCATCCATCCTCAGAGGCACAGACCAACTTTGTGTATTACATCCCAGAAATTTCCTTTTCTCAACCAGAGGCAGGGTGCTTCCTCTTAACCAGCAAAATGGAGGAAGAAATCCTTCAAGCTTTCAGACCAGATTGATCACTCAAGAGACACAACTCACTTGGATAAATGTCCAGACTCAAGGTTACTTTCTGAATTGATGCTCTTGAGGTTTGTTCATACCAATCATTAGTCACTACCATTTATTAGATTGCAGATAAACTGAAATAGATCTTGGGAAAGAGAGAAAAACATTCTCCCAGGACCTCAGTTATTAATTGTATTAACCAAACTTAAGCTAAGGCAAAATTAATAACTTTCTATATGTGTAGCAGAAACTTGGAAGAGAGAGGGAAGCTTTGTAGCCCTGTGTGACAGCAGGTCTCTCCCATCTGTATATTTCTGAAGAGGTCAGCTTCTATCACAGGCCTCACAAATTCAGGACCATAACGATCCATGAGCATTAAACACCGGGAGACAGGAGCAAAGCACGCACCAGGTTATTTGGGAGGCACACTGAAGGACTCCACCAGCAGAGCCCTCAGAAATGACCCCTGCCACACTGATTCTCAGACCCCAAACAAACAGGCATGCACAAAAAGACACCAAATTTCTCATGTCTGACAGATGGGAAATTCGGAGCTGACTAAACACATGCCCAACCCTATATTCTTAGCCCAGATAGCACTTTATTGACCCCTGGTTGATGGAAATGCCAGAAGAGTATCATCTGAATGTGACCCCTTAATGTAGTCCATGTGTGAAAACCTTAAGAAACAGTTCTCTTTCCAGTGGAGGCCAGGAAATGAATGAAAAACGTCCACTGAAGTTAAGGGATTTACATTGGCATAAATCTGACATGCAGAAAAATTAGGGATCCAAACTCTGTCCTCTGAGCTGACGCCAAAGGGATCCCAGGCAAAGATCTTCCACAGCAGTTTTCACAGCTACAACATTCAGTTCAGAAACCTAACATAGTGATACAGAATAAGAGACTAGCTAATGAATACACAATACCGTCCTAAAAACAAGAAAGAGATTCTTTTGAAGAAGGTAATTTATTTCAGGGAGTTTTTATGTAGTCCTAAAGACCTTTCCAACTGAATTCAGTTTTCCAAAAGAATCTAGGGGCATAAAATACTGAAATTGCATTGAAATTCAACAGGAAAGTGGTCACTACATCTTATTTCAAAGATCCTAGTGTAAACTAATTATTTGTAAAGAGCAAATATTCAGAAACTTTTACTTCCCTAAGTATCTGTTCTCAGTATGTATGATCTTTGCCAAAACAAATTGCAATTTGCTTCAGTGAAAACACGTCTCTGAACCAATAGTTCTAGATTACACCACTGATTCATTATCAAATGAAGTCCGTTTTCTGTGCACCCAGATGAGTTAAAGAATATCAAAACTGATTTCAACTTCCCTGTTTGCTATGGGAGGACATCCTTTTATTGACATCTTCATCAAAAATGCTTTGTGAGATGTATTTGGCAAATATTATTGTTCTTGCAGGTCTTGCTGTTTCAGAAACAGGACTTCTCTGCGGAAACACTAGATCTTGTAACAGAAATATCTCTAAATCTTTTAGATAGCCAGTCCACAGGGAAAGGTTTAAGAAAGGATCAAAGCTTGTCCTTTCAGCCTGAATTATTCCATTACAGCCGAATGTGACATAATTACAAAAGATGTTGGATGTGGAATCTCATCAGGATTATCTGACACTCATCTTTGTTGAAAAAGTCTCCCCAGCTGTTGCTCTGATAGCACAAATGTGACAGGAGTGCAGAGCACAAAAGCAGTTGCAAGTGACCGCTGCTTTGGGCTGGTTGTGGTTCCCTACAGCACCTTGTGACTTTTCAGCCACCATAAGTATCGAGGCTGTTTGGGACTGACTTACAGGGGAGAGACTATACGAGGTTGGTGTAATTCAGTGAGAGAAGCTGCTTTGTGGTTGGTTTGTTGTGAGATTTTTTTCTTTAAAAAGAGAGAGACCACAGTGTTGCTTACAACACCTAAGATAAAGCATTTTCTGTTCACAGTCTACATCTTCTTTTCCCCTGCACTCAGTGTATTCTAAACCAGCACATGCAACCTCAAAACAGCAAGAAGCACAATTCTTGCAGCTTTGCTATACTTTTATCTCTGTGTGTATGTTTTGGGTTTTTTTAATTCTGTGAAAGGAGCTCAATTGTAAACTATAACATCAAACATCAAATCTTGAATAATTACCCATTCCAGAGGATTTGGTAGCTGTAAAAATACTTTTCTTTCCTTCCTTGTCATGGATTACATTTCCTTCATACATTATTAATGAAGTTAAACTACTAGTAACATGCCAAATGTGCTGCATAGGAGATTTGTGCCTAATCCAGCACAAAACAGGCCCAGTCACATAATGATAGAAAAAAAAGAACAAATGTCAACAGTTTCACACTGGGACTAGATTAAGCAGACCGTACTTACTGATTCCTTACACAGGGATTATCTCACTTTTAGTGCTATGAGAAGACAAGCCACACTTCTTCTGTGTTATTAACACAGAACTGCACCTCCAAAAGGAAAAAAGAAAAAAAAAAAAAAAAAACAACACACCACCACAACCACCACCAGAGTCCCTGAATCTGCTTACACACACACACATGGATTGCTGTTTTTCAAATACCAGAAACTTTCTTTTAAATGACAGATACAAAACCAGGATGCCAGTAGTAACTGATATCCAAAAGTCTCTTGCTGCTTTAGATCTCAACCTAACTGTCTATGAAATTTGTGGATAGTCCTTCAGAGGATCTTACTTAGAATTAGACTCCAACTGAATCCTTCTTAAATTAACTGGTGTCTATAGAATTTACCTTCCTACTATGGAAAACTTTCTTTGGCTTAGGACCCAGATCATGCCAAAGCTAACAGGTTTTAGCCTGATAACTGAAGTGCTCACCAAAACCAACAAAACTACACTCACTGTTAGGTGTTTACAGGACCAGGCATCTGGCACAAAACTGTCTGTCACACAAGAAACAATAAAGTCCAAATAGAGTAGAATTCACTTCCTCCCCCACTCTCCCCACCCCACCCCCAGCTACAAAGTATATCTCCAAGACCTCTCTGGAACAGGTAGATATTTACTGAAATAGCATAGGTATGATTTCGTGAGATGAAGAAAATTGCTTTAAGATGCTCATTGCTGCCTCAGGGATACTGAAGCCTTGACACAGTCTGCAGAGCCAGTGAAATTTTGCTTTGTCGTCATTTCAGATTTGTTAAAAATGTTGGAGGAGTAGCTGTCCTAGCAGACCCAGCAAGATTAGGTGTCATCTGTCTACACCACTCCTAACTTCATGCTGGATCAGGTATCATCTCTGCTACCGCAGCTGGCGTGGGGCTGGTAGCAGCAGCACAGCATGTTCTGCGCCTGGCTCAGCGTGGCACAGCTGAGCACATGAGCTGACCCAGGCCTCATTAGCATTCACAGAGATCTAGCAGGAAGGATTGTTGGATCACAGACTAGATTTACAGCTCTAAGTTGCTCTTTTAACAGGTAAACAGGCTTTAAGCAGTTCTCTTCCAGCTTGAGCCTTGTTCAGTCACAGGTACCTGGTCTCTACAAGTCACCATCTGCTTTATTGGGGTAACCCACCTGCTTGTGAGACTCGACTCCAAACTAGATCTTTGATGGGATTCCGTATTTTTTAAGTCAAAACATTAAAATCATCCTGTGTGCCTACTTTTGGTCGCTTCAGAAATCTAGAGAGGAACCTACAAATGGTTCACTGACAGCACAAAAACAAGTGGGTCTCAATAAAGGCATATCTAAAACCAGTTTTGATGGCACTTAAAAACAGACCTACCATCTACCCAGGGAAAAGTCCAGTCTGCTGGGAGTCCCACAACATGCTTTAGAACATAGAAAGTAAATAATTAAATCAAATGAAAAACTTATCCAGCACAAAAAGTTCCCTCTGAGCTTTTCCACTAGCAGAGGGAAAAGCAAGCAAGCAGAAAACTAGGTGGTTATCTTGTATAAGCTCTAAAACATTAATAAATACAGATAATTATATCGTCACTAGCGCATAAAAAGTCATATGCTTACTGAGAGCCTGGGCTTATACTCCCTTACCGAGAGCATGAGTCATTGCAGTTATAAGAACCCATCTCTCTTAGCCTTTTTTGCCCTTCCACTAAAATCTGTGAAGAAAGCAACATGCGGTATTCCTGTCTTGTCCTGTCCATGAAACCTTCCTGTCTTTTTTTTTTTTTTTGCAAACACATCCCCTCGTGGTAGGAACTGAACAAGAAGCACTCAAGGCAGAAGAGGAAGAAAATAACCAAAGTATGCTCTCAGAGAAGATGACTGGGATGCATCAATCTCTCTGTAAAGATATTATCCACAAATTTCTAGAAAGCACAGCAGACACTAACTCCATGGAGGCCCTCCACTCCATACTAGACTTAACATTTGTTACCCTCATAGTATACTCCAGAGCATGTAACTCTGTGGAGCTGCTCTGCTGGAGCTTTCTGCAAACACCCCGTGAAATGCAGTTTCTCACTGCAGAAGGGGGCCCGTGAGGAAAATGGTAGTCAGCACCAAATTCTTTCCACAGACTATGGACATTTACTAATCCAGCCATTTTTCCTCCTTAGTCTGGGGCCTCAGGTTTCCCTAAGCTCTGTCTGGACCCCACAAGCAGCAAGAAATGGCATTTCTATAAAGGTTGAATATGAAGGCTAGGGAACATCCTAGCACAAAGATTTCCTGCTTTGCAAATCTTGTTGAGCTGCACAACTCCACAGCATTGTCTGAAGAGGGCATTGAAAAAAAACTTTTTAAGTTCAAGTTCACATGGCTTTTCTGGCACACTTGCCATTATTTAAATATTGATTTTTGATCCCATGAAATGTGTTAAATAGGAAGTGTTTGGCTCTGAGGCAATATGACACCACGAACTGCATGCTCAGCTTCAGTTAATTCATAATTATAGTCTATGCTTTACCCAGTTTCAAAGTAGTTATCAGGTCAGAAAACAGTCATTACATTTCATTCAGTAAAAAGAGCACATCCCAAATGAGGTGTCTTTAAAGAAAAGAAACAGGACAACTTGCACTGACAACATTTATCCTTTGTACTATGCAAAGCTCTCCTGATTCATCACCTATTCATCTGCTGCAGTCACATCACTGGCCAACATCTGTTTGTGTCTTAAATCATAGCCTTGCTGTGAACTCTTTCCATTTGTGATCCCCTGGTAAAATACAAGTCCCATTCCAATGTGGTCTACTGGGAGGAGTTCTAGGAGCTACTGGAGGATTATAGTATTAAAATCCCACAACTATTTTTTCTGTTTTAAACACTGCTTTCCTGGTCATATTATTTCTTTTCTTTTGATCGGTTTAACTATTTTGTTGGGTTAGGAACTTCAGGTCAGAAAGGTCTGAAAGCAGCACTTTGTTTTAATGTAGAGACAGCTTCTGGTATTACTCCGTTCTGGAAGGAAACAGTTAAAGTTCAGGACACTGAAGTTCATACCTTGTTTTTTGGAGCTCCAGCTTTCTCTTCCATATACTCAAGGCACGGTCCAGACATGGCGCAAAAACATTGTAAGCAAACACCTGTCAGTCATCAGGAACATGTCAGCCACCAGCTGCAGCAAAGGTAGAAAAATATGAATAAAACAAATTTTACCTGCTAATATGGAAAACAAACTAGATAGCTAGTACCTGGAAAACGTGGGCCAAGAAAATAGTGAACAACAATATCTTCTATGCTTTGTAGGCCTGCAGAATTTCACCACCGGGATTTGATTCTTTAGCCACTACCTTTGGCATGCATGCTTGGAGGTTGTGACAACTCCCACACTTTAAGTATATATACACACACCTAGTGGTGTGCAAAGAGATTTCCCCAAGAGCAGCAGGGAGCACCTGCTCCTCAATCATGGTACTTATCAGCCTACATGTACTTTCTGAAGATACAGTTTGGACATTTATGTCCACATTTATTGGTCCAAAAGAGTTTTCCTCCACCATGGCAAATATTTGCACCATTCCCTGCTTAACTCATTCCAGGAAAAAGAGAAAGAACTACTCCATTTTCCCTGGTTCAGTCCTTGCTCCCTAAGACACAAACAAAGGAAAATCTCCACTCTTTCCCTACATGCCATGAGCAAGATCATGTGTGCTTATTTCTGCAGGCAGAACCAAACAGGGAAGGAGCTCTTTCCTTGAAGGAACACGCCACTATATGATGGGTAGGAAAAGCCTCATGAGGAATCCCCCAGGTTTCACTTATATTCCAGGTAAGATTTCCATATCAAAAAAACCAAGAAGCTTGCAACAAGAGGACATTTATTTGTTGAGCTCTGCTTTATGTTATATGCAGCACAATAAATTAAACCAATGAATGTTTTACAAGTGTGGTGTTAGTATTCTGCAAGGGATACTTCTCCATTAGAGAATCCTGATACTTAAAATGGATTCAGAGGGACTAATAAATTGGTCAAGTAGATGTTAATCAATAATATAAATGAATAACCAATGAAAAGCTGTCACTAGGATGCCAAAGGGGAAATCATCCAAGAACGAAATCGGTGCAATAATACAAGTGCATTGTATCCTTCAACAAATAAATGTAAAGCATGCTGGATAAAGGCTGATTCCCTGAACAAAACCATGTCCTTCTTTAGACAGCCTAAAAATACTTAATTTTATAAGGCATAGATTTTTTTTTTCCCCCTAATTGTTAGCACTAATAATTTGAATTCAAAGATGCACATATGCTGTACTTATGCACTGGATATGTTCTTCAAGTTTTGTAGGGTTTGGGTTGTGATGGGTTTTGGTTTGTTGGGTTTTTTTTTCTTTTTAATTATTCCTATAGACAGCTTTTTGCCAGAGCTTTGAACCCTAGAGAAAAATCCCTGGAGATTTACATTAAAAAAAGCTGGCGTTCCCTCTTATTTCCCTATTGAACACATACACACTGACAGATTGCCAGGATGGGCAAAGTCTATCCTGTTTTAACATCTGAAACATCCATCCAAGGTCCTCAGACATTCTGCACTCATTTAGAAAGCTCTGACTTTAGTCGGGTTGATAATACTCATTTTTGGTCCCTGCAGCTTACAGTTCAGGCCATAGTTTCTACAAAAGTCAAGTATGCTCAAGTCAAAATTCATTCTCAGGGATAAATTGCTTGTTCCCAAGCTCATTTGGCTGTCTATTTTAGGACTTTCAGTTGGGGGGTGGGGGGGGAAGGGAACCTCTGGCACAATTTTTTGTAATATTTGCAATGACACGAGGCCTCAAATCTGTATATGAAATGGTTGAAGTTATGAGAACTATGTCTTTGATGACGTAGAGAAGCTGGAGAGCATGTTTCATTTTCTAGGAGGGAGGGAACAAATGACCTAACACTTTCTAGGATTACTTTTTGTTCTTTATATTAATCCTCTTCCCACTCCCACTGACCAAAAGCTCACTGGCACATTTGGCCAGCCACATAGTCTCATTCTCCCATCTGAGAGTGCTGAAGGAGTGGTTGCTACCAAGTTGGTATGCAGAATTCTGACTCAAACTTGGCAATACTAATGCTAAGTATTTTGATTATCATAAAAAAAAACAGTTTTAGAAAAGTTTCAGATGTCCAGAAGCATTTTACATCTTGCAGTCCACACCCTTTGCAAAACTCAAAAGTTTTATCTTCTGTTAAACCTAAGCAGCTACCTTTTGCCAGCACTTGGCCAATAAAAACCCATATTCAATACATTTGATCTTTTAAAAGCTTCACACAGCAGAGTTGCAGTCACAGTTATCAAAACCTACACTTGTCTCAAGAAACACTGAGTAGCAAATTGTCAGAAAGGAGACTGCTAGTCAGGGCCAAAGGCAGCCTCATGTATAAATCTACCAAACTTCTGGTGAAGGACAAACACTTCAGAGCATCACAGTAGTAGTTTTAGAAGGACTGATATATAATGTTAAGCTCAGCACCAAGAAGCCACATCGCGGTTTGAGTCAGTGAAAGTTCAAATCTCAGATGACATTTCCAGAGAAGTTGTGCCTGAGGTGTTGTTCACTCAGCAGCTGGTATCAGATCTCTGCACTGGAGATCTGATGGCTTCTCCATCTTACACTGACAAATTTCTTTTTAAAGCTCATGTTCCTTTGGATCAGATAGGTGTGAGAGACTATCTACAATCATGAACCAAAGAATAAAATACAAACTAGAAAGTAACCAATACTGTGGTTGAACCAGGTATTCAAGGCAGTTGATGTAAATCTCCCTGCCCCTATCCTGTGACTTAGCTTTCTGTTATTCCTACTCATCCCCATCACATCTCACATTAGGGACACAGTTTAGCACCAAATTTAGTAGAGTGAAATAGTGTTTTTCTGACCTAAACAATTCTATGTTTCTATGATCTCAAATTATATGGTAAGATTTCTGCTGCAGAAACCCTGGCCTTGAGTCTATGCTTCTTGTTCATTGTATGTCCTCACAGGAGGAAGGTTGTAGCAGCAAGAGTTTTATATCACGTTCACATTTGTTCTCTTTTATCCCTGAGCTGGTCTCAAGCACAGTGGTTCACAACAAGCTTCATATGGACTTGGAGCCCTTCTGGCAGCCAGCAGTTCGTAGTGTATTGAAAGCTTAGAGCCTGCTCAGTTTTGCTCAAGAAAGGTACTACACTGAACAGAAACGCAGAAGCCCTTTTAGGCAGCAGGCATGCCATCCCTGTGACCTTCTGTCAACAGAGGAGTCCTGCAGTCATGGGTTAAGCCAACATTACAACTACTTCACACTGCCAGGTAGTTAAGCTGGAGACCTGTCTGCCTACCTTTTCTGCAGACTTGAAAAAGGCTCCATCTAGGGAAAAAAAAAAAAAAAAAAAAAAAAAAAACAACAACAACCAACCAACCACCAGCACACGCACACCTAAACAGGTGCCCCTTGACAGGCAGCACAAACAGTATATTTTGTCAGTAACACCTTATAAATCTAGTAACAGATAGATATATTGACACAGATATAATAGAGTGCAACAAGAGCACAAGCATGCCCTACCCTCCCACAGGTATCCAGCAAGCTTCTCCTGCTCAGATCTGCAACAACTGGACACATACGGCAGGAGGTTTTAAATTTGCTCCTGCATCCCTGCTGCCATACAGAAATTCACTGGCTTTATTTCAGGTGTTTACCAGACTCTGCAGCCCTTTTAGGTTTGGAATTGAGAGCTGCTAGATTGCACACAAGAAGATGCTCATTAGAGTTGATGTTAAAGACATTCTATGTTTTCAAAATTCTGTTAATTCACAGTATCACAGTATCACCAGGGCTGGAAGAGACCTCAAAGATCATCAAGTCCAACCCGTTACCACAGACCTCAAGACTAGACCATGGCACCAAGTGCCACGTCCAAACATTCCTTGAACACCTCCAGGGACGGTGACTCCACCACCTCCCTGGGCAGCCCATTCCAGTAGCCAATTCCTATCTCTGGATATAGGAATAACACTTAAGGTACATCTTTCAGCAAACGTTAGTTATTCTGTCTATGAAACAAAGCACACTGTAGCAATAGCCACGCTTGTAATGGTGGATAACATTCCTCAGGCCAGTAAGAGACATTCAAGCATTGTGCACATTGAAAAGGTATTACGTGGGAAGGGACTGTTCAATTTAAGTTTCGTTTTTATTAGCACCCTACAGAGAACTATTCAAAAGTGAGAACCCACTAAAAGTGATTATCACAGTTCCACTATCAACAGCTAAATTAATTGCAACTTTGACTTGCAAACTATACGTCTCAGTGCATTAAAAAGAGCTAGAATATTCTCACGTATGTTTCCAACCACACCAATACTTATCAGTGTACTACTAAAGTGGCAAATATCCACACACATACACCTTAGCTTTAGCTTTTAATAGATTTTTTCCTATGTTCAATAAATTGGAAATATCATTTCAATCTATTATTAAACAAATATGCCAAATAAATATATTGGTTATTTCCTTCAGGTGTTAGATTTATACTTCAGTTTGTTTTAACATTGAAGGTAGAAATTCATATTTAAGCTGGACTAACACTCTCAACTTACGATGGATTAGTAGCTAAAACACAGTAGTAGCTCTTTTAACATCACACAAATGTTCACTAAAAATGTCCTGTTCCCATCAGGGAAAAATCATGCATAGCCTTATTTCACCTCCTATTTTGCAAATCTTTCCCTCTAACTCCTCTTCAATCTAAATTATTTTGTTCAATCACAGAGTATCTTGAAAAATCTACAGTAGGAAATTGGATTAGCATCAAATTTGGTGTCCCTCAAAACCTCTAGGACTTCAGAGACTTGTATCTATTTGGAAATATTTTCAGCTCTTGACAGAAAAAGTATCATAACTTTACTGGTTGTAGAACGGTTTCCTGCACTTCTTTAGACATGCTTCAGTAAGTGACAAGGAGTCATCAGTTTGTAGCATTCAAGAAACGGAACAATTCTCAGTTAGAGTGAAGCATTCTCCTGAGCACCTCCAGGACAGCTGGTATTTAGTATCCCTATTACTTATTATTTGAGTCTACTGGACCATGAACTGAAACATCTGCACAACTCAACCCATCTTTTTTTAGCTACCCTTATAAATGATTCAGATTCTGGGTTTTAAATAAAGTGAGACATAACATTACTACCACCTCCCTGTTGCTATTTTTACTAGTTAACATGACTTGACAAAATTGATGAATAGCAGAGATATGTGCTCTATTTAAGATGTGCTCCATGCTCCCTATACTCAAACCTATGCCTCTTTGAACAGCTACTTTCTCAAGTGACCATCTTCATGTACATTCTTCACAAGACCCTTACATATCTAACTGCAATCTTGATCTCACTCCTGTCACCTTAAAAAACCTCCATCATCATTTTTACTTGACACTTGCTGTTCAGGTTTCAACTTCATCCCTTCTACAGTATTCCCCAGATAATTTCATCCCACCCCCACAATAACAAAAAAAAAAAAAAAAATTGCAAGGGAAACAATTCATCAGCCAAATACTGAAAGTATCTGCACCTGAAGCCTATTCAACTGGTAAAGTCATCATGCGTAAGGAACTCCAAGGATTTGAATGGCTTGATCTCCTAGCTCTACTGTAGAAAATTCCAGCACAGTATTGAGCAAAAGTCTGTCATCCCCATGAACTGCAACAACACAATAATAAATCTACTCCTACCTCTCAGCCTACAAGGAACTTGGCAGGTCCTAAGGCATTCAAGACCTGCCTACACAAGGCAATGTAACACCATGCTCAGTGGACATTTGGGCCAGTTCAAAGACAGGAGCAAAGCTTTACAAGCAGCACGACACTGGGCTCGATGGTGCCACAGCACTACCTCAGCACAGTGCTGCACCCACACTGATTTGGTGCAGTGCCTCATCAACACAACAAAGCTTCTCCCAGGCTCAGCTCAACTGGTTCTTTTTAGGAGGAAGTTCTTTACAGTGAGGGTGGTGAGGCACTGGAACAGGTTGCCCAGGGAGGTCGTGGCCTGGAGGTGTTCAAGGCCAGATTGGATGAGGCCTTGAGTAACCTGTACTAGTGGGAGGTGTCCCTGCCTATGGCAGGGGGTTGGAACTGGATGATCCTTGAGGTCCCTTCCAACCTTACCATTCTATGATTCTATGATTCTTGCTAAGGTAGATGATACCACTAAACACAGCACAGGTATACCACTAGGACTGCAACTACCCAACACACAACTATGGCAAGACCAGAAGCTGCTCATGCATGACAGGAACACTCATTGCTATATCAAATTAACATACAAGTATGCTGCCATCCAAGAAATTAAGATGATGACCCAGGTCATTCAGTCAAATTATTTACTATGGGAATCTGCTGAAATTGTGGCCTTATTTTAGTATCTTTGGAAAGACCAAGATTTTAACCAAAATGTTCATAAGTGGAGTTTTTCTCACAGTATGAAAACATGGAGATCTCAGTAATGTTTGACAAAAAGGGATAGAAGGTAAGAACATGGACAACACCGTCATCCTTGGCCCAAGCAAATTATTTTAGAGTAAGGACATCAAGATTTATTGGACATTTGGAAGGTTTACCTCTTCATAAAAGCTTAAAAACACCTCTCAAACTGATACGTAAAAGAAAAACAAACAAAAAAAAAACTAAAAAAACCCCCACATCTAGCCTTTAAATAAGTGGATTTGCCAGCTTGATACAGTAAGTCTTGCAATATTTGTAACATTTTTATTGATAAAAATAGGAGAAGATAAAGTAGCAAGGGAGTTGTTAGATGCTGGGTTGTTTATCCTCAGTCTAAAGAAGCAGTTCCACAATCTAGTAAGAGTGACAAATCTCATCCTTTCCTTCTACCCATAAGCTTACCTCCCACAGGCAGGTAGATAACTCAGTCAGCCACTGTGTACTTGCTTTGCTGGTAGAAGCGATGATATAACCAACTCTCCTTACAATTGCTCCCTAATTTGGCAAGTGATTAATCACCCAGAAGAATGATGGCAATGCTTGTCTCTTCAGTGGATTATGTTATCACTACAATACTTCACACTGCTAAATCCATGTGTGGTTCAGCTCACACTTCACTTAAATATTCAGCTAATGAGAGCTTTCCCTTGGATATGCCTTGCTGTAACACCAGCCTTTCCAGATCACAGGAAAGTTCTGCAACCAATATTTAACTCTACAGTAAATCTTAATAATGAATTATTAAAGATTTTTTTTTTAAACCACCTGTATCATCCCAACTATTAGCAGTCACTTTCAAAAGCACCAACCAAAAAACAAATTAAAGTAGGTGAAGTATGGTAGACCCTGAGACTCTTGCAGAATCACTCATGTTACCTCTCTCCCTACCAAGTCTTTCATCACAGTCTGAACTGTGCACAGAAATGTAAGATGCATACAGTGGCACTTATTAGTTATGTCTGTAGTAAAAGAACGTCTGAGAACAAATTCCAAACACCCCAGCACAGCAAGTAATATTTGGGCCTACACTTGGTGTGCAATCTTTTCCCTGTCCCTTCAGGTTGCCATCCAGTGAGACATTGCTCCATTAAGCCAATCACATTATTGAACTCATGCTCAGATACCCATGGCAGGTGACACACTCTCCATTCTTCATCAGCTGCAGCAAGCATTCTACAAAAGACATCGACCAGATTATGAAGGAAGCAGATTATCACTCAGGAGTAGCCTGGCACTATTTGAAGTCACACTTGGAAAGAAAAAACTTCTTGTTGGGTTTTTTTACTGCTTCAAATGAGAGCGCTTTGGTCACTACAGGACATCCAAGCAATTTAAGACCAGCCCCTAAAGCCAGTATAACATTCTGACAATGATGCATTGCTGGTCCTTATGTCAAGGGGGAGCACATCAACAGCTGGCTGTTGCAGGAATTGGACACACATCCTTTCACTGGAATACAAACTCCTCGTGGGCCTTGCCTTCATTCCAGCTTGTCAGGAGAATTTTTTCCACTGCACCCAAACATATTGCAAGTGTTTTTCCCTTTTGGTGAAAAGATGACCCTTCATTTGTTTCCTCTCAGTATGTGAGATGCAGCTCCAAGGAACCTTCCTCACATGTGAAACATTCATAGATAAAAATCGCGTTACATTACATTGAGTAAATTAATAAGCAAAGTAAGCTACAAATTTAATAGAAGCGTCTTTAAAAGCTGACCACTTTAAAAAACTTTCCACTTTAAATACGTAGGATCAAGGTTCCACCTGGGATTTTTTTTCCCCCCTTAAATTTAGTCTGAGATGGTGAAAAATACATAGTTTATGACAACTCTATTATAAGAATGAAAAAAAAAAAAAAGAGTACCTAAAGTGTTGTTGAATATTGGAATGTAAAATCTCTGAGCTCCTTATCTTATGAAGTAAGTCTTTTTGTGTGCATAAAATGCAGTTCAGTGTTAAGCATTTTTCTAGAAAATGTGGGGAAAATCCCAGTATAATCTTTAGACAAAGTTATTTCAGATGCCTAATGCCTGTAAAATTGTAGCTGTGCCTGGTCCTAAACTTGAGGGTCTTTCAATATTTCCATTATAAAAGCAGTTTTTCAGGGCTTATAACTGAACCATAAAAATTTGGTTCAGATTGAATCTTGGTGTGAGAATGCTCAGCCTGGGTTATACCTACAAGTTGTGCCCATGGATATGGGACAGTGTATTTTTGTCCAGGCATCAGGACTAGGCTGTATCTCCAAAAGATGCTATTTATATTTACACAATTTGTTCTTGTACCATTCCCATCCATGGGATCAATGTAAAGAAAAGAACAAGTACGCTGCATTTTTAGCTACCTGCACAGGACAACTGAAGAGTAGAAGCCCTCACTTTGTGCATTAAGCTAATGGTCATTTTAAAAAAAATTTTTAAAAAATCAAGCTATTTTTCAATGTATTTAAAAGGACAAAACTTAAAATGGACATTTGCATTTTCTAAATAAATAAAAAGCAAACCCAACAGAAAACTGGAAAACCTTGCTGAGGTCTGTTTCTAGAAGCAATTTTTCTTACAGTATTATTAAGAACCACTCAGACACGGTGCTAAATTCCTAAAATTGCTAATTTTTAAACCTGATATGGAAAAAGAATAATAGGGCACACTACCATGATGAGGGCTTCCTGATGGTCTTAGGCAAAGGAATAAGGTAAAGTGAGAAGCCAGATCTGATCCTAAAAAGCTCTCTTCAACATGAGACTCTGGCAAGAGCAAAGGGACAGGTTGGCTGGTTATTTTAGCCAAGTGCACATGTGCTACTGCCTGCAGCTCACAGCTGCTGAATTAGGGACTGGGAACGAACAGACACAGAGGCAGGCATGTTTAAGTGGAAGAGGACACAAGCAGCAATGTTCGGATTTCTATTTCGGATGCATCAACGTTCAGTGGCATCCAAATCCAGCCCGACAGCAGCAGGTACAGCTCTGCCTTCACTGTGCTAAGCCACAAATTAAAACAAAGGGTTTGCCCACTCCACAGTATGGCACTCTAGGAGATCACCAAGATTAGGATTAGGGCTGCTCCCTGAAGGTCCAGGGAGAAGAGAAGCAGCTGAGGAGGACACAACTACCTGGAAGTAGCCATCCTTGTTCCTACTCTCTTCTACGTTTTAAGCACAATGACAAGCTACATTCCAGACACGAGTGTCACGGCAAAGTAAAATGACAACTACTTCTCTCCTGCTTCAAAGTTTACAACCTAAATAGAGGAAACAAATGCTGGGGAAATAAAAAAAAAAAATAACAGGGAAAACAATTAGAAATACCCACATGTGCTCTGACTGTAAGAACAGTTCCAATAACAATCAAATCATTTTAAAATCAGCAGAAGAAGGAGGGCTCAACTCAACTGCTAGATGTTGTTTAATTTTGCCAATTTTTGCCCATTGCAAACATACATCTTTCCTTTCCCAGTAACAGGGCATTTCTATAGAAGAACCCACAAGCATAATAAGGAGAAGCAGGGCTCTGACAAAAAGATTCCTGATCACTGCTACATACCAAACAAACCAGAAACCAAGTTATCTTTTTCCATCACTTCTGGAGATGTTCTCTAGACAGCAACAGTCCCACTCCAACCAACACACATATACTTCAATCCTCCCCTTACCAACAATTGTAAATGACACTAGTCTTCTTCCTCTCCATTTCTGCAAACAAGCCTCCATGCCCCAAGATGTACTTGGGATGTTGCCAGGTAGCCCTCTCCTATCCTTTTGATTATAGCTAGGAAGTGTGTTTTAATAAAAAAATGTACAGATTCTTCATGATTCACATTCAGCACTTAGATATCTACTGTGTTGAGCTATATTCCCCCTGTACTCAGCACAAGTGAGGCCACATCAGTTCTGAGTTTGACTTTGAGGCACTCTGCAAAAAGACATTGAGGTACTGGAGCAGGCTCAAAGAAGGGCAATAAAGGCGGCAAAGGGTCTGGAGAACAGGTCTGGTGAAGAGCAGCTGAGGGAATTAGGAGTGTTTAGTCTGGAGAGCAGGCTGAGAGGTGACCTTATTGCTCTCTACTACTCCCTAAAAGAAGGTTGAAACCTGGTCCATGTTGGTTTCTTTTTCCTAAGAAGTGGTGACAGCACAAGGGGAAATGGCCTGAAGTTTCACCAGGAGAGGTTTAGATTGACTATTAGAAGAACTTTCTTGCCCAAAAGGGTTTTGAAAGACTAGAACAGGCTCTCCAGGGATGTAGTTGAATCCACATCCCTGGAGGTGTTGCAAAGTGGCAGAGATGTGGTGCTGAAGGACAAGATTCAGCATTGGGTAGTGACTGTACTCAATGATAAGATGCCTTTTTCAGCCAAGACAATTCTATGATTCTATTTATCAGTAGTCAGGCATCTACCTGCCAATGATCTCCTAGCCTTTCCCCAAAACCATAACACTGTCAGAGGAGGAAATAATTAGAACTGCCATTCAAAATAAGGATTCTTAATTTGTTGTTTAAGACAAGATGCAAATCCAAGTTGAAAGTGCTGAACTACCTAAAGTCATGCCAGAAGAAAACCCATTTCCAGGTTTTGGTGTGCATTATTTTGGTTTTCTCTATTTAATTTTTAGTAGTGTAGTCAAAATACTACTTCTACAATTGAGAACAACCTCAATAACACCACAGCAGCCATGCTTCCAGTACTGTATGAGTGCATTGTAGGAGACCTGTGTGCCTAAAGGAACTGTTGTCGTTGTCCAAATGGTCAAGCACAAAGAATGGTTTATTATGTGCCTGAAAACTCGCTTATTTTATACTCCCCACCCCAACTCAGCTGCTTGACTGGTAGGACAGGTGTGTTTCATTGCAAGACACAGCAGACTACTGCTCTACATTTCTTGAAGCATCTGCTACACCTTCTCTATTAACTCAACTAATCAATGCTCCATTTAAAACAATAAAAAGTTGTAAGACAAGCATGAATATTGTACTGCCCAGGCTCTGCGCAATAACAGCTGGACAAAAACAGAAGCATATTGAATCCAGAGACTCTTAATTTTTGTGACTCTTCAGAAACAAGCCCTTTGAAGAAAGGCTGAGGGAGCTGGGGTTTTTTATCCTGGAAAAGAGAAGGCTCAGGGGAGACCCCTTTGCTGTCTACAACTACCAGAAAGGAAGTCGTAGCCAAGTGGGATTGATCTCTTCTTGTAAGCAAAAGAACAAGGGGACACAGTCTCAAGTTGTGCCAGGGAAGGTATAGGTTGGATGTTAGGAGGAAGTTCTTCACAGAGAGAGTGATTGGCATTGGAATGGGCTGCCCAGGGAGGTGGTGGAGTCACTGTCCCTGGAGGTGTTCAAGAAAAGACTGGATGAGGCAGTTAGTGCCATGGTCTAATTGACTGGATAGGGCTGGGTGATAGGTTGGACTGGATGA
The DNA here is from genome assembly GCA_013396675.1 of Eubucco bourcierii. Lineage (NCBI taxonomy): Eukaryota > Metazoa > Chordata > Aves > Piciformes > Ramphastidae > Eubucco > Eubucco bourcierii. The sequence goes on from VWZE01014200.1 coordinate 45,922, forward strand.
TCTTGGAGGTCTCTTCCAATCTGGTTGATTCTATGATTCTATTCTATGGTTCTATAATCATGACAGGCCACGCTCAAAGACCAGGGAACCTGGCCATGGATGTATCCTTTGTATGAACAACAGTTAAAAATACAAAGCAAATGAGTTCAAGCAGAATGTGAAGGAAGAACAGAAAATCATTAGTGTAACAAAGTAAAGGGTCCAAAGAGACTAAACATCAGAAACAAACTAACCAGGAAAACCTGGTGCTCTTAGATCTCTAAGGAACTCTTGCATCACTTTCAGGTTGAAGACCAAAACTTGAATGAGTGCACAATCACACAGAATATGGCAGGGAAAAAGATTATATTCTTCCACAGTATGAAGTTCTGCATCTTGTCCCCAGGTATTAAGTTATAAAAGTCCGTAGGAAGAAATAGTCTTAAAAATCATCATGGACAAAGGTTTCAGGACACAACAGTTAATGGCCTTGCTGATCAGAAGTACAAACTTCAAGATGATCAGGTGATGTTCATTTGCACACTACAAACAAGACAGACCTTGTGCTTCTTGCTAAATACTTACACATCCTTTCAGTATATTTCTGCTTGAGTATCTGCTGCATTCACAACCAATTCCATTAATATAGTTTGAGTGGGTGGTCTCTGGGATCTTGCTCCAAGGATACCAGCAATTTTATGGTTACAACTGCTCTATCCAAAGTGTTCATAACGCTAATAAAACGTTTACTTTTGACAGTACACACACAGTGTGCATATATGTTTATTTCTATATAATTTATTTAGCACCTGATAGAAAAACTGCACTTGCAAACAAGTATTTACAGCACAATGCTGACTCAAAATTGTATAACTGGGTTTTTATATGACATTTAGATTGCATATAATTTCAAGAACTCAGAGAAGCTTGAAATGGTATGTGTTTCACACCAAATCAATCTTAAAATGTTTAAAAAGCAACATCATCAGCAAAGTTGGAGGACTGTTGAAAATCTTCATCTTTATCATGGATGCTCCCTCCCTGGAGGTGTTCAAGGCCAGGTTGGACGAGGTCTTGAGTGACCTGTACTAGTGGAAGGTGTCCCTGCCTATGGCAGGGGGTTGGAACTGGATGACCCTTGAGGTCCCTTCCAACCTTACCATTCTATGATTCTATGATTATCCAAAAGCAACAGTTTTGCAGAGAAGGTTTCTAATACAGTCAGTACAGATTCCACTTACGTTAAGGTGTATATATACATACCTTTATAGAACACCACCAAAACCATCTAAGAGTGTAGAGTTAACAACAGGTCAAACCATGCAGTCTGGACAATTTCCTTTTTAACTTGCAGTAAACACTAACTATAAGAACAAATCAAAATTCAAAACCAAAAAACAGTTTTCAAGTCAAGCCACAGTAAAATTTTTTAAATGCTCACAGTATTCTTGGCTGCAAAACCCCTTCTGGTCAAAAGACAGGGTGAAAGCAACCCAGCAAAGCAAATTACAAATCTGGTGTCTTTGCAGGCATATTTAAGGAACCACATTTTCTTATTGGGGTGCATTGCCTAGAGTAGTGTGCACCCTCATTTTATATTTGCCTTGAGTGCCTTTGCTAGACTCCAAAGCAAACTCTGGCTTTTTCATTCAGCAGACTTAAACACATTTTAAGCAGATGTATCATCAAATGTATTACATACCAATCTGTTTATCATTAAAAAGAAAAATCAATATGTCTGATTCAAGCGTAAACAGGAGTTGAATGTTCAAGCTGTCATTGAAGATGACATATAATTAGAGAATATGATTTGTGATGACTTGGCAAATCATTATTTCCTGAAAAGGGCAACAGACAGTAGCGAGGAACTTCCCACAGCAAATCAGTGTAGTGCCACTTAGTGCCAGAGAATTCATTTTCTGCATGCAGAAAGACACCTATGCAGCCAAGAGGAGCAAGAAGCAAACGATCACTTTGAAATATAGTCATTATGTATGTTTAGCTGGTGAGAGAACACAGAGCTTTATGTTACTGGGTCAGGTCCAGATTTTTATTTAAAACAGGAGTTCTGAAAATAAAAACTTCAAAATACACTACAAGTTTTCTGTTCTGGACCATTAATTCTTCAGTCAAATCAAACTCTCATTTAATTGAACCCTGATGCTAGAACTTGGATTCTGCATGGAAAACTGGAAACTCCAGCACATATAATAATTTGTTACACTGAGCTATTCAGCCTAATATATCCAAGAAAAAAACCTAGCTCAAAATAAAGTTACTCTCTGTGATGACACAGAACTAATAACAAAAGGAAACAAACCTCTGTTCTGGTCAAGAAAACCAGGCTATTAACTACCATTTCTTTCTGGCAGATGTTGAATTTAAACACACTTGTGAAATTACAGGATATACTTGACAGGAATGTAATGTATCAGTACTGCTTGCATGAAAAAACAAAGGACTTTCAAAGGCAACTAGCAATTTTAGATACCTTCAAGCCAGTACAAAAATTCGGCTTTTGTCAGAGAGCAGAGTGTAGTCTTCAGACAAGGAAAACTACTGCTAAAACTGTCATAGAATCATTACATTGTTCAGGTTGGAAAAGGCCTTTAAGATCAAGTCAAATCATTATCTAACTCTACCAAGGCTGGTGCTAAACTATGTCACTCAGCACCACATCTCTGCCTCTTTTCAACACTCCCAGGGATGGAGACTCAGCCACCTCCTTGGGGAGCCTGTTCCAGCCTTTGAGAATCCTTTCAGTGAAGAGTTTTCTTCTAATCTCCAATCTAAATCTCTCCTGGCACAACTCGAGTCTGTATCCTCTTGTCCTACCACACTTGTTTGTAGAGAGAAGAGACCAGTGCCTATTTACCTCCAACCCCCATTCAGGGAATTGCAGAGAGCAAGAAGGTCACCTCACAGCCTCCTTTTCTACAAACTAAACAACCATAATTCCTTCATTTGCTCCTGACAAGAACTGTTCTCCAGACCCTTCACCAGCTTTGAAGCACTTCTCTGGACCTGCTCCAGCACCTCAATGTCTTTCTTGGAGTGAGGGCCCCAAAACTGAATCCAGGACTCAAGGAGTGGTCCCTCAAGTGTGTGTATGTATGTATGTATATGCAGATCACCGTCTTGGCTGCCTGAGCACACTGTTTATTCTCATCAAATCAAATATTTTAAGAACTATGGGAATAGAGCAAGGGAACACAATCCACTGCTGTACTTTTGGTTTATTACACAAAAGATTTCCACTTCAGAGAAGGAAACGGAAGTCCTTCCTCTCCAGTTTTGAAGTACAACTTAGAGAAGCCTCCAAACCTAGCATTTGGGGAGTTTCAATCAACATTTTGTTCCTCCTTGCATACCTTCTCCTCCTCCAGTGCTAAGTCACTAGGTATCACTATTTGCATAATGAAAGAAGAAAGTCTTTCAACGTCATTCAACTAACCAGACGAGAACTTCTGCAGACAGACAAGAACATACTCAAAGTACATGGTAGCCTTCAACTGGGGAGTTGGAAGTATTCTGGTTCCACTGAATACCTCACACCTTCTATTTGTACTTGAACCAAACCATCTCAGTCTTAAAATAACCTTGGTACACCAGAAACCATCTGATATTTCAAATAATATAGGCAAGCCAGTGTGTCAGGTCATAATTAACAGAAACCTGAAAATCTCCACTACATCTTCATAATATCAATCATATGTGCTACAATACAAGATAAGTAGGTGCAGAAAGGGAGGGAGGAGTAGTGAAGAAAAAAAAAGAGGGGGAAGGGGCAGTGTTCTAATCACGGTCACACATTTTACCTCCAAATCATCTGTATTCCTCACCAATTTGAGATTTCACAGACATAGTCTATAGAAAAGAAAATTTTTTTTTTAATGGTATTTCCACTTTACAAAAAGAAAACATTAACCTTGCTTCAACATTTTCATGTGTGAAGGTCATAGAATCACCGAATCATTTGGGTTGAAAAACACCTTTAAGGTCATCAAGTCAAACATTTATCTAGCTCTACCAAATATGGTGCTAAACCACATCCCCACCTCTGAAACCCCTCCGGGGATGGGGATTCACTCACCTCCCTGGGGAGCTTGTTCCAGTCTTTGGCTAAAAAGAAACTTCTTGATTGAAAGAGCTCTCAATCTGAACCTCTCCCAGCACAACTTGAGAAGATTTCCTCTTGTCCTGTCACTTGTTACTAGGATGACAAAGTAACTTTGTTATCCTGTTCAGGTGATTAAGAACAGCAAGTTTTATACTGAGCCACTCCATGGCATCTTTACTCCATTGACACCAAGAGCAGTACTGCCAGAAATTAAGCACCTAAGCACTGATCTTAACACTTCTAAATCTATTCTTTTTAAATTTCCCTCCCTCCCCTCAGGTCAGGCCGTTTACAGAACTGAAGGGTATGCTTTATTGTCAGCATTACAGGTGCATTAACAAACTCCCATCAAAGATGCAGCAGCCTCCAGATATCAAATTATTATTCCAGCCTACATGCCAAATAAAACAGTTTTTAAACACTGTGTGCTGAATTATAACAGTTTAATTCATCAAGAACAGGCAGACAATGCTCTAATTTCAAAAAAAAGTAAAACTTAGAACTGAAGCTGTTACATAATACCCCTAATAAATATAACAGCTCAATGATTTAGAACTCCAAGCTTTGCTAAAGATCTTTTAAATGCTCAGCTGCTCATAAGCTTAAAATTCCCTAATAGCTTAAAATTCGGATTGACTTGGCCCAAAAGCACCATCGCCCATGTTACTGCTAAAATTAAGACTATCTAACATTTAGGAAAAGAACAATGAAGAGCTTGACATAGGGATAAAGTAAATTAAGCTTTTTTTCCAATTACTTGCCTTGTTATAGGAACAGAGCACAATTAATCTCTGTGTTCATTTACATATATTCTAAGTATTAACACCGTTAAGTCAGAAATGTAGCAATCTGGATGCACTTAGTAGAGTACTGAAGATCATAGCAGTAAAGTCATAAAGGAGGAGGGACAGGGAGAGGAGAGCCAGCTCGCCTTCCTTTCTTGTACCAAAAAATTAAGTAGAAAATCAAGAAGAAGAAAGGGCTGTTGCACCAAAAACAGAACCAAGGATAACCTTAAAAACTCAGGTGCCACCTTCCCTTGAAAACTTTGTGCCAGCCGTAGAGCTGCAATGATAGCAGGAAACTCAGTATCTCAGACACACAGAGAAATTGCCAGCTTTTGGACTAAGGGAGATGGTGAAACTACAGAAAAGCAGAAGTTTTAAGCATAGAATAAATACTGTTAACTAAGATCAATCCACATGCTTTTAACTACCACACTGACCACAAGTAAAACTTCTTGGTTGTGGGCCCGTTCAGTCCATTCCTTTAGCACATGGGTTCTTACAAACTCCCATTTTGTCATACAAGCTAGTAGGAAAGCAGTTGTTGTCCCACCACAAGGACAGGTTGATGTCCTCTGGCTTGTGTAACACAGCTACGGGAGGACATCAGCTAACTCGGCTATCCACGCAATAAAGCCACCTGAGAGACAGAGAACTAGGCTAAGATACCAACAGGTATGGGCAGTAGATGTTGTTGAACTGAGTTACTTAGTTTTCAAGCCCTTTTCTGAACATGAACTTAGAACCTAATGCCATTTATTACTAGGAACAATTAAGAAGTGTGTCTAAACATTACCTCAGCAGAAGAGGAAGAAATTCCAGCAGACATCAAATCCATCAAAAAAGCCACAAGCTGTTAAATTTTTCTGGTAAATAGATACATGTACACACTCAGATGCATGAACACTTGCACTACTCCTGAAGATAGAAAAGAGACAGGAAAAAAGAAAACAAATTATTGAAAAAATAAACAAACAACTGAAAATAAAACAAGCTTTTCCTCTACAATACATTTTGAGGGATGGAACTAAACCCATCTAAACCCTCAGATTCCCAAGACCCTCAAGCTTAATAAAAATAGTACTCTCAGAGCTGGTATTTAAAGTTCCAACACCTGACTGGGGTTAACAGGTGCTAGGAGTTATGGAAATGGTGCTGCTGATCACTACTGTGTGTGTTTTCCTCTCACACCGCCCGTCATAAGATCAGTATTTTCAGTTGCCTGAAGCAGTGCTAAATTTTGACTAGGAAAGCAGCAGTTTTCTGTACAGAACTGTTGTAGAGAAGAGAAAATAAAGAAGAAAAAAAAATTAAAAAGTCAACCTTTGAGAAACCAGTAACTTATCAGGAAAAAAAAGCAAAATAATTCTCTTTAAAATTGCATGTTACAACATAAAGTCTCTGAGCTTTGAAAGTTTTGGCCTAACAATGGGGTTTTGTTTGCTAATATCTAGCATCTGGGGAAAGGTGAGGTACTGCACCGAGAAGATTTTTCTGCGTCTCTTAAGAAAATGCAGAAGGCTAAATTCTAATCCTCATATAAACTGTACATAAACAGAAGAGAAACCTGGAGTAAATGTGTAAGACCAAATATCTGAAGAGCTGATGTGGGAGAGAAAGACCAGAGAAACAAGGAAACAGACTCAAAAGTGAGCCCTCCAGCAGGAGGCTGGGATAGGAAGATCATAAACAATTCTGTAGTTCATCCTTCCAAGTCAAGCACCAAAAAAAATTGAAGAATGTCTAAATGGGCTAAAGATGCCTCCCCTTTGTATTATCATATCATCTGCAAACACAGGATTACTTACTGTTTGTACCACAGCTCAGCAGGCATGACAGCCCAAAAAGGGAACGTCTTGTGTTTCATTGTGCTTCAGCAGATCAGGAAAACCCACAGACAGGTTTTCTAAGGAGACAGCCTGTCATTTGATACAGGCTGAGCAGCCACAGCCTTCACTGCACGTGAGCTGAGGTTGCCTGGTCTCTTTGCGCACCGTGCAAGGATGGAGTTTGGCAGGCACTGATGATGCTGCCCATCACATCCATTTCTGTGTCCACTGCTCCTGTTTCAGCCTGCCCAGGAACTAAGAGCTCTCTACCTGCTTGTTCCCAGGAAAACTTCTGCTATAGTAGCAGCTGTGGCTCCTGCTTTAGTCTCTGAAAAATCTTTCCTCTCACCCCCCTGTCTGTGAAGTGCCAAGAAGGAGCCCAGCTGTTCAGCATTTCATTGCTGATTTCTTTGGGAAGGCCTGGAGAAGCCACAAGTGGGCTGCCCTTCCTTTTTCTGTGGGAGGAATCTTTTGATTAAAAAAAAAAAAAAAAAGGAGAGAAAAGAAATGTAACGCCAGCCTTTTCCATGCTCTGTGTGAACCGAAGAATCTCAAAATCTTCATGCTAACTATGTTATGAGCCTCTCTCTGCCATCCTGTAGGTCTCAGAGCAGAAGAGGGAGTGTCTCTGCCTATTACTCATTACAGGGCTACACAAGGCAAAGCCCATATTTCAGGATTCTCATCTCTTCATGGAGACAGTGCAGTTTGCTACTGAGCACACTCAGAAGAGATCTTATCACGCTTTTAAAAAAGATTTTTCTCCCAAACCCAACAAACTGGGAGTGGACAGTGTCATCTATATTCATGCCATGTTTTATAGTTCGGATATCAGATCACTCCTGCTGTAACCCAGATTGTAAAGTGTGGTGTTTGAAGGGAATGAAAACAAAGAAAAAAAAAAAAAAAAAGTTGTGGGTTGTTGTGGTTTTTTGTTGGTGGCTTTTTTTCTGCTTGCAGATCAAAAGGCTTACATGCTGTACTTTCACCACAAAGCAAATGTTTGTGCTATGTAAACTCCCAACAATTGAGATTATAATGAAAGCACTAACAGCCATTTTTGTTGACCTACAGCTCACTTATAATCACAGGTATGTTCAGTAGCTTTTAAAACCTGAGAGGACAGAAATAACTTCCTGGCTGTTCTTATTACTCAGTGTTTTCTGAGCCTCCCTACTTTAATTTGGGCTTTCATTTCATGGCGAGGTGGTTGCCACAAAGTGTTCATGACCCCTTGTGTTCCCGGTGCTCTGAGGCAAATAGGAAAATAAATTAAAGACAAATGGGCTGTGGGAGAATGGTCTCAGAAATCAGGAGGGAAAACAATAACCAAAATCAGTTTTAGCTTCTCAGTAGCAGGCAGAGAAATCAGCTGCAGAAAGATCTCCTTCTGTTCACAGCAACTTTTGACTGCCACATTTAAAAGACCTCTCTCCTTTCTTCCCAGAACATACATGGAGAACATACTAAATAGTGTGATGCTAAACAGAGGAAGGCAGCATGACTCTTACCCGCAAGAATACTGGCAGGAGTAAACTCTGCCCAGGATGGCAAAAACCTGCAAAACAAGGCTAGCAAACACAAAAAGTGAGATGGCTGTAGTTACTGCAAGCCACTCTGCAGATCCATGTTTCATGGTAGTCCAAGCAGCATAGCTGGTTAGGATTGATGGGTACAGGGCTGACCCAGATGAATGAAAGAGTGTTTTATGCAGCATGCTGTTCTTGTGAGATTGTGACAATGCCATCAGTGAAAGTTGTAAGAAAGTTGATTGCTCCTTGATGCACCAAGCCATACTTGCACTCAGCAGGGTATTACACCACCTGGAGAGCCAGTGGGCACACTTGCTTTCCTGGGAAGCACGGTTGCCAAAAGGAGAGAAACATGGAAGAGAAACCTCCCCCAGGGCTCTGCTCTTCTCTTGCCTGCTGGAGTGCTGTGAAAACACTGAGCACCATTTTTTCCTCACGATTTCCAAAAACAATCACTAAGTACACCATACCTTTCCTCTTCAAGTTTGCCTTCAAAGCCAGTATCTCTTTTGCTTGGGGGAAATGAAGACACTCCTATAACTTACCCATAAACTTGTCTTTTAATTTAAGGTTTGGACTCTGTAGTTTTTTTAACCTGGCAATCTTTCCAGCTCTGTTCTGCATTTTATTATACCCACATTCTGTTTCCAAACACTTTTTGCTAAGCTGTCCAAACATGCCTGAAAGTATGGCTTTATGTGATTGCCACGATGTCGTCAAAAGCCATTTTATCTAGCCTACCACATTAGGTTAGCCATAAATTTAAATAGCACATCACGCCAAAAATTCCATCAGGACAAATATTTTTCTAAAAGCATTCAACATTTTCTCCAACAAGTGATGTCAGAACAGCTTCTTAGAAAATTAATAAAAGCAGAAGAGGAAAAAAAAAAAAAAAAAAAAAAAAAAAAANTAATGAAAAATAAATTTACCTTTGTGTTTCCAAAGGAAATACTTTTTTTAGAAGCAGTATCTAATAAGGAGCCAGCTGTTTGACACAGTGTATTGCAGGGAGAAAAAGAGCTGGGCCACACTCACAGGTGAAAAGCGACCCACTGGGTGCTGCTGCCTTGGCCCTTCCTCATGTGACTTCCCAAAATTCTTCTTAATACTTCAGCCTTTCAAAAGCACTGAGGCTCTCCACCGACCAGGACGTGGCCTGACCACCCATTCCAGCTGCCTTGCAGCCGCTTTGAGCTGGAGGGATCAGTGCCAAGGGGCTGGTGTCATGGCAGCGAGGCCTTCCTGGTGGGGAGGGGCGTCAGAACCACGGCCTTTCCTCACAGCAACAGGGGGTACTCCTCTGTCACAATTAACCATCTGGGCTACTTTTAAGCTCCATTTTCCTTCCTTTCAGCCAGTTCTTGGGCACTGAAACCTCTCTTGATGCTGGCCACACCCCTTCTCCTCCTGCCATAGAGTAAAGCAGCAGCAAGTGTCTCTTCAGCCCAGGGGCCTTCATAGGCCAGGTGGGATTTTCCCCTCCTCTCTACCCCACTAACCAGAGGTGATTGGAGTTCATGATATCCCACACTTGTGGATGGGTTTTGTACATGCCCTCGTGCTGGGTCAACAGCCACAGCAGTGGCAGTGAAGCTGCAAGTACTCGCTTCTGAGGTAGCCATCAGCTGCCCAGAGCCAGTCACAACCGGTTCCAGACAGATCCAGAGGCCGGGTAGTAGGACAGCTGTTCCAGGTGCCAAAACCTGGCTGTTGCATCCCACAATATCACCCCAAATCTTCAAAGCATGCACAACTTTCCTTCCCAAACCTTCCTACACAAAAAAGTTGGCAGCCAAAGGGTGGAGAGATGTGCTTGTGATGGGTCCTCCATGGTGAAGGAGGGCAAAGCACCCTGAGAGACTGTGACCGTGAGTGATTTGCACCAGGGCAAGGAGAGCCCAGAGAGAGCAAAGAGAAGAGAAAATGCTGTAAAGAATGATATGAGATCAGACACCGGTGGATACTTACAATGTGCACCTACCTTTTCAGCAACGTGTAGTACAGCAAAGCCACCACGATGCGGGAATACATCAGTCACAGGTCATTGCATTGGATGCCCACAAAACCACATGTGAGATGAGAGCAAAGGCTAAGCAGTGCACTTTTATTACATCTTCTTCAGTAAACTTCTTCACAATTATATCACATCAAACAAACAAAACAAAAGTAAGAAGAAGTACTCTTCTTTTGCTAGTGAAAAATCACAAAAAAGATAACTCAGAGTCACTCTGGAATCAGTTGTCCTCCTTTGGAAGCCTTCAAAGACCACAGCCAGAGCACATGCACAAACACTTTAAGCAGAGCATTTCGTAGCATGGGGGATGATGGACTGGCAGCAACAAAGGCAAGTGAGACACAGGAGAAGCAATCACTTGACAAGTATGACAGAGGCTCCCCGAAGAGAGTGAGTACAAATACTGCCAGTAGTTGCAACGTGAGGGATGGGTCCCTCCGTGCCATGATGGATAGGAGGTGTGACACCTGCCTGCTTCCAGATGAGAAGTGAGGAGACTGTGATACTCCAACACTGTCAACACTGTTGTGTTGTACCTGTTCTTTTGAAAAATGTGACATCCCCTTCAACCTACACCTGCAGCTTTTACCAAAAGGTCTAATTTTACCAAGTATGGAGAAAAACAAGTTAAGCAACTACACAGACATCCTGGGTTTGCATAAGCTTTGGGCAAGGTCTTCAAAGCAACATAGAAAACCATGTCAGAAAAATCCAAATGGCACCCCTTCTAGAGTTTCTCTGCTAAGCTCCCAAATCCTCCAAATTTGAATCCAGCTCCTGTAAGATAACAAGGGGTGGTTTCATTCATTCATTCATTCCCTTTGCTACAATGTGACACTGCTGAGAAGGAAACACAGTGACAGTATTGCAAATTGTCAGGCATGTAGGGAGGAGATAGACATGTTAAGTATACAGTACTGGACACAGGATATGAGCAAGCTATGGGCTGAATAGTTCTGTCACAAATGGCCACAACAATAAAATGAGGGCTAGGCTGTCTAATCCTTATTGATAACTGTTGCCACCCTGCAAAATGTGGTTTGAGGTGCTGAGAGGCTCAACAATGACTCAAGTATAACCAGATAGTTGTAGTTGCCATAGCTGAGCACCTAGTCCACTGGAAATGGAAAAGGGGTGACATACATAGACAACAGGAGTGTCATCAACCCTGCTTGATGGAGGGACATGAACTGAAGGGACTGTCACTCGCTCAGAAAGGGCAATACCCCCTCAGAGTTAACAAGGGTAAAAAACACAAAGCAAAATTCTGCTGAGCACTGAAGCGTTTGCAGCCCCAGCCCAGTCACTGCTGCAAAGGAGGATAGAATCCAAGATGCCAAAATAGGTGCTGATTGCATCCCTCAGCTTTCTGACACCAAAATAAAGACAACCATGGGGGAGGGTTGTGAAAAACAACACACACACACATTAAATAAATAAATAAATAAGTTTTAAAAATAAATTTAAAAAAAAAAAAAAAAAAGAGAGAGATAGAGGAGGAGAGATGGAGAGAAGAGAGGAAGGAAGATGACATTCATAAAGGACAGTTTGCTTTGTCCTGCAGCCAGAGGAGGAAGAAAGTGCATGTGTGTGCACACCATGTGGGACCAAAACAGTGTATGTCTCTTCAGCCCTGCTGTCACCCCTCAGCTTTGTAGGCAAAACCGAACGGTATTTGTTTTCCAGTGCCTTTGACAACGCGTTTTTCGTGTGGATTTCCTCGTCTGAACTCTCATTTTGCCTCCCCTGCTGTAAGTGTATACATCCAGTTTTGATGACACTCACCCAGCTGGCTGCAGACGAGCTGCAGACTTGCGTGTCTGGTGGAGTGTTCCAGAGACACACACACACGCACACACCTCATCCTGACCCCTCTCCCTTCTCCTCTGCAATTTGATGCATTTGAAATATTTTCTTTTTCAACTCCCTTCCCCAGCCCGTGAGGGTCTGCTACCCAGATCTGCCCTCTGCCTGGGTAGAGGAAAGGACGGGGTCGAGAGGGTTGCGTTTAGCCTCGTGAGCGCAATTTCACACCGCGGCCCCTTCGCAGCTCCCCGCGGATGCTTCGCGCCTTTGCTTTCTTGCACGAGTGGACCAAAAGCTCGGAGATGCAAAGCCTGGGGGACTGGAGGAGCTGAGGAGGGGATGTCTCATTGCAGGGCAATGGGTTCAGGAAACGAGAAGAGTTTCTGAGTGATTTGAAAAGTTCGGATAAAAAAATTCTGTAGCTGTCAAAGATTCCCTCCCCCCTCCCCCCTTTTTTTTTCCTCCTGCCTCCCCCTCCTCTTCCTTTTTTATTGTTAAGGCAGTTGATGTGGTAATTAAGAATTTTGTGAGAGCTCAGTCAGGTCACCTCGTTTCTCAGATCAGAGCCCCATCAGAAATTCTTTCAAGTGTCCTTCTGCGTCGCCAAAGATGACAACAGTAAATCAATAAGTGCTTGAAATGAAAGGGGTTGCTGGCTAGCCCCCGAGGCTACAGATTTTCGCACCGCCGGGCTTTTTTCTTTTTTTTTTCTTTTTTTTTCTTTTTTTTTTTTTTTTTTTTTTTTTTTTTTTTTTTTTTTTTTTTTTTTTTTTCCTTATTTTTTT